>JAJKFI010000007.1:24326319-24340456 GCA_029204185.1 Lerista edwardsae
TTATTATTATTATTATTATTATTATTATTATTATTATTATTATTATTTCCCAGTGCCATGGTCCCAAACACATTTGACCCCTCCCCTCAAAATTAAAGAGGTGGAGATATGACTTCAGCTTCTTGCCTAGTTTGGCTTGAGAGTCCTAAATAATAGGCCAATATTTGTACAACATTTGTATGGACATCTGAGTTGAGGAACTTCATTCGTTCTCTGTATGCATGAATGAGCAATAGTATCACGGCTGGGGAGGAACCTATGACGGGCTAATACTTGGAGTGGCGCCTTTTCTACCAATGGGAATCTTCCCCGCGGGAGAATATGGATAGAAGTCTTTGGCCGTAGTTACGCTGTTGGATAGTGACCATGAGAATTGGTCACCGTCAGAATTGGACAGCCCATGTGGGCTGTCAAACTGCAGACTGGGTTCAGACAGCGAATAAAACAGATTCTTTAAAAGAAAAATAAACATTTTGCATCATTAATTTGATTTGCTTACATGCTGATTGTCAGTGATATGAATTGGCGCTTTCAGCTACTCCTTTCCCTAACTCCGTGACACCTAATTAACAGGCATAACATGGAGGACAATGGACACAATGAGCCATTTCTTCCTTGGATTGAATCATAGTAAGTACCAATGACTACAGAAGGCTATTCCAAAAGTCTATTCAGGCACACAGAGATCTCTTTGTGCGGCTCCTGAGTGTCCAAGAGCAGCATAATATTAATTTTTTTGCCTGTAGTAGTGAGTTTTGGAGAAAGTGCATTGTCACCTTATTTTTAATCTTAGAAGGCAGCAATTGCTTGTCATGGCTGAAAATGGCAAGTCAACCAATAGCTGTTGGTTGTTCCCCATTAGCCATCAAATTCTCCTTTCCTGACAACCTTGATTCTCCAGAAATAACAGTGGTGTAAGTCCCATTGAAATTAATGTGTCTCTTATGTTGCATCGAGGTGCACAGCCTGTTAACTGTTAACTGTGGGCAGGAGGTGTGGACTGATGGTTGAGCTGCTCGCACTGCCTGAAGCTAAGCAGGAGAATCTGTGGTCATGTTTTTGGATGGGAGACGGATGCCAGGTTGTGACAAGCTGCAGTACCTGTGGTGGCAGAACAGAGTCGCTGTGGAGCTGATTAACTCACCGCAAGTGAGGGCTGTGGTCCAGCCGGCAAAGAAGGGAATACGACCTTGAGGACCTGTCCAGGCTTGACTTGCGATTGCCTGCTGAGGCTTGATGGCAGGCAGCCAAAGGAGAGAACCACACTGTGAAGGCTACATCTGGGACTGAGGATTGGCGGATCACAAGAATACTGTAGATTTGTAAAAAAAAAACCCCTATTGAAAAAATGGTGGGTTAGACTAGTCTGCTCATGTAAGCCGCCTTGGGCATTTCCTTCGGCATGGGAAAGGTGGGGTATATTCTTCAAATAAATAAATAAATAAATAAATAAATAAATAAATAAATAACCCAGAAGCTTAGCTAGAGGGGGATATGCAGCGCTCTGTGGAACTGTCCCATTGGAGCCATCCAGGACAGTGATGGCAACACATATGCATGGCTGTTACTTCCTTGAATGGCTCTGATGGCGAGGGGGAGCTGTTTATGTGTTGTTTATGTGTTGCAGAGCCTGTGGTACTTATTGTGCTGCCCACCCTCAGATATGTTTCTGAGAGCACAATCCTAATGTAGAGTTGGGCCAGAACAGTTAGGCCAGCAAAGTTTGGCTGGCACAAGGGACACCATCAGTGGTGGGATTCAAATAAATTAATAAATATTTGGGATTCAAATAAGGTTCTATGTCCTTCAGGGTGGCCACTGCCTTTCTTCCCTCTCCCAACCTAAAATTAATAACCGGTTCTGCAGAACTGGTGAGAACTGGCTGAATTTCACCACTGGACACCTTCAAGTACGTTTGGAGTCATACATACGTCAAGTATGTCTCGGAGTCAGAGAGGCCAGCACACAGACATGCACCATCCTCCCTGACTCAAGAGTGGTCCAAACACGCTTTAAGGTGGCCCTTGTGCCAGCCAAACTTTGCTGGCCTCACTGTGCCAGCCTAACTCCAGGGTAGAATTTCAACCTGAGGTAACCATAACTAGACAGAAGGGGAATTGTGTCTCGGCTGTGATAGTGCCATTTCAGCAGGGAAAGAACAGTGAGGCAAGCCTTTTCATTCGTTGAAATGTCATTAAATGAGTTGTTCACAGAAAATGTCAACGATTGACAGAGAGTTTTTCTGACAGCAGTCAACAATTTTGTGGTGAGCCTTTTGGAGAGAAATTAAAAGTGCATTCATTTAGCCCTCCGCCAACGTCTACTACAAATCTGTGTAGAAGTTTTATTCGGCTCATACTTTGATATTTAGTAATTTGGCAATTGACCAAAAATGGCCATTTTGGGGCCTTTTTAAGGAGAAAATGTTCACCTATGAAAACCTGCACTGCAACAAATCTGCGCCATTTTAGAAATACATAGTACACACATAAGGACTGTGAGACCTTTTTGGGAATGATCTTCTCTTCAGTGGTCCATGCCATTGTCTGTCACTAATGTTGCTGCAGCAGGCCAATAAAGCATGAATTTTATTAGAACACACTCATATTAGGTTTGTTTTTTTTTTGATAGGTTCATTATGTAATTTAATCTTCAAGGCAAAACTATGACGCAAACACATTTCCAGAATCATTTCAACCCAAATATGTCAGCAATGATGAAAACAAAAAGAAAAATAAAACAAAGCAATAATATGACAAAAACAGTGAAAAAACACAAGCTTATAGAGAAAAATGAATACCAACGTTACTAATTCTTTCTACACATCTGTCCTATTAACAGCCTAATCCGATCCGGCGCTGGAACAAGGAGCCCAGCTGGCCTGCGCTGTATCCAACACAGCAGTGCTCTTCAAATGGTGGGTCGTGACCAATGGTGGGATTCAAATAAATTAACAACCGGTTCTATGATGTCATAGCCAGAGCCAAAAAAAACCCGAAGCCAGCTGAGGTAAGCGAGTGGGCGGGGCCAAGCCATTTAACAACCGGTTCTATAGAACCTGGGCGAACCCCCTGAATCCCACCACTTGTTGTGACCAGTGGTGTCATTCAAATGATTTAGGAACAGGAACTCACTTTTGATTGGCACTTGTCGGGAACCCGGAACCAGCCACGGAGCCCGTTAGGATCCGGAACGCCCGTTCTTGTCCGTTCCCCCTGAATGACATCACTGGTCGTGACCCATCACAGAGAGCAAAACAAGGGCCATTTCCTCTTAAGGGGAGTGGCCCAATGCCTGGCAGGGACACAGCAATCACAGCACTGAAGACATTTAGGGACATTTGCCCTTACCTGGGGTGTCCCAGGGGGTGTCCCAAAGCATTGGGGAGGCCTTCTGCCACCTCTGCTGGCCTCCCTGATGCTTAAAATAGCTCTGTGGTACAGTCGGAGCTCACTTCCTGCTTCCATGCAGAAGCACTTCCTGCTTTCCGCCCACTAGCCCACCTCCCCTTACATCCCCCCATTTAATAAATGCTTTAAGCCTGTCTTCCTTTTGGGAGGTTATTTTAGTGTGGATTGGCCAGTTATACAATTCCTGTGTAGTAGCTGTTCGACAACCTGAAGGGAAACAAAATCCGTGCACTCCTGAAGTCTGTTTCGTTTCACTTGGAGTTTCCATTTGTTATTCTCCCCATTATGGTTTTGGGCATTTGACACAACCTGGATGCAGAGGATCAAGATCAATATTCTTGGCACGGAAAAGACAGTTGCTGGGCTCCACCGAACAGCAGGTTGAGTTTTGCCTGTGCAACTGGACTTTTCTGCACCCTTCCCACTGCAGCTCCTAGGGCTGCTTCTATGACTCAGGGTTGGGGGACTCTCCAGAACAGTATCTGATGTAGTGCAGGGGGCTGCATCTGATGGGGTGAGAAGGAGAGAAATAGCAGACAGTGATTTTAAGATTCTTTCAATAGGTTTTCAGTTGTGAAATAAGGTATTTCAGGTGAAATCATATGCATTTAAGAACATAAAAAGAGCCCTGCTGGATCAGGCCAAAGGCCCATCCAGTCCAGTTTCCTGGATCTCACAGTGCTCCACCAGGTGCCTCAGGGAACACATGAGATGGCACAAGATTCCTGCATCCTGTGGCCACTCCCTTGCACTTGGCATTCTGAAATAGACTAATACTAATGTAAGGAGGTTGCACCACCCATCATGGCCTGTAGCCCATGATGGACTTTTCCTCCAGAAATCCATCCAATCCCCTTTTAAGGGCACCTAGGCCAGATGCCATAACCACCTCCTGTGGCAAAGAGTTCCACAGATTAATTACCTGCTGGGTAAAAAAGTATTTTTCTACCAATGATGCGTAGTTAGAACAACATTGGTAGAAATGCAATCTCCAGCGCATCATTGGTAGAAAATGTACCGCCCCCCCCAGTTTATGTGGCACTCAGTGGAGAATGGGGGTGGCTGCAATGGTGAGGGGGAGGGGCTGCTGCCATGTTGTGTTGCAGTACCTGCTTTACTTAGCACGCTGCTCCCCCACAGCTACGCTTCTTCATTTTATTTGGAGATATGAATCTGGGGCACTCCCTCCCTCCCCTGTTCCGCCCACCTGCCTCCTCCCCTCCCAGACACTGCTCTGTTCCTCGCCTTCCCAACTCAGTTCCTGCCCCCTGCACCAACGTATCTGAGCTCCTGCGGCTTCCAAAATGGCCATGTGTGACAGTGGAACCTCTGTCCTGCTGTTGGAAAGCTAAGTTAGGATTTGGCTGCTGGGGTGATGCTATTGCAATAGCTAAATATCTGCGGCAGAGGCCAAATTCATCATTAACGTCCAAATTTATTTGCAAGTTGATGGCAGACTTTTCAAGGTCTGAATTTTGAAACCTCATTTTTGCTGTGTTGCTCATCAGGGTTTGAAATATTTAGATGGATAAAAATATTTAGATGAAATATTTAGATGGATTGACCCCAATCACGTTTGAAAGGCTGCTAGCTGGGTGTGGTAGATCCACTTGAGGTTATTACACTCCAGTAGCCTCAAATGGTAGTAACTGTGATAACTGTGAAGGCACAATCCTAACCAAATTTCCAGCACTGGGGTAAGGACTATGCAGCTCTGAGATAAGTGAACTTGAGGGGGCCTCCGTGACTACTACTCCACTGCAAGATGCAGCACATGCCCCATTGGCACTGCTATGCCAGTGCTGAAAAGTTGGTTAGGATTGTGTCCTGAGCGTAGTAACTGTACATTATAACTGTAGTTACTACATTGAGAGGTTAGAGCCACTGTAGATATCTTTGAGGTTACAACACAGTGACAAGTTTGCTGGATAGGGCTAAAATCAGTAGTGTCATTCTATAATGAACAAACGGAACGCTGGGCGGGACTTACTGCCTGATTGGCTGTGCAGTTCTGATGCGTCGCTGTCTCTCCAAGCCCCGCGCGGGCACCCCTGGCCTTGGAGGGGGTGCCCGCTTGCCTGGGGGGGCGTGCTAGGTGCTGCAGAGAGCCGCGGAGGGGCGCGCAACCCGGAAGAAGCCCCCGCGGCGAAACGGCAGGCAGCGACGCGTCACGGGCTCCCTGTCAATCACAGGGTAAGTCCCGCCTAGCGTTCCGGTAGTCTATTACTGAATGACACTACTGGCTAAAATTCTGTATACACTTTACCCAGGGGTAAGTCCCATTTATGGAGTGCAATCCTAACCTGAAGTTAGGCCAGCACAGTTAGGCTGGCACAAGGGACCCCGTATAGTATGTTTGGACCACTCTCGGAGTGAGAGAGACCAGCACACAGACGTGCACCATCCTCCCTGACTGCCGAAGTGGTTCAGATGTGCTTTACGGTGGCCCTTGCGCCCGCCAAACTTTACCGGCCTAACTGTGCTGGCCTAACTCCAGGTTAGGATTGCGCACATAGGTGGGGCTTCTTAGTAAACATGCATAGGTTTGTGCTGTAGCAATGATAGATTAGGCAGCGCGCAGATTTGAGTTGCAGGAACATTTCTCACTTGCCTGTCTGTGTATATGCATCTATACCAGCTTCTGACTGTTTTGCAAGTGCGCTTGTATGATCTTAGTAGGGTGCTTGTTTACTAGGGCTTGATGTGTTTTTGTGTTTCCCTCTGCCCCCGCCTCCTGTTTGTTTGAGAGCAAGACGTTTAAAGCTGAGAGTGAGAGAACCCATGCTGGGAGCTTTTGTACATCTGGCAAGCTGCAAAATAATGGACTGCAGCCAATGTGTTTATAAAAGACCAAGGCATGAAATGTTACAAAGACGATAGAGTTACACTGCAGAGTTCACAGCTCTTTTCTGAGCAACTGTTGCAGGGTATGGAATTTTAAAGCCTTGGGTTTTAGTATTAATCCCTTTTTTTTAGGAGGGGGTGAAGCTTTACTGGAGTGAATAACAAAAATCCTGTCTTTTCCTGCCCTTTTGTGACCTCGAATGTAAGTGGCTTGATTCACATCTTCCATTTTTTTGGTGTTAAATGACCATCGTTGTCACTGGATTAGTGTTATTTTTTATCCTCTATAACTAATCTGTGGTATCTTATTTTAAAACAAATCCATTGATTCATTTTCTCCCTGACAGCAATTTGGGAAAGGATTGTGGCTGATGTCAAACTACCCAGCTATTTAGGAGAGTTGAGGATGTAAAGGATGGCTAAAGTGGATAGAGGGATGTTCTTTTACCTCTCTCATAACAACAGAACCAAGGGACATCTACTAAAATTTAGTGTTGGGAGAGTTAGAACAGCTAAAAGAAAATACTTTTATCCAGTGGGTAATTAATCTGTGGAACTCCTTGCCACAGGAAGTGGTGAAGGCATCTGGCCTGGATGCCTTTAAAAAGGGAGTGGACAGATTTCAAGAAGAAAAGTCCTTTGCAGGCTGCAGGCCATGATGGCTGGTGCAAGGTCCTTATTTTAGAAGTAAGGCTCAGAATTCCAGATGCAGGGGAGTGGCAACAGGATGCAGGTATCTAGTTGTCTCGTGTGCTCCCTGAGGCACCTGGTGGACCACTGTGAGATACAGGAAAATGGACTGGATGGGCCTTCGGCCTGATTCATTGGGGTTTTCCTATGTTCCTATGTGTACATGTCTGAAGAGGAGCATCTGGTTCTTGTGGCTGTCAGAGAAATGCTGTGGAGAATCTTGACTAACCACCAATGTGTTTCCCTCAGAATTTACCTCAGAATGCCAGGTGGAAGGGAGTGGCCACAGAATGCAGGCATTTGGTTGTCTCATGTGCTCCCTGAGACACCTGGTGGGCCAGTGTGAGATACAGGAAGCTGGACAAGATGGGCCTTTGGCCTGAACCAGCTGGGCTTTTCTTATGTTCTTATGGGTTAGAAATTTCAGCCACTGCCATAAACTTCTGAAAATAGCAGGCACAAAATGGTACCATCCAATGGGGGAAATGGACGGAATCTGTCAAACTCAATTAAAAACTACCAATTATGATAGTGGGGTGAGGGAGGGGGAGAGAAAATGCCAGAAAATGTACAGAAAATATACAGAAAATGTATATGTTTAATTGCAGGGATTCTGTTTCCAAAGGACTTGTCGTACAAAATATTGGTATCAGATGTGAGGAAATGTTTAATTCTTCTGTAAGGGAATAATATTGATTCTATCCAATTCTAATTTTGAGATTATGAATATGAAAGAGTACATGAGGAAATGGCCTTCTTTTTCTCAGTTTCCCAAGGCTATAATCTGGCTGCCGCCAGAAGGCCTGCTGTCATCGTGGTAATGAGAACAGGCTGTCGATGAGGCCTGAAGTGTGTTTGAGTTCACTGTAAATGAATTCCACTCTGAGGCACAAAACTCTCTTGGTTGGAATGTTCCGGGGTGGGGAAGAGTGTAGACCGAGCCATTATTTCACAGGAAGACTTACGATGCATTGAGGATGCACAAAAAAATGTATATTTACTCACCCTCAGAAATGTAGCTGGGGGAGGGGAATGGCATGGTAAATATGGCAAGTGCTGCAATGCACCATGTAAGAGGCTCCTCCCCTTTGCTGTTGGAGCCATTCACGGTTCAGATCAGCGCCTGTGCATTACTGTCACTGCCCTGAATGGCTCCAGTGGCAAGGGGGAGGGGCTATGCCACTGTTCAATCCTTTAATACTATGTCTGACTTTGGGGGTCTGGGCCTCAAGGAGGAGCAAACAGGAGTTGTGATTGTGGGAGTGACCTGGATTCTCCTCCACTGAATATGCACCTCAGATCCACTGGACAGAACAGGGGAGGGAGTGGCTACTTTGTCCTTAGGCTCCCTCCTCTGCAGGCAACCACAGCCTCAGACTGTACTGCCAGCTAGCTGGGGTGAGCTGGCACTCGTGATATGACTTGAAAAGTCATTGCTCCCCAGTGTTCCGGCTGCATGACACCGCTGGTTCCACCCCAGCATAGACCCGGATCGATAGGACTGGTCGTAGGAAGTGCAGGGCTCAATCAAGCAGGGTCCTTGTAGGGCCCTGCACATTTGTTTTGTGGCCCCCCTCCCCTCACCGCACAGCCCCCCATTTATTGTGATGACAATTATTTATTGTGATTTATTGTGGCACCAGGCGCCAGCATGGCCCCTGAAAGTAGGTAGGCGGTAGTGTCATCGTGTCACCGCCACCGGCTCCCGGAGTGGCCCACTTTTTGTGCCAATCAAAACAAGGTTGGCAGGAGGGTGTAGGCAGAGATCTGCTCACCGCACTGGCTTACCTCTGTGTGAAATGCCGGCTGTGGATGACCCACTCTCCACCCCAGAGGGGCCCCTCCTGGCATGGGGTCTGACTGAGTTGAATTGGCCTAATTGGGCTAAAACCACCCCTGCGAATCGAGGGTCCCTGTTGCTCTGGAAATGGGGCCATGTGATGGCAATTCTCTGAAAATGGAACCAGTGGCACCCGCCATTTTCTTCCAGGGGCACCCCATTTTGCCCTGTTCATCATGGAGCACCCCCCTCCATAGGGGGCGGCCATCCCCAACCATGCATAACCAGCGGTGGGATCTAACTGATCCAGGAACCGGAACGGTGACCGGGATTCACCTTTGATTGGCAGCCCATCCCATCGGTTCTGCTGCCTTCCTGCCCGCCGTGCGGGGTGCCCCGGTGGACACCCCCCCCACCGCTCGCTTGGGCACCTGGCGTGCCCCCACCCATCCCCCTGGCGAGCAGGCGCCCCCTCCGAGGCCAGGGGCGTATCGCAGTGCCGCGTCCATCATGGAGGTGGCGACGAATGGTGGTGGGTGGGTGGAGCTATCCCTAATTAGGTTCAGGAACGGCTGTTCCGGCGCATTCCCCATGGATGACACCACTGTGCAAAACACCAGGAGCAGTATGGTGTGAGAAGCAGAATAAATGGCTGTTGAAATAATGAAAGAGAATATACCTCTAACCATTATTTAAAACAAGGGGCAGTAGCCAGACGAATAGCCAATCCTACCCGTGGCCAGGCTACAGGGCGCAGTGGTGCTGGTTCGGCATCCCACAAACCATCTGGGACCCAGGCAGCTGCAGAGGGGGAAGTAAAGACATTTCTTACTTGTCTCGTCTGCTGCTCCCTGGTTTGCAATGGAGCTAGTTTGCTGACATGCATCTGGTAGTTCCAAGGAGTGTTGTCGGGCCTATGGATCTTGTAGATGACTCTTGACAAGATCTGCCCTGATTGGGCCTGCCCCAATCCACCCCAATCGCCAGTTTACCTGGCATGGTGAAAGTTCTGCAGGCTGCTGTTGCACCTGGCTTCTGGGCCTTTGCACTAGTAGCAGCTCTGCACAACTGGATGTGAACACAAATCCACAGGATGTGATGACAGGTTGTAATACTTGCCGGCACATCCTGCCCATGGGATTCGGCTGTCAGTCTCTAATCCTGTGCACACTTCCTAGGGGTAAGCCTCTTTGAATGCAGTGAGGCTTACTTTTGAGTAAACAAACACAGGCCTGTGCTTCGTGGCTGGAGCCATCTTCTCACATGTGGCAATTTATGAACAAGCTCTAAACCATGCGTCCCTCTGCATGTGTCGTCATGCTTCAAATAAAGGATGTTCCAGCCTTTGGTCTCCTGGGGTGGCACTCACAGAGCCACCAGAGTGGATAGAACCACATGTTAATCCGGTGGTTTGCAACATCCTGTGAAGTGGTCTGTCTTTTTATGTAGATACTGATTTTTGAAATGTATGCCGTCTTCAGATTTTATGAGGCTGCTCAAGGCATAAAACTTGAAAGTGTTAAACACGTAACTAAAAGCAAAGGCACATCCACTGTAACATAAAACTGCAGCCAGACAAGGGCCCAATCCTATACAGTTTTCCAGTGCTGGTGCAGCCGTGCCAAAGGGACATGCCCTGCATCCTGCAGTAGGGGGGGGGCAGTCATGGAGACCTCCTCCAAGTATGGGAACACTTGTTTGGGCAGAAGGTTTAGTCGAGAGGGTTAAAGCCTCCGTTTGCCCGAAGATAAGATCCGAAGGTCGCCAGTTCAACAACACCGGAAGTCTCTGTGAGCGGCAGACCTTGAGAAGTGCGACTGATAAGAGCTGTCTCCAGCTGCCTGTGAGTGATGAGTTGTGCCGGGCCAGCTGTTTCTTTGGTGGGAGCACAGACACCGTCTATCAGCCAGCAGGAAGGCAAGTGTGTGGCCAAGAAAGAAGGACTAGACCATGAAAGTTCCATCTGTATGTTGTTTGTAGTTCTTGAAAGATAGAACTTCCTTGTAATTTGTAAAAACCCCTTGCGGGTTTAGAGATAAAGTCTGCCCATGTAAACCACCTTGAATTAAAGCCAGAGGAGCAATCTAATGGCCAAAGAAAGGCGGTATATAAATACTTGCATTTTTTTTATTTTTCTCTTTCCTCAGGGCTTCACTGCGGCTGCACTGGCACTAGACGGTTGGATAGGATTAGGCCCTAAAAGAGAGAGAAATCAAACTGTCACCCCAAAAGACCCCTGAAAAAAGGCCATAGGTATTTTTCTAAAAGCCACAGGTGAGTGGTTCTGGCTGGCTTTCATAGGCAAGGAGCCCACTGAGAGAGATTCTTGTCCTTCAGTAGCATAGTCAGAGGGGCGGTGCCTGCTGAGTATTGCAGGCTCCTCAATGCACTGTGTAAGCAGCCCCTCCCACTCTCCATCAGAGCCATTCTGGGCTCATCCACCGGCAGAGGATGCCTCTGCATTGCTGTCCCTGCAACCAGAATGGATCCAATGGCGAGTGAGAAGGGCTACTTACAAGGCACTCTGTGGCACCTGCAATACTTACTGTGCGGCCCCCTGTGTAGCTATGCTACTAAACATGCACAAGTGAAAGAGCTGGTGCAGATTCGAGGAGAATCATTGGCACATGGAAAGCTTACAGGGAAGTAAGGGAAAATATTTTCCTTACTTCTCTCAACCCCCCCCCCCACCAAGCTGCCACCCCCACAGGATGCAACCAAGCTTCCTTGGTGTGGCTGCATCAGCAGGCGGAGGAGAGAAGAGGATTGGACTGTTAAACCATCCTTGAGCTGTAATGGAGCTTTGAAGCAAACTTGAAGGTGACACCTGACCTACTGCCAGAGCGGTGGGTGCATCTGGTTCCTTGCTGAGTCTGTGGTTCTTAAATGTCAGGCGAATCATCAGGTGTCTTCATGGCCTACTGTCTCCCATCAACAATATTGCCAACTTACCTTAACTTAAGTTAATGTATATGTAGATCAATCCTAGAGTTGATGAAGCAATGTAAACCAAGGAGCCAGCTAAATAGCTGAGCCAACAGAGTGTGTCAAACATTTTTACCCAGCAGATAATTGTGGAACTCCTTGCCACAGGAGGTGGTGATGGCGTCTTGCGTAGGTGCCTTTAAAAGGGCACTGGACAGATTTCTGGAAGAAAAGTCCACTGCAGGCCACAGGCCATAATGGGTAGTACAACCTCCATAGGCTACCTCAGAATGCCAGATGCAGGGGAGTAGCAACAAGATGCAGGTATCTAGTTCTCTTTTGTGCTCCCTGAGGCATCTGTTAGGCTAGTGTTATTCAAACTGTGGGTCAGGACCCACTTGGTGGGCCGTGACTTGATGTCAGGTGCGTCGCAGAAAGCTGGGAGCAGCCATCTTGGAAACTGCAGACCTGACTCTTGTTATATTCTTTTTGTGGGCGTTTTCTGAATTTTAATTTTGTTTTTAGTTCAGAGCTTTTACATAATATTTTGTCCTATCTTGCTTTCTCTCATGGATGTTTCATAGTTATACAATTGCTGCAGTGCAGTCCAAGAATGCCAATTTGCATTTCAGGAGTGTCATTTTACTATGTTACAATGACAGCACTTCTGCTTGATGATGTCACTTCCTGCCACCTCACTTCCAGGTTAATGACATCACTTCTGGTGGGTCACAACACAAGTGCCATTCTAAAAAGTAGTTCCCAGTCTAAAAAGTTTGAATACCACTGTGTTAGGCAACTGTGAGATACAGGAAGTTGGACTAGATGGGCCTTGGCCTGATCCAGGGGGGCTGTTCCTATGCATACATGGCTGATGAGGAGCTTCTGGTTCTGGTGGCTGTCAAAGAGAAATGCTGTGGAGAATCTTGACTAGCCACCAGTGTGTTTCCCTCAGAATTTAGTTTCATTCTGCGGCTGCCCTGGCCTCGAGGGGGGGGGCTGCCCCCGGTTGGCGCGGCCCTCTGCTGCTTGCCCAGGCACCCAGCGCACCCCCACCTGTCTCCCTCGGTGAGCAGGCACCCCTCGAGGCCAGGGCAGCCGCGGAACGAAACGGGCAGGCAGCCAATCACGGTGAAGCCCCGCGTCCCTCCCAGCGTTCCGGGAGTTCGTTTGCGGATGACGACGCTGGTCACGTGGCTATCTACATGGGTGGTGCTTTAGCCCAGCAGAGGGCAAGTGTGTAGCTCCCTCTTCTGGCAAACGGCTGCCGGTGCATGGTGAACAAGACAGCTGAGCTCACACACTAGATACCTGTTTCAATACACCTTGCAAGATATTTTGCAAGTATAGCAGCATGCAAGCATCAATGTGGCTGAAATATGTGGGACCTTTGCCACAGATTTCAAAGACGGAGCCCACTTCATCATTCCAGTTTTGCAGGAGCAAATGGCTCTGGAAGCGAGGGGAAGGGGCTACTTTATGCAGGAGCTCAGGCTCCTGCAAAATGTAGCATTTTTGCCCACCCTCTAGGAACGCCACTGTTTAAACCTATCTGTTAGGAAGGCTTCCATATGTGCTTCTGTGAACTTCTCTGGCACTTCTGGTCTTGATCAGAAACACAGTTCGGACAGCCATTTGTCTCAGCGGCATATGGAATTCTCTTGAACGTTGTACAGGTTTGAACCCAAGTATTCCAAAAAATGTGAGACTTTGAAATCCCAAAAGAGCTGGATGCTGCTAATACATTTTGTTTTTAATGGGCCTGGAATATATGGCTTGATATAATTATGTCAAGGTCAATTTTTTGCAAAAACAAAAACAAAAACCTAACAGCAGATGTTCTTGAAGGCTCCTTCCATATATCCTCTTTTGGAGACAATTTCCAAGAGCTGTTTTGAGTGTGGTGCACAGTGACTGCCATTGGCCAGATGAATGCTTTTGGAAAAGGGTTTTGTTTTGGACCAAGTAAGGTGATTTTTTGCTTTTGTTTTCCTGGCGGCTCAGAAGAATCTAAGAAAGAAAAAGGAGGAATGTGTTTCACCTTCCGAATGTGCTATCATCTCTGAATAGTTCTGGTCTCATAGAATGCTGCTGGCAGGCAAACCAGACCGGCAGGTCTTTAGCTGTGGCTTTGGGATGCCTGGAAAAGTTCTTGGTCTCTTGGATCCGAGCTTGTTGGTCACATTTCAGCCCAATCCTAACAACATTCCCACATGGTGATGCATCATCATCATCATCAGTGCCAGCTGAGCTGCATCCCACATGGGAATTTCGGCTGTTGGAGGACTCCTCAGGCTAAGGGGACATTTGTCCCCTTGCCCCAGGGTAAGCCCAGCAACTATAATGGGTCAACGTGATTTGGCAGCAATTGGTTCAAGAGGATATTGATATTGCAAGTCTACCTAGATCTGTGTAAGCAAATCAGGCCTGGTAAGAGGGATAGATAGATAGATAGATAGATAGATAGATAGATAGATAGATAGATAGA
>JAJKFI010000007.1:24341067-24358636 GCA_029204185.1 Lerista edwardsae
CAACTTCCCGTCTGTATGCAGACTCATCACCATCCTTAATAAGACCATAGGATATGACCATAGGATATGGTGTGCACCGGTGGAGCCAATCCCATCCCCCTTCAGACCCACTCCATCCACCCCACCTCGCTGCTGCCCTCCCCCGCCCCAGAAATGCAGCGGAATGCAGCGGAAGGTGCATTCCATTAGTGCTGAGGCTGTGGCAACAACGTGTGCAGTGGGGCAGCCAGTGTGAAAGGCTGGCCGCCACTTGCATGGGTCACTGGTGCACCCGGCCACTGCAGGGAGCAGGTGGGCTGTGGGCAGGAGGATCAGGATGGGGAGCGGGGCTGCTGGGAGGCATCTCAAGGGATGGCAGAGGGTGAACACTGGTGGCAAAAGCACAGCCAATATCCTGTATCCCCACCCAGGATCTACACGCCTTCTTGAGTCCACTTGGACTTGTGCCAGCCAAAGACCTGGTGCACATCTAAGTCACCTATTGGGGGCCGTGGTGCAGTGGGAGTAGGAACCTCTCCATCTTGCCATGGTTGAGCACAGGATGCACCCAGTGGTGTCATTCAAATGATTTAGGAACAGGAACTCACTTTTGATTGGCACTTGTTGGGAACCTGGAACCAGCCACGGAGCCCATTAGGATCCGGAACGCCCGTTCTGGTCCGTTCCCCCCGAATGACATCACTGCCTTTGCCCCCCTAGGAATCCGGAATTGCTCCCTTTAACCCTCTGAGTGCCAGCCAACCAAGAAGAAAAGCTCTTTGCAGAGGAATTGGGAGGGGGGAGGGGGGAGAGTGAAGTGGGCGGAGTCAGCCCTAATTTTAACTAGTGGAACTGAGTTCCCCCGCATTCCCCCTGCATGACATCACTGGATGCACCCAATCCTATCCAATTTTCCAGCCCTGGTGTAGCTGTCCCAATGGGGTGTGTATTGGATTCTTTGGTGGGGGGACAATCATGGAGGCCTCCTCAAGGTAAGGGAACAATGGTTCACTTACCTTGGGGCTGCATTGCAGCTGCATCAGCATCAGAAAGTTGGGTAGGATTGGGCCCTGAATCAGTGCCACTGCATGCTGGCCAACGATAGGATTGGGCTGTGAGGGCACAATCCTAACCTGGAGTTAGGCTGGCACAATTAAGCCAGCAAGGTTTGGCTGGCACAAGGGAAACCGTACAGTATGTTTGGACCACTCTCGGAGTCAGAGAGGCCAGCACACAGACGTGCACCAACCTCCCTGACTCCGAGAGTGGTCCAAATGTGCTTTATAGTGACCTGGCCCTTGTGCCGGCCAAACGTTGCTGCCCTAACTCCTGTCTAGGATTGCGCTCTAAATGAATGAAGGTTTTAATAATGAAAACACATGGAATAACAAAGACGTGTACCTACGTAATGTATACTATATGGGTTGTATTCCCCCTAGTAATGTAATCAATTAATGTGGATTGCAGGTATGAAGTTTCATGACTATATATTTCAAAGCTAAGCTTTGGCTTTGTGCTAAAAAGGGATTTAGGATGAATTCTTGGATGAGGAAACATCCTTGACACTGACTGAATATTCTCATTTGTTTTCGCGGTATTATTTAGGATGTGGGTCTCTTTTTGTACTGGCGAGACTATTGTGCTGCTTGTCTCAAATCTGAAAAGGCATTTTAATAGAATATCTTTCAACATTCAGTTATCTTTTTCCAGGAGACAGACAAATCTTTCAGGACAGATAAAAAATGCAGATAATTTCATTACCATTTGGAAGGAAAGCTTCCCTCTCTCTCTCTCTCTCCACTTTCTTCTGTCTTGAGTCTCTTGAGACATAACAGACAAAAACAATTTAACTCAAGTAGCTATTAATCATAAATCCTTGAATATTCTTACGGCATCATCTGCAAATACAAGTTTTCATCCAGCAAAGTCTTTGGGGATCTCACCCATGGAACTTCTTAGTAAACACGTTCTGTGTTTAAACACACTCAGTAGTTCTTACATCATACATTCACAATAGCACTTCTTTTTAAAAGGTAGGTCTAATATCACACACAAAAAATGGGACCATCGTACTTTCTCTCTTTTCCAAGAATTGCTCTGCATGCTCTACTTACCGCTTCCCCCACTGGGAGATGATGTAATTTTGAGCTGCTGTGGTTTATTGCGCATAGATTTGTACCATCTACAAGGACCACTGTGTGTCGCGGATTACATTGGCCAGGATGCATGCTTTTCCCCTCCCAGGTTTGCAGAAGTTCCGAAAAGTAAAACAACAAAGTAACTCATCCAAGGCTTGGAGAGATGGAGGTGACAGAAGGTCAATGACCACTGTGACTCAAGAAGTTGTTTTCTCAGTTGTTACTGATCTAAATCGGGAAAGAGAAAGAGTATGTCAGAAGTATTTCTGTGAAAGAGAGATGGAGGGAGGGAGGGAGGGAGAAGGAGGGAGGGGGAGAGGGAAAGAGAGTGGGAGAGAGAGGGAAGAAGGGGAGAGAGGGGAGAGGAAGGGAGGCAATGGGAGGGAGGGAGAGAGGCAGGGCCGGCTCTAGCAGTGGTGGGCCCCAATGTGGGGCATTCCTGTGGGGCCCCCAACCCTCCCTGCAGGGCCCTCCACTCACCAAGAAGAGCTCTGTTGGTGCCAAGCAGCAGTGGGGCCCAATGTGGAGCATTCCTGTGGGGCCCCCAACCCTCCCTGCGGGGCCCCCCACTGAGCAAGAGGAGCTCTGTTCGTGCCACGTGCAAAGCATGGCGTGTGGAAGTAGTTGGTGGTGATAGCATAACATCACTGCCAACTGCTTCCAGGTGGCCCATTTTGGGCTGTTCAGAGGCAGAGGCAGGTGGGAGAGACCAAGGTAAAGCTGCTCTGCTCGCCCCACTGGCTTACAGCCCACAGAGATCCCAGCTGCAGCCACAGGCTCACCCTGCTAGTGCAGGGCCCTCTGAAGCGCGGGGCCCGATGTGACAACATTGGTCACATTGACTTAAAGCCGGCCCTGGAGAGAGGGAGGGAAAGAGAGTGAGACAGAAGGGGAGAAAGGAATAAGATAGGGGAAGGGAGGAAGGGAGGGAGAGAGAAGAAGGGAAGAGAGGGGGAGGGGAGGGAGAAGAAGGGAAGAGAGAGAGAAAAGGGAGAGAGATAAGGAATAAGATGGAGGAAGGGAGGGAGAGAGAAGAAGGGAAGAGAGAGAGAAAAGGGAGAGAGGAAAGGGAGTGGGAGAGTAGGAGAGAGACGGGGAGAGAGAGGGGGAGAGAAGGAAAGAAAAAAGGGGAGAAGCCGGAAGAAGGGAAGAGAGGGGAAGGGAGAGGAATAGGGCAGGGGAAGGGAAAGGAATAGGGCAGGGGAAGGGGTGCCATCAAATGGATGGGAGAATAAACAATGAAATAAGGACGGTTAGCTTTTTGAAGGATGCCGGCTGTGGTTCTTGTCCTGTTAGGGATACACAGTGTTTTGAAGGCTACCAGCTGTGGTTCTCTTCCCATTCTGCATACACATCTTCCAAATATTTTGTCCTTTGGAAGAGATTCAGCTATTTTTGTGGTAGCAACAGTTGTATTCTTCAGAAATGAGCCTTAATGACCACAAGATTCTTAAGGAGCTCCATCTCTGGAAGCACGGCCATTCGTTGTGGCTTCATGCCATCTTTTTTCTTGGATTTTTTTTCCTCTTTTTGGAAGTTGATTTATTACAGATATTATGGAATTTGTTTGTGTGTGTTTATTTTAGCGACTTCCCATTCAAGCTTGAAAGCGATAGACCAGCTTACGGCAAACATCCTCATGGGAAACCAGCAGAATTCTGCGCAGAACCTAATGAGATGTCCACATAACCGTGGCAACAATTACTTTGAGCCCCCCAGAAAGTAACAGATTGGGATGCTAAAGAAAAGAATACTTATTGTTATGCATGAAACAATCACAAAACATTATTAGGAAACAGCCGAGACCGAAACTACATTTTCATGATCAGCTTCCCCACGTTAACGTTCATCCCCTGTCATAAGACTTTTTCTTTTCAAAACCAACATTGTTCTCAGGACATATTCTGTAATTTTTTTTAAAAAAAGAACCCAGTGGTGGGATTCAAATAAATTAACAACCGGTTCTATGATGTCATAGCCGGAGCAAAAAAAAACCCGAAGCCAGATGAGGTAAGCGAGTGGGCGGGGCCCGGCCATTTAACAACAGGTTCTATAGAACCTGGGTGAACCCCCTGAATCCCACCACTGAAAGAACCTCTTTATTTGTTTAACATGGGGCTGCAATCCCATGCAGATTTATCTGAGCACAAGGATGCAATCCTACAACACTTTACTGAAGAAAACCCCATGGAATACAGTGGAATTTAGACATGCATGCGGGACATGGGAGTAGACATGTGGGACGTAGTGGCGCAGCGGGTTAATCCACTGAGGCTGGGCTTTCTGACCAGAAGATTGGGAGTTCGAGACCATGTGATGGAGTGAGCTCCCGTTGCTTGTCCCAGCTGCTGCCAACCTAGCAGTTCGAAAGCACCTAAAAATGCAAGTAGATAAATAGGGACCACTTCGGTGGGAAGGTAATGGTGTTCCATGCGCTACGGCTTAAAGTCATGCCGGCCACATGACCACGGAAGCTTGTCCTCGGACAAACGCCGGCTCTATAGGCTTAGAAACGGAGATGAGCACAGCCCCTTACAGTCGGTCACAACTAAACCATTTGGTCGTGGGGAAACCTTTACCTTTTATTTACCTTAGACATGCATAGGAGTGTGCTGTCCCATTGAACTCAGTGGGAGTTAGATCTGAATCAATGTATATGCCTTTAGACAGTAAATATGTTTGCTTTAGAGAGACCCAGTGATACCTACTATTTCCTTAAGACCCAATCCTATCCAACTTTCTAGCACCAGTGTACCTACAATGCATCCTAAAGGTATTTAAAGCTGACTTTAACCCAAAGAACCTCGGACCTAACGCAGTTTAACAGTGTAAAAGTAGGAAATGGCACTTTTGGCCTTTTTTCCCCCTTTGTTACAAAGCATTTAAAAGTGGACCCCAGTACAGAAAGATGGCACAAGGTCATCACTCATTCTGTGACAGCTGGCAAGGAATAAATATCATTAGTCATTTTAGCAGCATTAACAACGAAGAACCCATCCACATTCTAGAATAAGTTATGAGTGGAAAGCATGTTGAATTTTCTTTGTCCGTAGTTTGACACCTGTTGTATCCTCTGCACTCCTATTACTCAGCCTTTTCCTACCCGGATTTCTAAATTTCATGCTCATGAAGCTGTGAAATTTTGCAACAAATCCCCTGATGACATGGGGATATTATTGTTTCATACCAGGCGATAAACTGACCATAGTTTTTCTTTCTTTCTACTATTTATGAAACAGGTTTATAACCTGAAACATAAAGTGTCCGAATCCAAAACAAAGATCTTAGCAATCTGAGTGCAATTTCACATGATAATGATACCTTGTGCCACTTTGGACTTATGGGCCAGTTGTCTCCAAGCCCCAGTCCTCTGTCATAGTTCATACATTCAGTGCTGAGTCATCCAATGCTGAGTCATCCAATGCTGAGGAATTAAATCCTGTACATGGCAGCAGTCGCGGACACCGCTGAGGTTCCGCCCTGGGGCAAGGTCCGAGGAGGGCCACCCCCTGAGCTGCCCCGCCATGCCCCCCAAGCCACACCAGGCTCCATTTTTGAGCCATTCTAGTGCAAGGGTGAGTGGGAGGGGCAAACTCCGCTCCTACATGCATGACTGACATGCATGTATGAACTCCGCGACTGACATGCAGATATGAACTTGATTCTGAGGAGGCGGTTGAGGTCCTGGATCGCTGTCTGGAGGCAGTTGGGGGCTGGATGCGGGCGAACAAGCTGAAATTAAATTAAATCCGGATAAGACAGAGGTGCTTTTGGTTCGGAAATCCACGGCTCGGGTATTGGACTATCGTCCTGCTCTGAATGGGGTCGCACTTCCTCTGAAGGAGCAGGTTCGCAGCTTGGGGGTTCTCCTGGATTCACAGCTACACCTGGACTCCCAGGTGGCGGCTGTGGCCAGGGGAGCCTTTGCTCAGCTTCGGCTGATCCGCCAGCTGCGGCCGTACCTGAGCTGTGCGGACCTGGCCACTGTGACCCATGCCCTAGTGACATCTAGATTAGATTATTGCAATGCGCTCTACGTGGGGCTGCCTTTGAAGACGGTCCGGAAATTACAACTAGTACAGAACGCGGCGGCTCGGGTGGTTGCTGGAGCACGTCGGTTTGACTCTGTCGAGCCGCTGCTTCGGCGACTACACTGGCTGCCGGTTCTGTTCCGGGCCCAATTCAAAGTGCTAGTTTTGACTTTTAAAGCCCTTTACGGCTCGGGTCCGGGGTATTTGAGGGACCGCCTTCTTCCATATAATCCAACCCGTACTCTTAGATCATCTGGGGGGGCCCTCCTGACTGTGCCGCCACCAGGAGAAGTGAGAGGGGTGGCGGCCAGGAAGAGGGCCTTTTCGGTGGTGGCCCCCCAACTCTGGAACACCCTCCCCTTAGAATTGAGAACTGCTCCCAATTTGTTTATATTTCGGCGGGGGCTGAAGACCTTTTTATTCCAAAAAGCTTTTAATTGTTGACAGGCTGGCTGGTTATTATAACCCACGGGGCTTGTTGTTTTTTATATTGTTTTTAAATTTGTTTTTAATTGTGTTCTTAATTTTTGATTGTATTGTTTAATTCTGTTTTAATTGTTTTTAATTGTGAATTGTTATATTGTTTTTATATCTATATTGTAATGCCGCCTTGGGTGCCTTCGGGCACAATAAGGCGGGGTACAAATTTAATAATAAATAAAATAAAATAAACTTTCTCTAAGGACTTGAAATACTCATGTTCATAACATGCTTGGCTCAGGGGCTTGAGCTTTACAATCAGACTAGCCAGAGGGTGGGTGGGTGGGTGGGTGGGGTTGCTGGCCAGGACTGGAATGAGCACCCATGGGTTCTGAAGTCCCGTGCAAGCTATTGTCCCACCTCCCTTGGCCCGGATTGCCAATCCGCTGTCCAGCCCCAGCCTGTCCATCACGGAGGGGGCAGGGCAATCGGCTTTTCACATGGGAACAGTAAGAACATAAGAAGAGCCCTGCTGGATCAGGCCAAAGGCCCATCTAGTCCAGCTTCCTGTATCTCACAGCGGCCCACCAGGTGCCCCAGGGAGGCATGAGACAACAAGATGCTTGGATCCTGTTGCCACTCCCTTGCACCCGGTACTCTGATGTAGCCTACTACTAATGTAAGGAGGTTGCACAACCCATCATGGCCTATAGCCCACAATGGACTTTTCCTCCAGAAATCTGTCCAGCCCCCTTTTAAAGGTATCTAGGCCAGATTCCATCACCACCTCCTGTGGCAAGGGGTTCCATAGCTTAATTACCTGCTGGGTAAAAAAGTGTTCCACATATGCTTTTCTGTGGGGGAACACCCACCAGAGGCATAATTAGGAAAAAACCTGAGTGGCATCTGCCCCAGGACACATGACTGCCCTTTGGCTCCACCTTAGTTTCAGAGGAGGAGCTGGTGGCTTTGCATCCCCATTACTTCTCCTTCAAAAGGGAGCCTCCACAGGAGAAGGGTGTGAAGCCACAGCAGCAAACACACTGGGGAGAACCCAGAAGTAGCATCATGGTCAGTGGCATCGTGACATCTCTGCCCTGGGCGCTGGGGCAGTGCATTATGGACCCAAAATCAGTCCATTCATGGACATGTAAACGGTGACACTTTTCAGGAACACGCAAGAAGAGACTCACCTCTTGTGTGCAACTTCATGGGGTCCTGTCCAGATTCCTTTAAAGAAATAGGTGTAGCTAGTCTGAAACTGCCCAGAGGTCTCAGTAGGTTACATGATTTACATTGTACTTAATAAAGTTAAACCCCAACCTCAGTCAGGTGTCTTCCTTGGGGGTGGTGCAAGGGTAATAGTCTACTTTAAAATTCCAGATGCAGGGGAGTGGCAGTGGGATGCAAGCATCTGGTTGTCTTTCATGCTCTCTGAGGCATCTGGTGGGCCACTGTGAGATACAGGAAGCTGGACTAGATGGGCCTTTGGCCTGATCCAGCAAGGCTTTTTCTTATGTTCTTATGTTCTTATGTTCTTATGTTCTCCTGCACCATTGCTGATGTTAGATAATTATTTGGCCTGCTCAGTAACATAATGATTTGAGCCAGGACATTGCAGCATGCCTTGGGCTCCACACAGACCAAAATAAAACTCCCCCAGACTGACACAAATTGGAAAGCCCATGTGGCATATTTATAAGAGGAACATATAAATTTATGAACAGTGTTCTGCAGAAGATCCAGTCTTCTAATACTTGCTAAACAGATGCTCACTGTGGGATGTTTTTCTCTTTTGTTGCTTACAATTTAGTCTTGTCAGAAAGATCAGGAATCTTCTTTCATAAGATCTGCTGTTGCTACTTATCCACCTAGAGCAGTGTTCCTCAAACTGTGGGTCAGGACCCACTAGGTGGGTCGCCAGCCAATTTTAGATGGGTCCCCCTTCGTTTCAATGTGTATTTCATTTTGACTATATGGGATGTGATGCTACCATGGTATGTGACTGCATTTGGGGAAATGTTACAGAGCTGTACTTTTAACAGGCAAATGTGTATATGTTTTTAACAATGATAGTCATTGGGGCTTACTCCTGGGTAAGTGTGAATAAGACAGTAGTAGCCTTTGGGGTGCAACGGGAAAAGCCGTTAGCACAGTCTCGCCATTAGCATCTGGTCTAGCCAGCAAAGTTTGGCTGGTACAAGGGCCACCGTAAAGCACATTTGGGCCACTCTCGGAGTCAGGGAGGATGGCGCACATCTGTGTGCTGGCCTCTCTGACTCCAAGAGTGGTCCAAACATACTTTACGGCGTCCCTTGTGCTGGCCAAACTTTGCTGGCTTAGTTTATGCCGTCCTAACTCCAGTTTAGGATTGCATCCTAAAACTCATTTGAAACACTCTTGGAGTCAGGGAGGCCAGTGCACATCTGTAATCCTAACTCCCGGTTAGGATTGCGCCCTTAGTCATTTCCCAGAATAACTTCCCAATCCTATCCTCCATCCTTGGTGCTGATGCAGCTGTGCTGACAGAGTGTGCCCTCCATCCAGGGATGATGGTAGTGAGTGTGATTGGACAATACCGTGTGTGTGTGTGTGTGTGTGTGTGTGTGTGTGTGTGTGCATGTGTGTGTGTGTGAGTGAGATTGCAAGGCCAGCAAGGAGGAAGCACAAATATTGTTTACTTCCTCCCTTGTAGGCTGCCTGCTTGCCTGTTGGGCCTTCTTGGACCAATGCCAGCCATTCTGCCCGAACTATTCTGGCCATTTGGTAGGTTCTTTCCTCAGTATTTATTGATGTCTGCCTCACAAAGGTCTTTAAGTCCACTGCAACTATTTTGGCATTTTGCATTTGTGAGGTTAGCTATGCCTGACCTAAATCCAAATTAAGGTTCTGGAAAGAACCCAAGTTCAGTTCCCAGAAGAGATGGACCATTGCTACTGGCCAAGTTGGGGACAGAAGCATCCATCAGCACAGATACTCGGGAAGAGACCTAACTCCCCACACAACCACCGTAAAGTCAGTGGCAGCTATTGGCAGACTACAAGCAAAACTCAGTTCAAAACAAATACGGTTTGGCTTTCTATGAATGTGCTGAGACCTCCTTTGCTTTATTTTGTTTGTGTTTCAAGCTTGGCCAGAATCCTGGGCAACGGACACAGTTTTAGGCAGTCTCTGATGCAGTGAAGGGGATCCTTTTTGCTTGGAGAAGCATACAAAATAAATGGAAAAGGGACTGTCACACAGGAAAAGAAGTTGTGTGTGTTTTAAATGGGGTATCAGAGTCTCAAAATATCACATAATGACTTATGCTATTAAAAAGCGACCTTGACCCAGTTATTAATGGGTGCTGTTTCGTTTTGTGAACAGCATGCTGCAAAATTTCAAGCAACCTTTGAAGCTATGGGCAGCCCAATCCTGGGGGCGCAATCCTAAACTGTGTTAGGCTGGCATAAGCTAAGCCAGCGAAGTTTGGCCAGCACAAGGGCCACCGTAAAGTATGTTTGGACCACTTTTGGCATCAGAGGGACCAGCACACAGACATGAGCCATCCTCCCTGACTCCGAGAATAGTCCAAACACGCTTTATGGTGGCCCTTGTGCTGGCCAAACTTGGCTGGTTTCATTTATGCCGGCCTAACTCCAGTTTAGGATTGCGCTCTGGCAGTGCCCAGGGCTCCAGCGGTGCAGAAATGGCATTATACTTCAATTAGACCATCGGTTCCCAGACTGTGGGTTAGGACCCACCAGTGGGTTGCGAGCCAATTTCAGGTTGGTCGCGAAGCACCTAGAACAGCCATATTGAAAATATGGGAAGATGGGATGCTGGAAAGGGGGAGAGCTGTTCGGTTGCTTTGCTGGTATCAAGGTTGTAAATAGGCTTTTTGTTTTTCTGATTCACTTTGCTGTTGGGAAATATTGCCAAGAAATTATTGCCAAGAAATAATCTAATTTATTGCTGCATGCTCAGAAAAGCAGCAAGCTCTGGCCTCACAATGACGGCATTTCCGGCCATGACATCATTTCCAGTGGGTCCCAGACAGACTGTCAATCTATAGCTAAAATGTTTGAGAATACTGAACTTAAAGATCTCCGAAAAAACAACCACCCAAGAGCTTGCTTATGAATCTCACCAAACCAGGAGAGAAAATGCCTGCTCCAAATGTTTGCTTCAAACTGTAAATGTTACATGCAGAAACATTGTTTATAGCAGTGTTTCTCAAACTGTGGGTCAGGATCCACTTGGTGGGTCACAAGCCAATTTCTGGGGCTCTGATCTAGCAGGGCTCTTCTTACATTCTTATTGCAAAATGCTCTTTATTATGTCAGAATGACGACAGGAAAGGCTTGACGCTTGTCAAGACTTGGCTTTTATGGGCGTCACAGTCATATTTATCGCCATCTGAATTTCTTAATTTCTTTCTCCATCATTGCTTATCTAGGGTAGCCATGTGAGACAGACAGCTGGATTAAATTCCATCTTGCTGTATCACTGCAATTCATTTCTTTATCTCTAAACCAAAAAAAGTTGTTAGAAATAACAACTGACTTTTGACATTTCTGCAGGCTCGAACTGTTCTTGATAGAAGGGCTTCTTCCTCCCTTCACAGCCTGTCTGCAAATGTTGGGGGTCCTCTGAGGCTAGGAATCTGAGCAGCCCATGTTGCACATCTGTAAAAGGAACCTGGCAAATGTGTGTGTGTACTAATCGATGTGTGTCCTGCACGCCTGTGCAATCCTAACAAACTCTCCAGCACCGGGGTAAGGGCAAGGCAGCTCTGAGATGAGGGAGCAAACATTCCCTTACCTTGCAGAGGCCTCTGTGACTGCCCCTCCCCAACTGCAGGATGCAGCACATGCCCTATTGGCACAGCTATGTCAGAATAAAACAGCCAATATTAGCATGCCATTGTACAAATCGATGGTAAGGCCGCACCTGGAATATTGTGTCCAGTTCCGGTCGCCGCATCTCAAAAAGGACATAGTGGAGCTGGAAAAGGTGCAGAAGAGAGCGACAAAAATGATTACGGGACTGGGGCACCTCCCTTATGAAGAAAGACTGCAGCGTTTGGGGCTCTTCAGCCTAGAAAAAAGGCGCCTGAGGGGGGACATGATTGAGACATACAAAATTATGCATGGAAGGGATAAAGTCGATAGAGGGATGTTCTTTTCCCTCTCTCAAAACACCAGAACCAGGGGGCATCCGCTAAAACTGAGGGTTGGGAGAGTTAAAACAGATAAAAGGAAGTACTTTTTTACCCAGCGGGTAGTTAATCTGTGGAACTCTTTGCCATAGGAGGTGGTGATGGCATCTGGTCTTGATGCCTTTAAGAGGGGATTGGATGGATTCCTGGAGGAAATAAAAGGTCCATCGTGGGCTATAGGCAATGATGGATTGTGCAACCTCCTTACAAAGGTGGTGGGCTACTGGTACCGGGTGCAAGGGAGTGGCAACAGGATGCATCTTGTTGTCTCATGCCTCCCTGGGGCACCTGGTGGGCCGCTGTGAGATACAGGAAGCTGGACTAGATGGGCCTTTGGCCTGATCCAGCAGGGCTCTTCTTATGTTCTTATGTTCTTAAAGTTGGTTAGGATTGTGCCCTAAGTTCTGTATAACTTCTAGAGTCCTATTCAGGCCGCTGCCCTGCGATACAGTGGCACCAGCAGAGCCACCACTGTATCCTGTGGGGCCAGGGAAGCAGCAGTAAGTCTCCTCAGGGTGAGGGAACTTTGGTTCCTTTATTCTGTGTCAGGCCCTGAAGCCCTTATGGGTCTACTCAGAGCTGTACCATCTATTTGGCTGGCACAGTATTGAGGAGGCCTGTATTCGGCTCTGAGGCCCAGGAAAGGGGGATAGGATTCAGTGGCAGTCAAGGCTGCCCTCTTACCCCCTTTCTGAGCCTAAACCACCTGGCCTCCCTTCCCTCACCCAGTTCAGTCCCTCACCACCTTCTTGCCAGCCTGCCAAAAGCATTAGGATCAGGCTGCCCAGCACAGAGGCTTGGTTGAGACATTTTTGGGGGCAGGGCGAACAAATGAGCTGTAGCACAAAGGTCTGGTGTCTAATATGCAAGACGGGGAAGATAAGGACTTTCTCCTCTCATGAGTTCAAGATGCTTTCATGACACCCAGGCTTCTGTGGCAGAGCCATGATAGCTTGTTATAGCTTGTTATAAACAAGCCATTATAGCTGTTTTTTTTTATGGCTAAAAAACAGAGAGGGTTGTATTGGCATAGTTGTAATTCTTGGGAATTTGCTGATTTGATACTAATGTATGCCATGTAGACATGGTGGCACAGTGGGTTAATTCACTGTTGCTGGGCTTTCCAACCGGAAGGTTGAGAGTTCAAGACTGTGTGACGGAGTGATCTCCCGTCGCTTGTCCCAGCTCCTGCCAACCTAGCAGTTTGAAAACATTTAAATGCAAGTAGATAAATAGGGACCACTTCGGCAGGAAGTTAACGGCGTTCTGTGCGCTACAGCGTAGAGTCATGCCGGCCACATGACCACGGAAGCTTGGACAAAACGCTGGCTCTACAGGCTTTGAAACGGAGATGAGCACCGCCCCCTACAGTCGGTCACGACTAGACCAGTCGGTTGTAGGGAAACCTTTACCTTTTTATGCCATGTAGAGCTGCCTCCACGTGTTTGAAGATCATGTGGCAAATGTACTACTGTTTGTATGCAGGCGTGTAGCTAATGAACGTGTAGCCTGGTGCAGAGGGCAAAATGATGCCCCGAAGTGATGTCACAACAAGAAGTGGCATCACAGTTGCATTTTGTTTTCTTAGGGTTTTTGGTCATAACCTTTGATAGAATCAAGATATTACGCTCCAGTTGGTTTCATTGCATCCTGCATGAAATTCTGCATTGAACGATATGTAACATGACAGTATTACTCCTACCAATCATGATTTTAACAAACCACAATTTTTACATGACAGTTGTACTTTCGTTTTCTCTTTTTTGGGCCATAACGTTTGAGTAAAAATATTACACTCTGGTTTGTTTCATTGCATTCGGCATTAAATTATCTTTCCAATGATATATAACATTCACAATGATATATAATTATTCACAATTACCAAGGTTTTCACAATTTTGGCCACTAGTTTCAAGCTCAGCTTGTTGGCCCCCTAAAGCTTGTTGCCCAGTGCAATTGCACCCCCCTGCACCCCTGCAGCTACGCCCCTGTTTGCATGGATAAACTAAGCAGTTCATCTGTTGCTGCTTGTGGTTTACAGAACAAGGTTGCAATCCAAAGGAGTGAAATGCACTTTCAAACCGGTTCAATCATAAGGTGAATTTTTTCCATCGGAATGCATCTTGCCTCAAAATGAAGGCAAAGGATTGGCCAAGACACAATATTGGTTTGAAAGAAATAAATGTTCTACTTCACTGCCAATGGCAGAGACTACAAAGAGATTTCATGTTTCGTTTTTGCTATTATTGAAGAAGATTCCCGACAATGAGAATGTTGTCTCAATTGCTGGATGTGATCATCATCCAAATATTTGTTTTTACAAATATTTTCTTCAAATTCTCAGCATTCTTCTCATTAGTTGTGTGTCTCAAGGCAGGCTTGTCCATGAAGCCAACTAAGGGCCCAGTCCTATGCATGTCGACTCAGAAGTAGGTCCCAGGGCAGGAGGTTTGGACTGATGGTTGAGCTGCTGGTACTGCCTGAAGCTAAGCAGGAGAATCTATGGTCTGTTTTTGGATGGGAGACAGAATGCCAGGCTGGGAAAAGCTGCAGTACCTCTTGTGGCAGAACGGAGTCACTGTGGAGCTGATGAGCAAGTGCAGGAATGTTGTGAGAAGGCCAGCCGGCAAAAGAACGGAGTCCAACCTTGAGGACCTGTCCAGGCTGGACTGACGATCACCTGCTGAAGCTCGATGTCACACGGCCGGAGGAGAGAACCACACTGTGAAGGCTACATCTGGAGCTGAGGATTTGGAGAATCACAGAATACTGTATATTTGCAAAAACCCCATTGAAAAACATGGTGGTTTAAACTAGCCTGCCCATGTAAGCTGCCTTGGGCATTTGCTTCGGCATGGGAAAGGCGGGGTATAAATTATTCAAAATAAAAAAATAAAATAAAATTATAGTCAATGGGTCTTATTCCTAGGTACATTTGGATAGGATTGCAACCTTAGGCAAGTTGTCTCAGGCACTAAACTGGCAAGAAGTGGTGGTCCCTGCCATCCACCTACCTGTCTCTTCCTCCTGTGGGAGAGGGTGATAAGCTAGAACAGCAGTTCCCAAACTTGATAGTAGTGCCCTTCTTCCCCATCACCCAGGTCTTGCGAGAATAGTGCAAGATCTCATGCGATACTGGCTGACCAAGATGGCTGTGCTCAGGAAAACCAGGAGGACCACTGAGGCCAAACTGGAGCAGGTTCAGAGAAGAGCACCAAAGATTATCAGGGGGGCTCGAAAGCAAGACCTATGAGGAAAGGTTGAGGGAACTGGGTATGTTTCGCTTAAAGAAGCGAAGGCTGAGAGGGGATATGATAGCACTCTTCAAATATCTGAAGGTCTGTCATAAGAAAGGGACAAATGTGTTCTCATCTGCCTCTGACAGTAGAACTAGGTCCAACGGGTGCAAACTGCAAGAGAGGAGATTCCGGTTGGACATCAGGAAGAATTTCTTGACGATAAGGGCTATACGACAGTGGAACAGGTTGCGTGTAAGGAGGTGGTAGATTCTCCTTCACTGGACATCTTCAAGCAGAGCTCGACAGGCACCTGCTGAAGATGCTCTAGGGGGATTTTCTGCTACAAGCAGGGCAACACCTTGCTAGATGACCTTGTAGGTCCCTTCCAACGCTATGATTCTATGACTTGTCTTCAGCTCCAGTTTGTTTCATCGTGAAACAAACAGTGAAACAAACAAACCCTGTGAGTGTGCCACAGCACGTAGTTTGAGAACCGTTGGGGTAGAATGGTGGAGATCCTCTAACCCAGTGGTTCTGAAACCTTTGGCAAGTTGAGCCACTTACTGTTTTACTAGAATCCCTGTTATCCCGCAAGGTATTTTAAGTATACAGAGCAAAACTGCATACTACTGATGGTGGTAAAATTTTGGATTGGGAGGGTTTGTTTGTGAACTTTCCCAATTCAACGTTCTCTAAGCCCATTTTAAATTCGGAATATTTGGAAATTTGTGCACCATTCAGAATGGGTTTTGCCTGCCACCAGTCCCACCAGCGACTGTTATTTCCCCCTTCTTTTTCCCACACAAATTTATCTGACAGTGGCAATGTCTTGGATTGGCAACAGAGCTTCCATTATACTGGCACAGCTGCATTCTAGACACTGGGAACCTTGGTAAATGTAGTTTGCAAAGTTCCTTGCTAGGGATGTTAGGAGGAGTCTTGGGGGAGTAAATTTCCCAAGGTTCCTGCTGCCTGGGACAAATATGCAAATGTATTCAGCAGCAACCTCAACACCAGGGATCATGGGAAGTATAATTTCCAGACATCCTAAGTGAGGGCATCTGATGATGAGTGCAATCCTATTCATGTCTATTCAGAACTAAGTCCCATTGTGTTCAATGGGAATTACTCCCAGGAAAGTAGGTATAGGATTGCGCTGGATATTGCTGGAAATGTGACTGGGCTAAATTTTGGAATGGAAATTCATTTATGGAAAATGAATAATTGTACTTGTGTCTGTTCTGAATCCAGGGGGGCTTCCCCATCACTGGTATATAAGAATCTTTAGGTCTTGGTGAATAGATACAATTACATGGGCAAGAATGAGTGATGAAAGGAAGGAAATTAAGAGGAAAAATGAAATATTCTTGTTCAACTACTTATGAAAAAAACTTATTCCTCTTTTGTGAGAATGTTGTACCAGTCGCTTTCCTGGCCCTTTTCCCACCCGGGGCCCGCACTAGTGGCTGCTGTCCCTCCACTCAGCAAGCACCGCAGCCTCTCGTGGCATCTCATTGTGTGCCAAAAGCATGGAGGTATAATAAACATGGAGAAGAAATGATGTCATATTCTTGAAGCTTCCGGTCTGGTCTAACAATATGGCCAACGCAATGGTCTGGTCCCATGGTCTGGTCAAACCGGTCAAACAATATGGCCGACGCAGGTCTGGGCTGGGTCTAACCATGGATCTAACAATATGGCTGACGCAGATCATCGCCACGAAGGAGGAGGATTGCCGCGGATTCTGGAATAAAAATCTCCCTGCCCGTGTGTAAAAGTTAATCTCAACGTCTTTAAGCATGCCTACGTGTTCTGCATACAGGTGTGCGAATCGCTGTCAGAAAAATGGGATTATTTTGCACAGGTACTTAAAATCATTGTGATTCATTGCTACAGAAAAATATTACTTCATAAAGTAAGCAGCCCTTCACAAACTGAAGTAGATATGAAGAAATAAAAAAAAAATTACTTCATAAAGTAAGCAGCCCTCACAAACTGAAGTAGATACGAAGAAATAAAATAAAAAAAAATTACTTCATAAAGTATGCAGCCCTAAACAAACTGAAGTAGATATGAAGAAATAAAAGGAACTCAATCCACACACAACCTTCAGCAGTGATTTTGAGTATAAAAACATGGCCGCTAAGCCCGCCCCCTGGCCTCACTTTGTTCCTATCTAACTGCATGGGGAGGGCCACCGCCTGGCCAAAAGCGTTCAGAAGGCATCAGAACATCTTTAAACAATACTTCCGGTTTTCCGACAAAAACAGGAAGTATTGTGTAAAGGCATTTTGATGCCCTCAGAATGCTTTTGGCACACGACCAGGATGCTGTGCAAGGCCTGCGGCAAGTGTCGCCTGGGGGCAATGGCCCCCCTGCTTAATGGTAGGAATACCAATGCTTTGTACAGAAACCTCCTCCCTGATATCAATCAATCAATCAATCAATCAATCAATCAATCAACAGTATTTATATACCACTTATTAACACAAAGTTCACAAAGCAGTTGACATATATAATAATAATAATAATAATAATAATAATAATAATAATAATAATAAT
>JAJKFI010000007.1:24358646-24383570 GCA_029204185.1 Lerista edwardsae
ATAATAATAATAATAATAATAATAATAATAATAATAATAATAATAATAATAAAGTTAAATGGCTCCCTGTCCCCAAAGGGCTCACAATCTTAAAAGATGCAGACCACCCCCAGCCACAGCCACTAGAAAAGACACTGTGCAGGGGTGAAGAGGGACAATTACTTCCCCTGTGGCAACCCAGCTTCTCCCAGCTGCAGTAAGCAGACATGGCTTGGGAAAAGTGGCTGGAAAAAGAGATTGCAGGTGCAAAATGGGGCACGGAAGCACTCAGAGTTCTCTGTATTCAGGTTCATATTTATTGACGGTTTTCAAAGACCTCCTTTGAAGACTGACTACCCTGATAGTCATTAGAGGCATTAGTAACACCTTAGGTAAATAATTATGGAGCATATGTAGAGGCAGTCGCGGATCCAGGGGGGGGGGTTCAGGGATGGCAATCTGCATGGGCGCCGGGCGGGGGGGTGCCATTGCGTGGAGTCTGGGCGCTTTTTGGCCCTCCCGCCCTCCCGTGCGCCTAGAACCAGTGGTGTCATTCAAATGATTTAGGAACAGGAACTCACTTTTGATTGGCACTTGTCGGGAACCCGGAACCAGCCACGGAGCCCGTTAGGATCCGGAACGCCCGTTCTGGTCCGTTCCCCCTGAATGACATCACTGCCTAGAACGCTCCAAAATGGAGCTCTTCTGGGTGCAGAGAGGTGTGGTGGGGAGACGCACGGGGCGGGGTGATATGCCGGGGGTGTGGTTTCGTCGCCTCGGCCCGGCCCGCCTCTGTGTAGAGGTATAAATGGAAACACTTTTTGAGCCATTGGTATATCATTTTGCTCTTAAGTGTCATGTAAATGGACAAGAAATCCTCACAGAGTAGGCTCATAAAAATAAAGCTGTCCTCACACAGAAAGACGTGGGGCTGTTGTTCATTACTAAGCAAAACAGTAAATGAATCCTCAGCAACCTTTGGGCAGGACTAGGACTCTACTTTTTATGGCATGTGCTCTTCAGGAAGGAGCCGAGGCCTTTGGGCTGGTGACTGAGACACCCCATGCCACTGCAACAGTTGTGAAAGGTTGTGCTTATATCTGGCACTTCTGCAGCAACATTTAAATGGCAGCTACAAGAAGACACGTGGGACGTGGTGGCGCTGCGGGTTAAACCGCTGCTGCTGGGCTTTCTGACCGGAAGGTTGGCAGTTCAAGACTACGCAATGGTGAGCTCCCGTTGCTTGTCCCAGCTCCTGCCAACCTAGCAGTTCGAAAGCACCTAAAAATGCAAGTAGATAAATAGGGACCACTTCGGTGGGAAGGTAACGGCGTTCCGTGAGCTACAGCATATAAACATGCTGGCAACATGACCACGGAAGCTTGTCCATGGACAAACACTGGCTCTGCAGGCTTAGAAATGGAGATGAGCACTGCAGCCCTCCAGTTGGTCACGACTAGACCATTCGGTGGTGGGAAAACCTTTACCTTTTACAAGAAGACAAAGAAGAATTCCTAGATTTAGAGCCTTTCGCAGGTTTATGGGGCCTGTAAAAATATGGGCTCAATCATGGGCTTACCCTGGAGGAGGGAGCAGATACAGGTGATTTGTAGCGATGCTGAGACAATTCCCTTCGTTTTGCCCAGCAAAATGCATGCTACCTCGTTACAAACATTTGCACTGTACCTTCCACTATATCCATGCAGAGCAATGAAGAGGACAACAATAGTTCAAGATCTGACAATGAGACCAAGTATCCATCTAACTTCACTGCCTCGCTGCCGCGGGATGCCCTGCCAAAGTAATCTCCGGCGTTTGCCATTCTGCCTGGGATGATCGCAAAGACCCCAACTGGACCTGCTGGTGCTCAGTCAGTGCCAAGCCCCAACATGGGCGGACGGGACGCCTGGCGCTCCAGGAGCATTGGCCGCCGGGGGAGATGGGGAGGGGCAAAACTGGGTGGAGGGAGGGGTGGAGCCGGCCCACAAGGGGGCTGGACCCAGCAGGGGCTTCCACCATCTTACCCCTAGCCTGGGTCCAGGCAGCCCAACACAGAGCTGCTCAATTCACCACCAGCAAAATAGAAAGGGGTGGACCGAGGAGCCCCACTGTAGGCAGCGGGGCTTTTCCTGGGGGAAGGGGACAAATGTCCCCTTCTCCTGAGGAGCCTCCGGTGGCTGCCTCACTGCTACAGGATGCAGCAGTAGCCATTTTGGTACTGGTGCTCCTACAGGAGGTGGGCGGTTCAGGAATAGGCTGTAAATTATAGGTAAAGGTAAAAAGGTAAAGGTTTCCCCACAACCAGATGGTCTAGTCGTGACCGACTGTAGGGGGCGGTGCTCATCTCTGTTTCAAAGTCTGTAGAGCCGGCATTTTGTCCGAGGACAAGCTTCCGTGGTCATGTGGCCGGCATGACTCTACGCCGTAGCGCACAGAACACCGTTACCTTCCCACCGAAGTTGTCCCTATTTATCTACTTGCATTTAGGTGCTTTTGAACTGCTAGGTTGGCAGGAGCTCGGACAAGCAACGGGAGCTCACTCCGTCGCGCAGTCTTGAACTCCCAACCTTCTGGTTGGAAAGCCCAGCAGCAGTGGTTTAACCCACTGCGCCACCACGTCCCAAAATTATAGTTGCCTTTTATCATATGCTGGAATAACAAGCAGACAAATGAGAACATCTTGTCCTCCTTTTGAGTTAGAAGTGCCATGAAGGCTCTTGGACGCAATTATGAGGCAATGTGGACATAATTGGAGAGCTGAATTTTGGAAGGCCGAACCTCTACTGGGCCCCTTACATAACTTCTATGCAGCTTTACAAAGACAATCATTTACATTCTCACCAACGGGTTTCCAAGTAGGAGAACTCAACTCAGGAAGCCAATTTGTTCTGCAGCAGCATCGTAAGCTCAGGTATCAACCAGTGCAGGACACAAGTGATGACTTCATCACATCACCATCAATTACTTCTGGCATAATTTTGTATGTCTCAGGTATGTTCCCCCCTTCAGAAGTCTTAATGTTGTGGCAGGAAGTGACATCATCAAACAGGAAGTACTGTCATAGCAACATAATAAAATGTAGTAACACAATAAAACATTTCTTCTGAAATGCAAATTGGCATTCTTGGACTGCAGCAATTGTACAACTACAAAACAACCCTGACATAGAGCAAGATGAGGACAAAATATTATGTAAAAGCACTGAACTAAAAACAACCTTTAAAAAAACCTGACTTGAAAATTCAAACTGTTAACACTCACAAAAGGAATGTAGCAAGAATAACACCTGCAGTTTCCAAGATGACTGCTCCCAGCTTTCTGCAAGCCCCGTGACATCGGATTGTGACCACCAAGTGGGTCCCGACCCACAGTTTGAATAACACTGTTCTAGACTGAAGAGCCCCAAACACAGTGGTGTCAGCCTACCAGTTCGCTGGGCGGAGTTTTCGCGGTCGCTGGGCGGGTTTCCACGGTGATCGGCAGCGTGCTTGCTGCGTTCCATTGCGTAATGGTGATAACGTAATTGCCATAACGCAACGGGACGCAGCGAGCACGCTGCCGATCACCATGGAAACCCGCCCAGCGACCGCGAAAACTCCGCCCAGCGAACCGGTAGGCTGACACCACTGCCCAAACAGGTAGCCTTTGGTCACTCTCTTCTGCACTTTTCTAGGTTCAAAAGAAAATGGTTTGAGTACGTTCAAAGTGCTAGACAAATAGTGAATGGGATAAAGAAGGGAAAATAGTATTTTGAAAATAACTACAGGCATGGTGCTGTTGTTTTACTGCAACAGTATTCAGAACAGAGTAGTCTCATGGATTCCTTGTACTTTCCATTGTGTCAAAGAGAAAATAAACTGCCACACTGAGGTGTCACTCCATGTCTTTGCTGTGTGACTGAAAGTTACGGATACGTAAAGCACAACTGCCAGGAAGAATCCCACAGCATCCTTGTTCCTGAAAAAGATGGTTGCCAGGGAAACCGGCAGACCACGGCTGCTATGAAGGGGGCACAAATTCCTTTCCCTGACTAGGCCATGAGAACCACTCATCCCCGTCGCCTGTGAGTGGAAGCTCACCACCTGGTTGTTGTGAGAAAAAAATCCTGCTCGACCGGTGTCAAATATCTGCCTTCAGTGTTGTCTCTAAAATGTTCCGCTTTCTTCTGTAAAATCGGAAACAGTCCTTTTCTCCCAGAAATAATCTGTAATGCTTGTGTTTTAGCCACTGAATTGGCTTGAGTTTGGTGGGCGCTTTTAGTTTTGTCTGTGGAAAATTCTGGGTCTCTTACACAGGGCAGATGTGCTACAGTGTGAAGTGTGTTCTGCCATCCCTACAGTGTTGCATTGGGTTTCATTTTCTATTCTCATGCAGTTCACTTAGGAATACAGTATCCATCGACTGGAGGGCATGTGCCAGAGTTGGCCCACTCAGAAGGTAAACTGAAGCCGTTGTCTCAGGCCACAGACTCATGGGGGATGCAGGCCAATTTGCCTTCGCTGCTGCTGCTCCTCCATCCACAGAAGAGGCAGAGAGGAAGAGGAAATGTGGAGGGGAAGACGGTGGCAGTAGTATCGCTACAGGGGGTGGCACAGTCAGTACTGTAGGTGCCACAATGCACTGTGTAAGCAGCCCCTCCCACACCAACAGAGCGATTCTGGGTAGCGACAGCCAAACACACGTGTTGCCATCGCTGTCCAGAATGTCTTTTCTTTTATCTGTTCTCACTCCCCTGACACTCAATTTTAGTGGATACCCCTTGGTCCTAGTGTTATGTGAGAGGGAAGAGAACATCCCTCTATCCAATCTATCCATTCCATAAATTGGTATGTTGCAATCATGTCCCCTCTCAGGCACCGTTTTCCTAAACTGAAGAGCCCCAAATGCTGTAGCTTTTCCTCATAATGGACGTTTCTCTGCCCAGTAATCATTTTCGTTGCTCTCTTCTGCGCCTTCTCTAGTTCCCCTATATCTTTTTTGAGATGTGGCGACCAGAACTGTATGCAGTACTCCAGACGTGGCCTTACCATCGATTTGTACAGTGGCATAATAACTCTATCCTACCTGTCCAGGGCCGGCTCTAGCAGTGGCGGGGCCCAATGTGGGGCATTCCTGCGGGGGCCCCAACCCTCCCTGCGGGGGCCCCCACTCACCAAGAAGAGCTCTGTTCGTGCCACGTGCAAAGCATGGCATGTGGAAGTAGCTGGTGGTGATATAACTTTACTGCCAACTGCTTCCAGGTGGCCCCTTTTGGGCTGTTCAGAGGCAGGTGGGAGAGACCAAAGTAAAGGTGCTCTGCTCACCCCACTGACTTACAGCCCATCGAGATCCCAGCTGCAGCCACAGGCAATATGCTCACCCTGCTAGTGCGGGGCCCCCTGAAGCGCGGGGCCTGATGTGAAGACATTGGTCACATTGGCTTAAAACCGGCCCTGCCCTGTCCCCCCCGTTCCCCTCCCCCAATCTCTATTCCCTGTGCTGAACACCGGCTCCTGTTCTCTGCTTCTGGAAACTGAGCTGTTCCTTGATTCTGAAACTGTCACACACCTTTGAAAATGTGGTCAATTTTTCTCATCTCAGTTCTCTTTATATGATTGATTCTGAAGTGCTGTGTTGTCCATTTAGTCCAGCGGTTCTCATTTAGTCCAGCGGTTGGGACCCCTTTGGGGGTCGAACAACCATTTCCCAGGGGTCGCCGAAGACAGGCTGGCTCCACACACTCGCTGACGTCGGCTTGTCTCTCTCTGTGTTTTTCTTTTTTTACTTGTTTTGGTGCCTGCGCACTGTAGGCAGCAGCCGTTGCCTGCACGTTCCCAGAACGAGGCAGGCATCGGCGGTAGTGCTAGCAGCAGCAGCAGCGGAAGATCGGTGGCAGGAGACAGCAGCAGGTACGGCTGGGCTCCTCCATGGAGTGGCCTGCCTTCTCCCCGCCCCCTGGTTCTCCCCATCCCCCCACCTCCCGCAAGAGTGAAAAAAAAAGCCCAGCCAGCTGGCCTGCATTCTCCCGTTCGTTGCCCCTGGTTCTCACCGCCCCCCCACCTCCCGCAAGAGTGAAAAAAAAGCCCAGCCAAATCTGAGTAGACATGCTTAGGATTGGGCTCTCAGCCCGATTGTGATAGCCTGTGCCGGCTTCTGCAGACGGCAATGCCGCCTTTTTCCGTGGGGCTGCCCCATCCCTGTGCCGGAAGAGATTGCGCTGAGTGGGACATTCGGCACCTTGGGGGTGGCCGGTCAGGCTTCTCCCAGGAGAATTCGGCGCTCGAATCGCGCGCCCCCGTCCCCAGGGGAGAGTCAGTCCGTCCTGCCCTCTCAGCGCTCCTGGTGCGGGTTAAGGGCGAAGTTGCGCGCTTCCCCAGCACCCCGAGCAGCTCCTGGCTGGGCTGTGGGCTGAGAGTCGCCTTCCTTGGCTCACCGCTCGCTCTTCCCAAAGGCGAGGGGAGCCTCGGGCTGCAAACCTCCGCCTGAGTCACGTGGAGGGAGGCCAGTTCCGCGGCAGGGTGCGAAGGCGCGATCTTGCCACCGGTCGGTCTCCCGCTTCCCGGGGGACCCTGACTGCACGGCGGCCGGCCCCATTTCCTCGCCAGGCAGCGTTTCAGCCGCTCTCAGAGCTGCTGGCGGTGGCGTGAAGAGAGTCGTCGTCGCCCTTCTCCTTCCCCCCTTTGCCCATCGCGTGGCTGTGTTCGAGCCTGCCTGGTCGATGGTTGCCGGGAGAGACCGGGAGAAGCCTGTATGGGCGCATTGGGTCTGGGGGAGGCCGTGGAACGTCCCATCCCGCTGGTTGCTGCTAACGGGGGAGGGGCTCTGTAGCTTGGGAGGCAACTGTTTTGCAGGAGTGAAGGCAATCTGCATAGTTAAGTCATTGGAGCAACGTTCGGCAGGTGCCTGCCAAGTTATTTCCAGGTGCCAGGACAGTGGTGCTTTTGTCTCCCAAAGGGTAGAGTTGACAGCAACAGCAGCTTATTTGGGCCATTTGTTCGACGATTTTAAGGATGCTTTCATAAAGTGGCGTTTTGATTTGGATAACTAATTTGAAAGGAAACATGTTCATATGCGAGGCTTGTTGCTTTTAAACAAAAGGCGCCTTTAAACGCCTTGATCTCCTAGAAATCTGCAGCCTACATAGGCTTGGAGTACATTGTACTGGGGGTACATAGGCTTGGAGTACAACCTGGGGGTCCCAACCCCTTTGGGTGGTTGCTCTGGTTCTTTGGGCTTGCTACTGTTTTTGTGATTAATCACTACTATGCTTTAATTATGTTCAATTTGTAACAATGAAAATGCATCCTGCATATCAGATATTTACATTACGATTCATAACAGTAGCAGAATTACAGTTATGAAGTGGCTATGAAAATAATTTTATGGTTGGGGGTCCCAACAGGCTGTCATAATAAAAAGTGGGTCCCGGTGGAAAAAAGGTTGAGAACCACTGATTTAGTCTAACTACAGTGGAGCTGTACTGGAAGTGCGGGCTAGGAAGCACCTTTTATCAAGCTTATGGTTCAGGTTATCCAAGGATAAGTTTACTGGAATGACTCCTTTTAATACTAGGTTGAGTTTCAGTGTATGCCCCTGGGAATCCACTGCAATATTTTGCAGCATATCCCGCTTATAACAGCATATTAATGAGTCATGTGGGCAGTTTGAGAAAGTTTTTTTTAATCAAAACATTTTGTTGTCTCTTCATTTTTCTTGGGCTCACAAACAGATTTGCTCTCAAATTCCTTTCACAAAGTTACCCTCAACCTCAAAATTAGCATCAGGAAAAAAATCTAAATGGGTGAGCCAAATAAACCTAACTTTGTGATGTGTGGGAGGTAATTCTTACCACATCAGAGCCAATCTTGTAACATGGGAAATGCTGGTAACATTCCAATCTAGTATATCCTGCAGTAAAATGTGGGCAGGTCAAATAAAGTATCAATAGCATTCATTTCATTTTGACTGTTTTCCGACAGAAAACGAAAATAAACAGTTTCTCTTCTGTCCTGAAGAACAAGAAGAGGATATTTCACACCAGCCATTTATATAACATTTTCCTCTTCACCCTTTTGGATCGTCGTTGTTGTTCAGTCGCTAAGTCGTGTCCGACTCTTCGCAACCCCATGGACCACAGCACGCCAGGCCTCCCTGTCCTCCACTAGCTTCCGGAGTTCGCCCAATTTCATGTTCATTGCTTCGGTGACTCTGTCTAGCCATCTCATCCTCTGCCGCCCCCTTCTCCTTTTGCCTTCCATCTTTCCCAGCATGAGGGTCTTTTCTAAAGAGTCCTCTCTTCTCATGAGGTGGCCAAAGCATTGGAGCTTCAGCTTCAGGATTTGTCCTTCCAGGGAGCAATCAGGCTTGACTTCCTGGAGGATTGACCGATTGGATCTCCTTGCAGTCCAGGGGACTCGCAAGAGTCTTCTCCAATCATCCTTTTGGATACTTCTTTACATTTTGAATTTTCTGGAGTTTGCTATCATGTTTTGAGAAGTCATTAGGGACTATACTTATTTGGCAGCTAACTCCATATAAAAGTCATGACCTGATGTGCGGTGGGTAGGGGTGTGCTTTTTTGGTGACATTTTCCCCAAAAAATTCTTGATTAAAACAGCAAATTATGGTGTTATGTGTTTTTGACCTGCATTCTCAATCCAAGATCTCATTTTTTATTGCTTTAAAAGTGTAGTAGATAGATGATGCAGGTGATATAGTGTTAGTAGATGTAGCCACAGTATTATTTCTAATTGGAAAAGTTGTCTATTTTAATTTCTGGAAAATAAACACCTAGATGCGGTATTTTGTATTTTTGTTCAGATATTTTAACTTCCAAAAAGCAGTTAACACCCAAAATGCGGTTTTCAACAACAACAAAACCACCCCTCGCGGTGGGTTGTGACCCCATGCCCAATACTCCATTGCAAAATCTTTTTGGGAACCCCAGAGCCCACGGCTGGGTCATGCCTGGCCTGTGACCCACTCCATTGGCCTCCATGGGCCCCAGAATGCTTTGTGGAAGCAACTGGAAGCTGCAGGAGCAACCCAGAAGTAGCTTCTTCAAACCGGAAGTAGCTTCTGGTCAGTTCAGCAAGGCATTCTGGGGCCCACAGAGGCCAATGGAATTGACCGATGAAGACCAACAAAGTGACTCCCAAATAACCTCCGGGGGCTCCCAGAAAGGCTGTGCGGCACTGCTGCAACCCTGGGTTAGAATTGCGCCCTCAGTCAGTGTAAGGGGAGAAAAGGCTGGAGTTATAAGGAGTTTGGAGCAGAGAGGAGGAGCTTCCTTGTTAGCTGGAGGTGGGTAAGCGTGGGAGGTGGTTATGTTGTGTTTTGCTTCTTTTTTATTTGTGTGTGAATGTATGCTTTACTAGTAATTGCAATTGCCTTTTTGTAGCTTGAAATTTGGTTTTGTATGTCTTTAAAAAAATTGTAATGTTTGTTAAATTATGGGAGTTTTGTACGAAGGAACTGAACACTCCTTACCCCATGTAGCCCTTTCTTCTTTGGTTTTTAGGTTTCACAAAAAGGAAACTTCAGGTCAATGAACCCAGAGATAGATCAGGACCGTACTCAGTGGTGTCATTCAAATGATTTAGGAACAGGAACTCACTTTTGATTGGCGCTTGTCGGGAACCCGGAACCAGCCATGGAGCCCGTTAGGATCCGGAACGCCCGTTCTGGTCCGTTCCCCCTGAATGACATCACTGACCGTACTGAATATCGTGCAGGCCAGTTGACCTGCCTTCTTCAGCGTGGGCTAGGATTGGGCTGTTATATAAATATATACAACAGAAATATCTAAGACGAGACCGTGTTAGTGTGTCTCCAGCTTGAACTGTAATGCTGTTCTACAGCTGTTTTACTAATGCTGGGTAATTAAAGTTGCTAGGCTTAAAAACAACACGTTCTGTGTATGGTCACCTAGCTGATGATGACGCGGGGACTAATAAAAGCATCGTGGCTTTATTTGTGCTTTGTTGATTTGGTTTTGCACAGGTCAGATATAAATGGCCGCAGCCCTTGTGCAATCGCGTGTGCTTGCTGCAATTGCTGGACTTTGAAAGAACCACCTTGGGAGAAAATGTGCTCAAATCATTCAGGATGCAGGATGCTTTTTAAAAAAATAATGCAGGGAGCTTTTACATTTTAAAGGAATGGTGTTGAATAAGATGGGCCCCGAATTATTGGTGTATTCTGCATGCCATCATGAAGATGTGTAGGAACAAATTGTGCAATTCCTGCACATCATGGAGATGTGCAGGAATGCAGCCAGCCCAAACTTCTGCTGAGGGCTAAAGGAAATTTAGAAAGAAGAGATTTATCAAGCAAACACACTAAACTGCAGCGGAATAAGGCACCCAGCTGCAGGATTCAGGTCCTGGGAATAGTGGCATAGCTACAGAAGGGTGAGGATGGCACATGTCTGTGTGCTGGTCTCTTTGACTCAGAGAGTGGTCCAAACATACTTTGCTGGCCTAACTCCAGGTTAGGATTGTGCCCTCAACTCAATGCAACCTGGGCATTTGGAGTTTTCTTAAACATAAGATTATCTAATCATTTGCATTTCCTGATAACTCTAGGATAATGACGTGACGGTGGCATGACGTTCCTATAATTAGAGTGCTTCCTCTTTTAACAGTCACGTAGCCATACGGTTTCCCGCAATGGTGACAGTGGTTTCCACAGACACTGGTTCCTTTGGTTAGATGCCTGCGCCGGCTGAATGAAGCAACTCTGAGCAACATCGAGCTTGTAAATGGAGCAGTAATTCCTTGGTCAACATCACCTCCAAATATTGAGATTGATTCCATGGCAACTGAAACATAGATAAACTTCATTTACGAGCAAGGACGGCGCAGAAGCTAGACTTTGATTGTGTAACATTTGCGGTAAGTGCTGTATTGGAGGAATTGATTCAATTTGAGGGTCCTAAGAAATGATCTGCAATGTTAGGTGTTGTTATTTTTTGCAGGAGTGGGTAATGCTTAACTAACTGTTCTAAATTCTTATAGAATTGTAATATCATGAATTACATAGGTTACATGGACTGATGGTTGAGCTGCTGGCACTGCCTGAAGCTAAGCAGGAGAATCTGTGGTTTGTTTTTGGATGGGAGACGGATGCCAGGTTGTGACAAGCTGCAGTACCCGTGGTGGCAGAACAGAGTCACTGTGGAGCTGATTACTCACCACAAGTGAGAGTTGTGAGAAAACCAGCCGGCAAAGAAGGGAATATGACCTTGAGGACCTGACCAGGCTTGACTTGCGATTGCCTGCTGAGGCTTGATGGCATGCAGCCAGAGGAGAGAACCACACTGTGAAGAAAACATCTGGGACTGAGGATTGGCGGATCACAAGAATACTGTAGATTTGTAAAAAAAAACCTATTGAAAAAATGGTGGCTGCCTTGGGCATTTGCTTTGGCATGGGAAAGGTGGGGTATAAATTCTTCAAATAAATAAATAAATAAATGGATTAATGGATTAATGGATTAATGGATTAATGAACTAGGATCAGTTTTCAATGGGATTTCTGAAAGTGAACAGAGTTCTGCTGTCATAGAATGGTCTGCCATCAACATACGAAGCACACCCCCAGCAGCCATTTCCCAAGCTCTGTTGCAAGAGGTGGTGGCAATGCTGCAGGAGTGCTGGGATAGCCTTTCGCCATGCCAATGCTGGTAAGCCAGTGGGGGGGGGCATGGGCAGTGGTGTCATCCAAATGATTTAGGAACAGGTACTCACTTTTGATTGGCACTTGTCAGGGTCCGCCCACCGGAAGTGACATCATAAGCTGGAAGTGAGGTCATAGCAGGAAGTGAGGTCATGATTGTTGCCATGGAGGTGATCATGTTTATAATAACTTCAGCTTGTGGTTAGTGTTGATTTAACTTCTATTGCTTTGCTTTCTAGAGATGTGTATAGACATATTTTGCTTCAACTCTTCCCTGGTGAAATAGCAGGCTAGACTGTACTAGATTGTGAGCCCTTTTGGGACAGGGAGACATTTAACTTTAATGTTAAATGCAAGGAGCCAGCAAGGAGCAGGAGGGGGAATGGGCGACCAAAAAAAGACCGCATGGGGGCTGGGGCTGGGGGGAGGCTGCAGGAGGAACCGGGACGCTGGATCTGCGCGGCTGGAGGGAGCGGGAGCCCTAGGCAGCCTACCTTCTCATGCTTGCTGCCTTATTCCTGGGTCTCCCTCGCTGCTGCTGCCGCCTCCGGTCCTCTCGCTCCGCTGCTGTTGCCGCCACCGCCACCGCCACACTGCCTGCCTGCCTCCTCACAGAAAGTGCAGGCAACGGCTGTGGGCATGCAGTACGCATGCACAGCTGCTGAGCCAACCAGCCAACGGTGCCAGCTGCGAGTGGGCGAAGCCAGTTCGAACTTACCAGCTCAACTTCTAGGAACTGGTACTCACGTAGTGGTGCATAGTGGGTGCATGACATCACTGGGCATGGGGCAGAATAGTGCAGAAAGTTGGTGGAACGGGGAGACTGGGACCTCTGGGGGGTATGTTGGAGCAGGCAGAGGCTGGGTGGCGTTGCAATGTCTCTGCTGATAGGGATATCAGCATTTTGGGATCTTGCAGATAGGGATCTTGCATTTTGCCCCAACACACCTCCTTATCTCTACTCAGACTTGCATCAGCTAAAGTGCTGGCACAGGTCTGAGTAGACCCCCCTGGAGACGATGCAGGAGCAGACTTAGCCTCTCCACCTCACCCCACCCCGGCATTTTATTTAATATTTATTTATTATTTTATTTGAATAATTTATATGATGTCTTTCCCTGCCAAAGCAAATGCCCAAGGGAGCTTACCAGTGGCGCCGACTTGCTTTTATCATTGCCCCAGATGTTGATGCCCCCAACGTCGGGGCCACACCCTGACATTGACGTGGCCACGCCCCCAACATTGACGTGGCCATGCCTCTGACCTGACGTTCCATCCCCCTAATGTGAGGTAGACACGCCCACCTTTAAATTAAAATACATTATAGTGGGTAACCTGGGCTCCGGAGCCCAGGTCTACCAGCTATACATATAATGGGTAGACCAGGGCTCCAGAGTATATAAGTATAGCCGGTAGACCTGGGCTCCGGAGCTCCCTTTGATGAGGGGGGGCAGGAAGTGGGATGCCAGGACTAAAAATGGTGTCGTGTGCTTTGCTTTGCCAGTCTGCAAAGGAGAGCAGACATAGTGTGCACGCGCCAGGAGTCAAAATGGCGTTGCACGCTTCACTAGTCTGTCTCCCAAAGACCGTGCGGGTTAGCTGTGGGTGCTGCGGTCCGGATTGGGGATGGGTGCTGGGTGCCTGAGGGGGCTGGAGTAAATGTGGGTGCTCTACCCACACAGAAAAAAACCATGGGTGCTGAAAAACCCAGAGCCCCCCCTAGGTGGCGCCCATGGAGCTTACATGGGCAGGCTAGTTAGGGTTAGGGTTAGGGTTAGGGTTAAACCACCATTTTTAGAAATACGCAGTATTCTGTGATTCACCAAATCCTCAGTCCTAGATGAGGCCTTCACAGTGTGGTTCTGTCCTCTGTCTGCGTGGCATCGAGCTTCAGCAAGCAATTGCAAGTCAAGCCCGGACAGGTCCTCAAGGTCGTACTCCGTTCTTTCCCCAGCTGGCCTTCTCACACATTCCCACACTGGCGAATCAGCTCCACTGCACCTCCGATCTGCCACAATGGGTACTGCAGCTTGTCACAGCCTGGCATTCCATCTCCCATCCAAAAACAAGAGCACAGATTCTTCTGCTTAGCTTCAGGCAGTACTGGCAGCTCAACCATCAGTCCACACCTTCTACCCGTGGCATGGTCTCCAGTTGCCTGCAGGATGCAGCAGATGCATTATTCTGGTGCACTGTGGGCAGCATTTATTAGGATTGGGCTTCCTGACCTGTTGTGCAGATAAGAACAATTCCCTATTCAGTCATTTTCACAACAACCCAAAAAGGTTTGTTGGTATTCTCAGTTACTATGATTTCCATTATATTGAGCGGGAACTGAGGCCATGAGAGTAATTATTTGACCAGTCAACCAATGCAATTTTTCCAGTTCCTTTAAGAGATGTGGTGACCAGACCTGGACTTTTCAGCACAAACTCTTGGAGTGTGCTGCAATGGTTTAAAAAACTGGTTCCCAAACTATGGGTTGGGACTAACCAGTGGGCAGCGAGCCAATTTCAGGTGGGTTGCAAAGCACCTAGAGCAGCCATATTGAAAATAGGGGAAGATGGGATGCTGGAAAGGGGGAGGGCTGTGTGGCTGTTTTGCTTATGTCAAGATTGTAAATAGGCTTTTTCTGATTCACTTTGAAATGGCTGAGAAAGAACCCAACTGATGGCTGCATTCTCAGGAAAGCAGCAGGCTCCGCATCACAATGACGGCACGTCCAGCCATGACATCACTTCTGGTGGGTCCCGGACAGATTGTCATTCTAAAAAGTGGGTCCCACTGCTAAAACGTTTGAGGACACAAATGTTTAATAAGACATCCAACCTGCCCTTTCTCTGCTTCAAATCACAAATCATACCCTGTATTTTTTTTCTAATTTGTAGTGAAAGCTGTGGTTTTCCCAGTAGCAATGTATGGATGTGAGAGCTGGACCATAAGAAAGGCAGAGTGCTGAAGAATAGATGCTTTTGAATTATGGTGTTGGAGAAGGCTCTTGAGAGTCCCCTGGACTGCAAGGAGATCCAATCTGTCAATCCTCCAGAAAGTCAAGCCTGATTGCTCCCTGGAAGGACAAATCCTGAAGCTGAAGCTCAAGTACTTTGGCCACCTCATGAGAAGAGAGGACTCTTGAGAAAAGACCCTCATGCTGGGAAAGATAGACGGCAAAAGGAGAAGGGGGCGGCAGAGGATGAGATGGTTAGATAGTGTCACCGAAGCGATGAACATGAAATTGGGCGAACTCCGGAAGCTAGTGGAAGACAGGGAGGCCTGGCGTGCTGTGGTCCATGGGGTTGCGAAGAGTCGGACACAACTTAGCAACTGAACAACAACAGAGTCCCATAGTGGGGAAATGATTGGGAGGTGATTTGGGGTAGAGTAGCAACTGATGGAGAAAGGGGTCACACACCCCTCCCCTTGCAGCTTCTCTGTCCCAAGTCTCCCTTCCCATTTTCTTTTACAAATGGCCTCAGGAGCTCTGTAAATGAGTGTGCATATAAAATGTGGTTAGTCCCTCGCGTACTCGGATCTTGGGGCGAGTGGGTGGGAAACTGTGGCTTTAAATGTTCCGTACATTGAAAAATACACAGGGAGTTGTGCACATATCCATGCGTAACGTGGAAGAAATTCACACACATCCTCCTGTTATCAGATCTTGCAAGGGGTTTACTACAGGCAATGCAAGAGGGAGAGATCTTTGGCCAATCAGCCTCGACTGAAATGAAGCTGAAAGACATGGATTTGAAATAGTAACAGATGGAGAGGACTGGCGGGCTGGCCTGACTGCACCTATTATCTTTCCATGCTGTACCAGACCCAGCGTGATCATGTCCTCTTGGTGTGAGGACTGCTGCCTGCCTTTGTTTTTACCGGGATTTAAGCTTGCAATGGGATGCAGATGGGGGACAAAATAAAAAAAAGATGTGCACATTGTCTCAGACAAGAAGCGAAGCGCAGGGCCAAAGCTAGGCCTGGAGAGAGAAAGCTCGGTCCTTGGGACTGCTGAAAATGCCCAGTGCTGGGGGAAAAAAAGCAGGATTATTGTACCATATGTCAATACTATTCACAATACATTTAAGACTTGGGAGAATACAACCATGAGCTTGTTCCATACATTCACAGGTATGGCTGTGAATACGCTTCAAAATCCCTCTTAGAACAAACAACTTGGTGAATTATCCTCTCCTCTGCAATGCTCCTTCGGTGCCCCCTTTATCCCCTTGTCTGGGGGGAATGGCATTTTCCCAGGGTTCTCATAACTAACAATTCAGAACAGATGGCAAACATGAGCCTGAGTTTTTTTCTTTAAAGTTCCATCTTTTGAAACTACCAAAACTGCTTGAGAAATGCTATAGAAAGACATACACTTGTTTTGTCCAAAGGCCCAGTCAACAAAACCAGGACAAAGATTGATTTATATATTTATTTATACACATGCATATAAATATATGTGTGTATATATTTGTAGAAGGTAAAGGTTTCCCCACGACCGAATGGTCTACTCGTGACCGACTGTAGGGGGTGGTGCTCATCTCCATTTCAAAGCCTGTAGAGCCGGCGTTTTGTCTGAGGACCAGCTTCCGTGGTCATGTGGCCGGCATGACTGTACACCGTAGCGCACGGAACGCCATTACCTTCCCACCAAAGCGGTCCCTATTTATCTACCTGCATTTAGGTGCTTTTGAACTGCTAGGTTGGCAGGAGCTGGGACAAGCAACGGGAGCTCACTCCGTCGTGCAGTCTTGAACTCCCAACCTTCTGGTCAGAAAGCCCAGCAGCAGCTGTTTAACCCACTGCGCCACCACGTCCCACAGTGGGGAAATGATTGGGAAATGATTGTATATTTGTACACATGCACAAAACCATATATATGTTGTTGCTGAACAGGGAGCTTTATAAAGTAACACAGAGCGCCATCCTAACCTGGAGTTAGGCCGGCACAGTTAGGCCAGCAAAGTTTGGCTGTCACAAGGGACACGGTTACGTATGTTTGGACTACTGTCAGAGAGGCCAGCACACAGATGTGCACCACCTTCCCTAACTCCAAGAATAGTCCAAATGCGCTTTACAGTAGCCCTTGTGCCAGCCAAACTTCGCTGGCCTAACTGTGCCGGCCTAAATCTAGGTTAGGATTGGGCTCACAGTCCACTGGGAAAACAAAAGTCCCTGCCCCAAAGAGATTACAATAGTAGACAGTGGGGGAGATTGCACAGCAAGGGGAGGGAAGGAGAAAGGAGGTAATGGTAACAGGATGATAATGGGCAAATATACCTGCACATACTTCAGTGTGGTTGCAACTGAAAGTGGGGCTTTGCTGAAGACTTCAGACAAAAGTGGAAGAAAGTAATTACAGCAAATTAAATAATACATAAGAATCCAAAGCTTCAGATAGGTTTGCGTAGGAATTGTGCAGGCAATGATGGTGCTGCACAACTGCAATGGCTGAAGTACAGGCATGCCCTGGTATTCACTGATCTGGTATCCACGGTTTCAGTTATCCACGGATACCATGGATACTGGGATGCCTATTAAAAAGACAGGGCAACATTAAACAAATCTCTTTTTTTTACCTTGATGCAGCAAAACCACTGATGTTTCCTTGTCTTTAAAAAGGCATCCCGTATCCACGGTTTCAGGTATTCACGGGGATACCAGGGCATGCCTGTACACTCAGGGAGACAAATGTTTCTCCTTTTTTTCTTTCTTTTATGCCAATGATATATTGGTTTGGATGACTGTAAGCATTTAAACTATAATACCGCATGAAAGGATATTCAGACAGAAGGTAATTTTCTTAGGACTGAATGGGGAGATTTTAAATCTTCTAGTCTAGGCAGAAGCTGAGAAAAGTCTCAAAAACAGGCATTGACTGGCATTGGTCTTTTAGACCCCCCACCAGTAGATGTCATTCAGCAGCACTGCCTTTCATGTGCTGAGTTCACCTATATTTTGGTAGGACACCTGGTCACTTCTGGCTGTTTAGCTGGTGTACTCCAAAGAACCATGGATTGGGCTGGAAAGGGTGTGCATGGAAAGGGTCCTGGTGTGCATGGCTGCTGCCAAAAATCCACCCCCTCCTGCCCCTTAATGTCTCCCCTGCCTGGCTCACTCCCTGCCCCATTTTTCCCCACAATCCTCCCCTGAACTGTCCACAGAGACACTGGGGTGTTAGTTACAACTGGGGCAGTGGTGTCATCTAAATGATTTAAGAACAGGTACTCACTTTTGATTGGCACGTGTCGGGACCCGCCCACCGGAAGTGATGTCATAAGCCAGAAGTGATGTCGTGGCAGGAAGTGACATGAAAAAAGCCCCTTTTTGAGGCCTCAGATGATTTTAAACTGACCCAACAGTTGCAACAGTATTCCACAGCACCCCCAGAACGTGTTAAGGAGGCCTGGCATCATGTTAAAACCCCAGAGCAACTCATTTTTCAGTGGCAAGGAAAGGAAAGGCTCCGCTCGCTGCCTGCCTGCCTGCCTGCCTGGCTCTGAGAACATGCAGGCAACTCAAACATGCAGGAAATTCAAACGTTGCAGAGGGCGGAGTCGACGAGTGGGCGGGTGAATTGGGGGGGGCCAGCTGTAATCCTAGAAACCGGTACTCGCGTACCCCCGCGTACCCCCTGCATGACATCACTGAACTGGGGTTTTGATTAATCAGATTATGAGAGTGATTCACCTATGGAACAAGCTGCTGATAGACACCATAGGATTTCTTGGGTTCAAGATACAACCAGAAAAAAAAAAACATCTTTCACAAAGGTTGCGGGCTAGACTTGCACCATTTGTGATCCTCCACACAGAACACAGCACCATCTCTGTGTGGTATTGTGGCTAAGAGCGTTGGATTCGAATCTCAGCCATGAAGTTGACTGTGTGATGTTGGGCCAGTTCCCCCCATCTCCCCTACCTTGCAGGATTGATGTGAGGATAAAAAGAGTTGCTGCTTTGAGTTCTTCACCGGAAGTGCGGGACTAAAATCCAGCCAATCACCGTACTACGGTTTGTCAGTTGCTCGACAACCAACACAATATTTTTGAAGTCTAAGGAGGGCAATCCAACAGTCCATCAATAGAGAGGTAGGAGATCTGAGATTCTCTCTAAAGAACTGAGGCTACCATCATAAGAAGAGCCTTGCTGGATCAGGCCAAGCCCCATCTAGTCCAGCTTCCTGTATCTCACAATGGCCCAATAGATGCCTCAGGGAGCACACACGACAACCAGATTCCTGCATCCTGTGGCCACTCCCCTGCATCTGACATTCTGAGGTAAATTCTGAGGTAGGCACATTGATCAAGATTCTCCACAGCATTTCTCTTGGGCAGCCACCAGAACCAGATGCTCCTCTTCAGACATGTACTTATAGGAACAGCCCCACTGGATCAGGCTAAGATCCATCTAGTCCAGCTTCCTGGATCTCACAGTGGCCCACCAAATGCCTCAGGGAGCACACAAGACAACCAGATACTTGTATCTCGCTGCTACCCTCTGCATCTGGCATTCTGAGGTGGCCTATTACCCTTGCATCGCCCCCAAGGAAGACACCAGAGTGAGCTTGGGGTTTACCTTTATTGAACACAAATGTAAAACATGAAACCTACTGAACACCTGGCCGTCCCTCACCAGTCTATGCACACTTACTGGGAGTAAGTGCACACTACGCACACTTAATGGGAGTAAGCCCCATTGACTACTTCTGAGTAGACATGCATAGGATTGGGCTGGGAGTATCCTGCAATCAGTCCTGACCTGTGATTATACCTGCTGATTGCAAATAGCAAAGCTTTTACTCAGTGGTGTCATTCAAATTATTTAGGAACAGGAACTCACTTTTGATTGGCACTTGTCGGGAACCCGGAACCAGCCATGGAGCCCGTTAGGATCCGGAACGCCCGTTCTGGTCCGTTCCCCCTGAATGACATCACTGCCTTCGCCCCCCTAGGAATCCGGAGTCGCTCCCTTTAACCCTCTGAGTGCCGGCCAACCAAGAAGAAAAGCTCTTTGCAGAGGAATTGGGAGTGGGGAGGAGGGAGAGTGAAGTGGGCAGAGTCAGCCCTAATTTTAACTAGTGGAACTGAGTTCCCTCGCGTTCCCCCTGCATGACATCACTGCTTTTACTGAGAAAATGCTGGTATGACTTCACCTCAAGCTCTCAGATGCTATTTACCTTACCCCGTTGTCAGTTGTTCGAGACTATTTTTCCCCCCGATTTGCAATTCTCATTGAAATGGCATGAATAAAGAACTGTACCAAAGTTCTGCAATGACATTCCTTCCACCCATGAGCAAGTCGTAGCTCGTGAAAGTCAGCAGAGTTCAAGGAACAGTTTGTGTATTTCACGGAAGTCACTTCCCCTCCATATAAGGGCATCGTTCCGGTGTACCAGAAGACGTAGTAGGAAAGAAGGCATTTTGGATCCCATTAAGTCTTTTTTTTTTCTTCTTCCAGCAAACAAATACTTTGCACATTTCCCTGAAAGATGGAGATGCTTTCCTTGTGCAATCATGTGTTGGCTGATAAGAGTCTTCCTGTGAAATCTGTAGATCAACAGAAAAGCGATTTAAGAAAAGGAGCAACGCTAGTGAGATTATTTGAACCTGATGTGTTTATCCTTGTTGGAGCTCCTTATTTATCGTCTGTGTCTAAACAGTCATCTCTGTTGCATTGTAATGCAGATCCGGACTTATACAGCTGTTGTGCTGGATTGCAAACTGCTGGTAGAGGAAAAATTGGCAAGCGCGGGAAGTGAGTGTTCATGATCCAATGGCTGCCTGCTCCCTCTGGCCGGCAGCTGCTGCATTTGTTTGGGCTTCCGCAATGGGTTGTTTTTCCAAATGAGCTAGTTAAACTCCATGATTTCCAAGAATAACCGTTTTATTGGCTCTTGGAAGAAGAAATGCTGATGGCATCGTTTTAATCGGGGCTTCACAGTGTCAGCTGCAACTCACTGGCATGGCTGTTTCAGCCTCGCAACGTGAAGGCCAAGGCCGTATTCCTGGACTGGATCGAGTACCTACCAGCAGCCACAGAAGACTGGTTGAGCCCAGCGGTGTTATGCTACCGGAACGCTGGGCGGAACATCCGGGTGATCGACAGCCTGCCTGTTGCGTTCTGGAGCGTTACGCCGTTTGCGTAACGTACGCAAGCGGCGTAATTGGTTACGCAAACGGCGTAACACTCCGGAACGCGACGGGCGGGCTGTCGATCACCCGGATGTCCCGCCCAGCGTTCCGGCAGCATAACACCACTGGTTGAGCCCTTGAAATGGTTTCCTAAATCATCAGAGGATGAACCACAATATCATCTATGCGCTGCTGGGATGATTCTTCACTCTGCTTTCAGACTAGCAAGGAGAGGACTAGGGCACCTCCCTTATGAAGAAAGGCTGCAGTGTTTGGGGCTCTTTAGTCTAGAAAAAAGGCACCTGCGTGGGGCATGACTGAGACATACACAATTATGGCACAGATGGATAGGGGAATGTTATTTTCCCTCTCTTACAATACCAGAACCAGGGAATATCCACTAAAATTGAGTATTGAGAGAGTTAGAATGGATAAAAGAAAATACTTTTTTACCCAGCAGGTAATTAATATGTGGAACTCCTTGCCACAGGAGGTGGTGATGGTGTCCAGCCTAGGTACCTTTAACAGGGGACTGGGCACATTTCTGATCCATTGCAGGCTACAGGCCATGATGCGTAATGCAACCTCCTAATTGTAGAAGTAGGGTAGCTCAGAATGCCAGATGCAGGAGAGTGGCAATGAGATGCGAGTACCTTGTTGTCTTGTGTGCTCTTGAGGCATCTGAAGGGCCACTGTGAGATATAGGAAGCTGGACTAGATGGGCTTTGGCCTGATCCAGTGGGGCTATTCCTATGAGGACATGTCTGAAGAAGAGCATCTGGTTCTGGTGGCTGTGAAAGAGAAATGCTGTGGAGAATCGTGACAGGCCACCAGTGTGTTTACCTCAGAATTTACCTCAGCATGCCAGGTGTATGGGAGTGGCCACAGAATGAAGGCAGTCTGTTGTCTTGTATGCTCCCTGAGGCATCTGGTGGGCCACTGTGAGATACAGGAAGCTGGACTAGATGGGCCTTTGGCCTGATTCAGCAAGACGCTTCTTATATTCTTACATTTTTAGGACAGTGTCCTTGAGGACCAAACCTGACCATGGCAGCCATGTTTGTAGTGCACATGGCTGCTCCATTCACTTTGGGTCTAATTTTAACCCCCCAAGTGAGTGCACAGGTGAGGGGAATGGAACGTTCTCCTGCCTTCTCTACTTGTGCTCCTTTTCCCCAGGCACTTTTCTCCCAGCTTGGTTCAGAAACTAGAAATGAGCTGGGTGGTGGGAAAAGTGGCATGGGTGATGGACTGTGGAAATTGGGCAGGGTTCATCTTCTCTCACCAGGACACCCATTTGGAAGTAAAAATGGGACCTCACTCTTGCATTCCTTACCAATGGAAAAAACATGTAGTTAAATGAACACAGTTACCCATGTCCTAACAATTTGGTCCCAAACAATCGTGATTGCATCATTGTAGTCTGTCTTAGGATCTGACATCAATGGCTTCTGGACTGAAGTTACCCCACCAATTTTGTTCTCATAAACTCATGCTTTTTCGACGCGCCAAGACAATGGCATCAGGGTATCCGGGGGAAGACGTGTGAAAACCACAGGAACACTGCACGCTGGACGTTCAAGGGACCATCTGCTTGTTTCCCAGCCAGAGAGTGTTTCTGTTTTGCCAAAGATATTGCGCCACTTCTGAGCTATCTGCAGAGTGGAAAGAGATGTCTGGCCAGCACATGGCTGGCTTACCCTGTGATGAGACCTGGGCAAGCCTGGGCTTGGCGGATCCAGGGGCAGGCAACAGAAGGCTCTGCAGCCTAGTGGCCTGTGTCGTCTTGGTGTGCTGCATCCTCTGTGATGTTTTAAGAAGTCCTGGGATGTTTGTCTCAGATGGTGCATATAGGGGTGTACTGACCAATTTGGATGCATAGGAGCTTTTTATCAACCAATCAATCAACCAACAGGTACTTATATGCCGCTTTTCAATGTGGAAGTTCACAAAGTGGTTTACAGGCAAATAGTAATAATAATAAAGCTAAATGGCTCCCTATCCCAAAGGGCTCACAATCTAAAAAACAAGGCAGACCACCAGCAACAGCTACTAGAAAGACACTGCGCAAGGGTGAAGGGGGACAATTACCTCCCCCTGCTAAATATAAGAGGAGCACCACTTGAAAAAGTGCCTCTTGCCCAGTTAGCAGGGGTAAACACACCTCATAGCCACACCCTAACACAGTGATGGCGAACCTATGACACGCATGTCAAAGGTGACATGCCATGATGTTTCAGACAACACACCAGCATTTGCCAACACCCAACAACAACCAAGTTTGTTTGTGTAACCATTTGATTTTTTGTAATGATTTGAGGTTTCTTTACATAATGCATAGCTCCACACATTTTTATTTATGTTATTTTTGAATAATTTATACCCCACCTTCCCCATGCCGAAGCAAATGCCCAAGGCGGCTTACATGGGCAAGCTAGTCTAAACCACCATTTTTCAACGAGGTTTTTACAAATATACAGTATTCTGTGATTCCCTGAATCCTCAGTCCCAGATGTAGCCTTCACAGTGTGGTTCTCTCCTCTGGCCATGTGACATCAAGCTTCAGCAGGTGATCATAAGTCCAGCCTGGACAGGTCCTCAAGGTTGGACTCCATTCTTTTGTCGGCTGGCCTTCTCACAACATTCCCGCACTGGCTAATCAGCTCCACAGTGACTCCGTTCTGCCACAACAGGTCCTGCAGCTTGCCACAGCCTGGCATTCTGTCTCCCATCCAAATATAGAGCACAGATTCTCCTGTTTAGCTTCAGGCAGTACCAGCAGCTCAACCATCAGTCCACACCTCCTGTCCATGATTTGACTGTATTTTTTTAGATAAAGGAATATATACATAATTGTTTCTCTTTTGTTGGGGGTAGGGAGTGACAGGCCAGTAGAGTCAAATTAGGCATTTTTGAGACAGCAAACACAAAAGATTTGCCATCATTGCCCTAACAGCTGGGCCCCACCCACAGCTATGCTCCAGTAATGCAAAGAGAGAGAGAGATCGAGAGAGAGAGAGAGAGAGAGATCAATTTGAACAAGAAAGTTAACAATTCATATCTTCAGATCCCCTCTCCTAGGTAGCAAGCCATCCCATTTTTTAAATATTCCAGTTTAAAAGCAGGCGCACTGCATACAAACACACCACACCATACAGAACCTATCCATTCCCCCCTCCCCATTCACCCACCAAAGGCATCCATCCATCCATCCATTCCCCCCTTATCTCACCCCCTCCGGACAAAGATCCATCAGAATCTTTCAAACGCTGCAAGCAGCCTGGCTCAGAACATGTTAAATTTGTGGGTGTGCATTTTAAAACTGTGATACTTGTTATGAAGTTGGGTTACCAGATACAAATTGGGACAGAGTGCCTGTACTTCTAACCATTGTATAGAAGAGGGAATTTGGGCACATGAAGCTTTTGAAACCCTTCCATGATGAGCTGCACCTGCCCAAATTCCCTCTTCTATACAATGGTTAAAGGTATAGGCACTCTGTCCCAGTTTGGATCTGGAAACCCTAGTTGTAAGTTTTTAATTTTTGAGCAACTCTGTTTTTTATGCAATGTACTCTCCCTCCCTCCCTCCCCCCTCCCTCCCTCGTTTTTACCCCTTCCTCTGCAACTTTTACACTGCTTGAAGATGCATAGTAAATTAAGGTCCCAATCCTATCCAACTTTCCAGTGCAGGTGCAGCTGCAATGCAGCACTGAGGAAAGGGAACAAACATTCCCTTACCTGGGGGAGACCTCCCAGACTGCCCCTCCACCCCAGGTTGCTGCATACACCTTGTTGGCATGGCTGCATACATGCTGGAAAGTTGGAAAGGATCGGGCTCTTTACCTCTTATACTCAGAGGTAAATCCCAGAGGGCTTACTCCCAGGTAAGTGTGGCTAGAATTGCAGCATCAGTAAAATATACATATAGACTTTATGTATTAGCAGGGGATTGATTGCTTGATAGCCAGTTATGTTTATACCTTGGTGAAGCCACTGAAATGGCAGTTGATTGCAAAAATATCATCATCATATCATCATTAAACAGTATTTATATACTGCTTTTCAACACAAGCAGTATATAAATTCAAAGTTTACAAAGTGGTTTGCAGGCAAATAATAATAATAATAATAATAATAATAATAATAATAATAATAATAA
>JAJKFI010000007.1:24383580-24405455 GCA_029204185.1 Lerista edwardsae
AATAATAATAATAATAATAATAATAATAATAATAATAATAATAATAATACAGTATAAAATAATAGTATTAATACAATAATCCCTGTACCAAAAGGGCTCACAGTCTAAAAAAATGCAGACCACCCCCAGCAACAGCCACTAGAAAAGACACTATGCTGGGGTGAACAGGGACAATTACTCTCCCCCTGCTAAATATAAGAGGGACACCACTTGAAAAAGTGCCTTTTGCCTAGTTAGCAGGGGGAAATACATAGTGATTCTGGGATAAATTGGGCCATTTGCTCCCAGTTACATGGAGTAGCATTTTCTTTCCTTCTTCAGTGACAGTGAGTCTGAAGTTCATTTGATGTGTTGGCAAGTCTATTAAAGCAATCCTCTCAAAAGCCTTGGAAATCTTATTCTTTTTACCTGAGGCTAGAAGACTTCTGGGGAGACAGAGTGAACTCAGGAAACCCCGTTGAATCTGTCACAAGTCCAACCTGTCACAAGTCCCTCCCCAGGCTGTTTATGAGGACTGAGTCATTTTAGCCTTTTTCTCAGCAAAGGGAAAATTCCCCCCGCATAGTTCTGTCTGCCGAGAGTTTGATGATTCAGCCATGACAAATGTGTCATGCCAAAGCTTATCAGCATCGCATGGAGAGATTCTGAATGCATGAGTAGTCTGGATTGTGTGTGCGTGTGTAGCTGGAGGGATCTGCCAAAGGGGTAATTTGTCAAGGGCACTCATAAGGCTGCCAAGCCTAGATATGTTCTATGTATGTACAGACATGTTTACCGGGTTTCAGAACACGCTCCCTAAAAATGCAGCATTTTTGAGGCAGGCATGGTGAAGACTCACAAGGAACTTAGGGTCCAATCCCATTAATTTTCTAGCAGCAATACATGCGCAATGCAGCTTGAGGAGGCCTCCATGACTGCAGAATGAGGCGCATGCCCCATTGGTAAGGTTGCATCGGGGCTGGAAAATTGGATGGGATTGGGCTCCAAGTCTGAATGAAGGAAGGTTTAAACCCCAATGGATTGGCATCCTAAATAGCAGGGCTGGCTCTAGCAGTGATGGGGCCCAATGTGGGGTGTTCCTGCGGGGGGGGCACCCTCCCTGCAGAGCCACTCCCCCCCACTCACCAAGAAGAGCACTGTTGCTGCCGGGCGAAAAGCATGGCACCTGGAAATAGTTGGTGGTGATATGATGACATCATCACCAACTGCTTCCAGATGGCCCGTTTTAGGCTGTTCAGAGGCAGGGGCAGGTGGGAGGGCCCAAGGGAGGCTGCTCTGCTCGCCCCACTGATTTACAGCCCATAGAGATCGCAGCTGCAACAGCAGGCTATATGCTCACCCTGCTGGGGTGGGGCCCTCTGAAATGCGGGGCCCAATGTGATGGCATTAGTCACATTGGCGTAAGGCCGGCCTTTCTAAATAGCATGCGAGTCTGCAGGACTCGCCATGGTTCCCATCGAGCAGCAGCTGCAGACACCTCCCCACTCCCAGTGACTAGCCAATAGTGTTTTCCCAATGGCTGCTGTGATAACACGTGGGTCTTTGGGAGAAAGCTGTCAGCGGGTGGGAGGGAGATGAGGAGTAGCAGGCTATGCAATTCACATTTAGCAGCACGAGAATAAGTGGAGTCACACAACAATCTTTTGTATTCTTATCTCTATCTATGACGCATACACAAATAAGAAGACAAAGTCATTTCATGACTCTGTAGTTTTACTGCCATGCAGCCGGCCTCTGGGTCAGATTCACCTTGTGGGCGTCAGACGGGTGATCAGACACATCGAGTAGGTGGTGCTGGCAAAGATCAGGAAATTAGAAGTCAGAATGAACTTCAGTATGAACTTCCTTAGTCATGACTGAGGCTGTAAACCATTGCACACTTACATAGAAGTCCCATTACATAAGAACATGGCCTTGTTGAATCAGGCCAAGGGCCCATCTAGATCAGCTTCCTGTATCTCACAGTGGCCCACCAGTTGCCTCAGGGAGCAAACAAGACAACAGGCTGCCTGCATTCTGTGGCCACCCCCTTGTACCTGGCATTCTGAGGAAAATTCTGAGGGAAACACACTGATGGCCAGTCAAGATTCTTCACAGCATTTCTCTTTGACAGCCACCAGAACCAGATGCTCCTCTTCAGACATGTACTCATAGGAACATAGGAACAGCCCCACTGAATCAGGCCAAGGTCCATCTAGTCCAGCTTCCAGTATCTCACAGTGGCCCCCAGTGACGCCTCAGGGAGCACGTGAGACAACAAGATGCCTGCATCCTGTTGCCACTCCCTTGCGCCTGGCATTCTGAGGTAAATTCTGAGGGAAACACACTGGTGGATGGTCAAGATTCTCCACAGCATTTCTCTTGGACAGCTACCAGAACCAGATGCTCCTCTTCAGACATGTCCTCATAGGAACATAGGAACAGCCCATTGGATCAGGCCAAGGTCCATCTATTCCAGCTTCCTGTATCTCACAGTGGCCCACCAGATGCCTGAGGGAGCATGGAAAACAACCAGCTACATGTATCTTGCTGCCGTTTCTCTGCATCTGGCATTCTAAGATAGCCTATTACCCTTGTGCCACCCTCAAGGAGGACACTAGACTGAGGTTGGGGTTTAACTTTATTAAACACAAGTGTAAATCATGAAACCTACTGAACACCTGTCCTTCCCCCCACAGTCTGGGGTAGGCAAAAAAACCTGCCATCCATAGTCAATTCGGATGACAGAAAAAAAATTCCTACCCAGCTAATCTCAGACTGGACATGTCCATCATAGCTTGTAGCCTGTGATGGAGTTTTCCTCCATAAATCTGTCCAATCCCCTTTTACAGGCATCCAGGACAGACGCCATCACCACATCTTGTGGCAAGGAGTTCCACAGACTAATTACATGCTGGGAAAAGAAATATGTTATTTTGTTTGTTCTCACCCTCTTAACACTCAGCTTTAGTGGATATCCACTCGTTCTGGTATTGTGTGAGAGGGGAAAAAAGATTTCCTCTATCAACTCTATCTACCCCCTGCATAATTTTGTACATCTCAATGGGATTTGCTAGATTGCAGGGTGACTACATTTAAGATGTAACCCAACAACTTCGTTTTTAAAGCAAAAAATTTATATCCTGTGACCTGGAAATGCTCCCACTTAATTCCAGATGTGAGAGAAGACGAGCTTTTTTCAAAAGATGCACTCAGCCTCAAAACAAGTTAGGTAATGATAAAGCACAGGCCTTCTGAGCATTTGCCAAGAGTTTTCACCTCCTGACGGAGTCATCACAATCTGAACAAAGCAAACGTTTCCCAGGTGTGACGTCTGACCCCACCTACCCAGCAGGGCTGGCTTTAAGCCAATGTGACCAATGCCATCACATCGGGCCCCACGCTTTGGGGGGCCCCGCACCAGTGCAGTGAGCATATTGCTTGCTGCTGCAGTCAGGATCTCTTAGGATTGTATGTAGGTCAGTGGGGCCAGCAGAGCAGCTTTACCTTGGGCCCTCTCAGCTGCCCCAGCTTCTGAAGTGCCCAGAATGGGCCTCCTGGAAGCAACTGGCAGTGATGTCATCCCGTCACCACCAACTATGTCCAGGTGCCACACTTTGTGTGTGGCACCACAAGTGCTCTTCTTGGTGAGTGGGCGGCCCTGTGGGGAGTGTGGGGGCCCCGACAGGAATGCCCCGCATTGGGCCCCGCCACTCCTAGAGCCGGCCCTTCTGTCTTCTTCCTTGTCTTCATACTGAGCTGGTGGAAAACAGAAGACTGGCTATTCAGCAGTTCCACAGGGCCCAAGAAGTACATAATTCTATTATTAGATCAGACGTGGATCTTACCTATAGCGCCCCATGGCATGAGCCATGGGGCGCGGAGCAGCGGTGGGGCACCATTGTGCGCGGTCTGGGAAAGACTGCACGGTTTCTTGCCCTCCTGCCCGCCCACGTCTCCCTTACGCTCCGAAAATAGAGCGTTTCCGGGGTAAGGGAGGCGTGTCTGCGTGACGCGCGGGGGCGGGGTGGGGGGCGTGGTTTCAGCGCCTGCCATGGGGCGCACTCCCGGCCCCGACCGCCTCTGTATTAGATGCCTAATTTCTACCCAGTAGTTTTGTTCCACCCAAAAGGATTTAGAATTCTCTTATTTAGAATTCTTCATCATGTCAATTATTACCATTGCGATCAATCAGCGGTCCCGAAACCCTGGCCTGAGGGCCAGATCTGGCCCTCTGAAATTTTTTTATCTGTTTCTTGGCTGGTGGTGGGGCCATCCTACAGCAAATTGTCGAGGGGGGGGGAAATACAGTGCAACCTTGGTATCCACTGGGGTTCTGTCCCAGAGCCTCCACAGATACCACAGTCACCTTTTAAATGCCCTTATATATGATGCTGAGAAGTTTGGAGACCCTTGCTATAAATATTGGAAAATCTGAACATGCTACTGATCAGTGTTTTTTAAGTTTCTAGAGCTCCTTTTTCTCCCCCCTTTTTCGTTTCCTTCTTACCCTCTATAGAGTGCACATATAATATTGCGTTTTGAGATTTTATTATTGTGTTATGCTATTCACTAATAAAATATTTTTTTTTAAAAAAAATTACTGGAGCGTCTTGTGGGAAACATGATTGACCGCCCAATCTTAAGTAAGGGTCCGATCCTATCGGGTGCAGCATGGGTGGTATAAGCGTACTGCCTGTGCTGATGTGCCGATGTCGTAAAGTTGCCATAAGGCATACCCATAAGGCATACCCAGCAACCAGCTCACATTCTTCACCTGGCCCATTGTTTCATGCGTCTTTTATATCTTCAAAAATGCAGCTTTTGCAATTGTTTATGCCCAGTACATGATCTTATAAATTCAAGGAATTTTGCAATAAAACAACCGTAATAAGAACAATCAGTAAACACACCCTCATTCCTTAGTAGCAGTATGAACTGATACATTTGGTGCACGGGAGACTCAAACATTCATGCCTGGAAGGATAAAAAAAGTCACAGTAGTCAAGACAGTCTGGCTGCTGGAGAGTGATATTAGATGGGCAATCTGAGAATGAGTGACCCCACTGGTCTATTCTGAGCAGTATACAGTCCATCCCCCTTATATGTGAACTCACTATCTGTGAATGCGCTTATCTGTGAGGGGCAGAATTGCTATTTTCCTTGTTATCTGCGCCTCTGTCCTAGTTATCCAATATGCAAACACCCTCAGATAGCTGCAGGCAGTGGTGTCATTCAAATGATTTAGGAACAGGAACTCACTTTTGAGTTCAAATTCAAATGTTGAAACAAAACAAAACAAAACAAAACAAAAACAACAACCCCAGAAGCAGCCACGGAGCCCGTTAGGATCCGGAACACCCGTTCTGGTCCGTTCCCCCTGAATGACATCACTGGCTGCAGGGACCTGTCCAGATAGCTTTTGGCACTTCCTGCTGCATTCTGTTGGCTTCCTGAGGGTCTCCGCTGGATTCTTCAGATGGCAGATAAGGTACCCCTTGCACCTAACCCCACTGACCCATAGGATCACTCGTTCATTACCTGCAATTTCCCTATTGACAAGGATTTCCAGGAACCTAACCCTAGCAGATAATGAGGAATGACTGTACTTGTTTCTACACATGGCAAACTACAGTCAGGCTTTTGTAGACTGTTCTACAGCCTGATTGTGGAAGATCCCAAATTAAAGAGAAGAGGGCAAGGTTTTGGGAAGAGATTTTTAACAGCAGTCTGGCCCAGACAATATTTAGCTGGTAAAGTTTTCCCCAGCACCTCATCTCTGCTATAAAAAGATACTTCTGCCAATTTTCTAGGCGTTCTGCTGCTATGAAGGGCACAGGAGCAGTGATGTCATGCAGGGGGTACGCAAGTACCGGTTCCTAGGATTACGGCTGGCCCCGCCCATTTGCCCGCCCACTTGTCAACTCCGCCCCCTGCAACATTTGAATTTCCTGCACGTTTGAGTTGCCTGCACGTTCTCAGAGCCAGGCAGGCAGGCAGCAAGCGGAGCCTTGCCTTGCCTTGCCTTGCCTTGCCACTGAAAAATGAGCTGCTCTGGGGTTTTGGAACTGTTGGGTCACTTTAACATGATGCCAGGCCTCCTTAACATGTTCTGGGGTGCTGTGGAATACTGTTGCAACTGTTGGGTCAGATTAAAATCGTCTGAGTCCTCAAAAAGGGCTTTTTTCATGTCACTTCCTGCCACGAGATCACTTCCAGCTTATGACGTCACTTCTGGTGGGTGGGTCCCGACACATGCCAATCAAAAGTGAGTACCTGTTCTTAAATCATTTAGATGACACCACTGCACAGGAGCCCAACCAATGAAAAAGTTGGCAACCCTGTGAGTGAAGCATCCACAAAATTAAATTGAAAAGGAAAACTCTCTGAAGGATTCATCCCGTTCAAGAATGTTCTTAATTTTAGGCCTAGCATAACTGTTGTGGGTTTTGAGGCTACCATTAGTTTTCCAATAATTTTAGAATCTTGTTTTTCAGAAATGTCTCAGCCTGGCCCAGAATTGAACATTTCAACAATAACAAATTCATGAAGCTTATGGAGCCGGTTCTTTCAGCATCATTGTTTCCTACATGTGAAAGCTCTTGCTTCATGATGCTCAAAAATAAACTCAAGCGGAAAACCAAAGTGTGTTGTCAGTTTTGTACAAATGTTTCTGAAATTAGCAAGCCCCCCTAAAAAAAGAAGTTTTAAAATAATAGTGGAATGATTAAGTAGACCCCACTGAACTCCGGCTGAAAATAGAAACAAATTCAGACGTTCCAGAGTGCAGTCAGCTCAAAATTGCAAAATCTTGAATTTTTTCAGCGTGTGGTATGTTCATGGAATGTGGCGCATGTTTTAATTAAAAACACGGATGGGAGCCTTGGAACCCAAGCACACTTTTGGCCTGCTCGTGTGCCTATTTGTGAGCATGCCTATATGGCAAAGCCATAAAAAGATGGGAGAAGATCCTTCCAGAACTAGCATCTCATGGACATGCTTTGAGGCACAGTGACATTAACTTGATACTGCAATGAACTGGTCACCATGAGCAAGAATTCAAAACGTGATGATTGAGGAATTTATGGAACTGCATAAAGCATCAGATGGACTGCTGGATTCTTTGGACCAAACTTCAGTTTCTTGCAGTGTCTCATGGTTTGTATTCACAGGAAAGCCAATCCTGATGGATTTCGGTGCCCTTGTGAAACAGGCTCTACATTATCTGGGAACTACGCCATCTCTCATGGCCCTGAGGCAGCGTTGTCATGCAGCCAGAACGCTGGGCGGGAGGAACGGGTGAGCGGCAGCCCGCCCGTTGCATTCCGGTCCGTTTCGCCGTCTTCCCCGCGGGGGCAGGGAAGACGGCGAAATGGGCCGGAACGCAACGGGCAGGCTGCCGCTCACTCGTTCCTCCCGCCCAGCATTCCGGCTGCATGACAATGCTGCCCTGAGGACCATTTGCATCCTTCTGCCCAAAACAGCCAGGGGCCAATGATAGGTTTGAATCACCTAAACTTCAGGAAACAGGAGTGTGCCTGACAGCGCATTCCAATGCTGCCTGTCGCATCAACGCTATGTCATAGCGTCAATGTGAGGCCAGTCCCGTTGCGCCTGCGCCGAGCCTCCCTTGCATTGGCCGAAGCCAGCCGGCGCAAGGGAGGCTCCATGTTGGGCTGGGACTGGGTTAGGTGGGGGGTGGGAGGTTCTGGGCAGGGGGAGGGCGGGACATGGGCGGCTCCAGATTTGGCCATAAGGCTGAATCCTAAGCCCGTCCAGGAGGCCGCGTGGCCCTGATTTGGGCCACGCAGTCTCCTTGGCTCTGCACATGCTGTTTAGCAGGCTGAGGAGCACATCGGGGAGGCTGGAGCACATCGCGCCTACGGGAAAGGCGCGAATGTGCCCTTGCCACGGGGAGGCTCCGGCCTCCCCCACCCCGCCTTGGATTTGGCGCTGGCCAACCAGCCATGCCAATCCAACGCTGGGTAGGATTGCGCTCTGATAGTTATCCCAGGTCAGAGTAAACACATCATCTGATGTTCAACAAGAGCTAGGAATAATTGGGATACTCCCTTTTTAAATAAATAATTTAATTCAATTTTTATTACAAGAGCTAAAACAAACAGAATTACACCTATCTAAAGAAAATGAACAAAAACTAAATTCGGAATATATAACGCAACACGTAAACAAGGAGTACTGTATCTAAATTCCTTACATCCTCTACAAAATAGTGATACTTACTCAAATTAAAAACTGTGTCTCTTAGCCAACCTCTTATTCTTTAATACTTCTTTTTAAAAATCTTATTTCATTTAATCCCCAGCAAAATATTTTATGTTTACATCATCCGCCTATTCATCAAGTCTATAGTTTGTTGCACCAATATTTCCCATTATTATTATTATTAAACCTTTATTGGCATCAACAGCAACCAAGAAACATACATTAGACATACATATAAAATAAATACCACATTAAAATATTGAAGGAAAAATCCCTTATATACTTTACAAAAATTTTTCTAAAAAGTTCTACTTCAAGACTGTACTGACTAACCCCTTGTTATGCCGAAGAGAGTTGACTTTGACAATTTGCATAATAAACATAGCTAGCTGAGTGATATATGCCGGGTCTTTTTCTATAAATGAGAATAATAGTTTCATACCTGAGGAAGTCATAGTAAGACCGGCTGCTTGCATAAGGGGAATTAAATAATGTTCTCTACTCATACGATGTGTTGTGCAATAAAAAAATAGATGTTCCATGGATTCAACCTCATTCGAAGTGCAAGGGCAATATCTCTCTAAGTAAGCGATGCCCTTGTATCTTCCCCATAATACTTCTGATGGAATTACATTACATCTGGCAGGTGCCATTGCTCACCTAAGCGCAGGATTGTCCAATATGAACAAATAAGATGGAACTTGACCACAATTGGCAGGAATTTGGTGGAATAAAGGGGAACAAAAATTGCTAGCTGAAGCTAGCAAGTTTTGGTCGTAAATATCGAGAATCCTGCCTTTTATAGTTCTAAAGGCCTCCGACAAGTGAACGGAACGGATCATCTCAGGATTTAATCCCATCTTTTCTAATTTGGAGATCCATATCCCGGCCAAGGAGTACGAGTATTCCATAAGATGGTAAAGTAGACTATTCTCCTCAGCAGTATAAAACACCTTTAGCCAGTATTTAGAAGTTTGTATCCATGCCAACGGTTCCAACATCCGTTGGCCTGCCTCTAAACACAACACAGCGTATGCAATACATTTGGGGAGACCAAAAATCCTCCTAAGGAAGGAGGCTTGAACTTTTTCTATATCTTGATTTAGGGCTTGGATCCAAAGCAGTATTCCATAAAGCATTTATGGAATACATTTGGCCGAAATTTTTTTTAAAGCCGCTGGAATATAGGACCCACCTTTGTTAAAATTAAAACCACAAATCGCTTGAGAAGAGACATAAGCCGCCGAGCGTACAAGATTTTGATGAGTTAACCATGACAGGTTATAAGAGATGTTTAAACCCAAATACTTAAAAACTTTAACTTGATCGATACGTTTCCGGTTGAATATCCATTGCCTAGGCCTCCACTTTTTGCCAAACACTACTATTTTAGACTTGTTGAAATTTAGATATAATTTGTTTTTTTCTAGAAATCCCAAACACTTTTTGATCTGTCTTTTTAGCCCAATTCTAGTGCGAGACATTAACACCGCATCATCTGCGTACAGCAAAAGGGGAACATGCCGGGTTCCCAACTTGGGAGGATGGCCTTCCATACCAGTCAAATGGGGGGCCAGATCGTTCAAGAACAGATTGAACAGGATGGGTGCCAAAATACACCCCTGTTTGACACCCTTGTTGGTAGGGAAGTCAGCTGTCAAATATTTCCCTTTTCAAGCAGGAAGTCAATGAGTGGTTTCCAGTTATTCATAAATGACTTTACTGACTTTAAGTAAAATGGGATACCTCTTTCAATTAAGTTGCACTGCTCTTCCTCAAGCATGACTTATGGCAGTGGTTCCCCAACTCCTACAGGGGGAGTTAGGAACTCAGTGGTTCCTAAAACCCTACTCAGACTTTGGGAACCCTGTAAGTATTTGCGGGGGAGGGGAGAGGAGAGACAGCAACATGATCGGGATCACTGTGCTGCTGCCAGGGAGGGAAGGGATTTTTACCTGGGGATTGCTATGGCACGTCCAGGGAGCCTGCGACCCCCTCTGCAGCCCTCCCAGCAGTTCCAACCAGCTCTTCCTGAACAAAAAAACTACTTCCTGTTTTCATTGTGAAACTGGAAGTGGTTTTTTTTTCTCTTTTTCTCAGCAGTTTGGAGCTGTCAGGAGGGATGCAGAGGGCTCCCTGGATCTTGCAACCCCGAGGTAAGGTAAAAAATCCCTTCCCTCCCAGGTAGCAGCACCATCGTCCTGATAGTATTGCTGCCAATTTTCCAGTTCCCCTTGTGGGTCTCAACCCCCCCCAGTTTGGAAGCCATTGACCTTAGTGTTTGTGGTGGAGGGGCTCTGGCAGTGACGCAATCCCTCGGATCGCACCGCTTGCCAGGGACAAAGGGGCTTGTTTTGAGTCACCTCTGCCAGCACCAGCCTCCAGGGGTGGGGGTGCCGGGAACTCTGTGCATGCCTCTGAGGGGCTCCCCAAGCCTCAGTATGACTCAAAAGAGTGATCAGAACCCACTTCCTTAAGGGGGAATGCCCTGCTTCTGATTCCCTTGATGGGTCGTGACCCACCAGTTTCGGAACCACTGACGTATGGTATATTTTGGGATTGAGCGCTTTGGCCTACACCCACTGGGTTGCTAGAGGGGCATGCTATGGGGACAGTTAATGCCATCTTTTTTTGAATTTCGTTCGAGATCACGGCCCTCCCCAGGTATGGCTGATACATTTAGGAGAGAATGACCTTGGCCACAGGATGTCCATATCTCTGTGGGTTCAGTCCACTAAGGACATTAATTTCGTGGTGCGCCGGTATGGGGGGACATTGGTCCTATGGTCCAATCTCCAACGTCAATGTGGCGCCACGCCAAGGACTTCAAACGCATAGAAGTGACTAGGAAAAAGTTGAATGCATACATGGGGAGGGCAGTTAAGAAAGTTGGGGGCATGGTTATTGCACACCCTCAAATCATGCATAACCGGCCGGCCTTGTTTAGGCCTGATGGAGTTCATTTGACTGATCTCGGCATGGATATTTTGTTGAGTGACGGGCAACAGGGTCTGCGGAGTGTGCTTTCTGCGTGGGGTGGAGGTGGCCAAGCTCTAGGCTGTGTGGCAGATAGCGTGCGGGTGTGGGAAATGTAGAGGTCAGTGTCCATCGTGGAGCGGCAAGGCACAGGGGTGCTGGCTTGCTCATGCTTGCCTACCCAGCTGGGTGACGCAGGTTGGCGAACCCTTGCTGGGATGTCCCATGCCAACCTGGCAACCTGGCCACCTCAACCCTTCGGGGTGACCAGGAAGGGTGCCTGGGGTCAGATGGTTCGCCCATAGGAGATGGGGGAGGTAGACTGGCAGCTCCGTTTCCCCCAGGGGGACCCGCCCGTATTTTAGTTGACCCTGTTGCTATATTGTTATAAATAGTTAATAAAGTGGCCCTTATACCATACAGTCCTAGTCTGTGTCTTTGTTGCGGGGTGTGTGGATAATGTGAGTGGCGTTCGAAGCCAGAATGAAAGCAGGATTGTGTGTGCATGGAATTTCCACCAACTTTTCCTTCTCCAGTGGAGCTGAATTATTCTTTGGCATCAAGAACAAGGAACATCCCCTTTGTATTAAGCGTTCCTTCTCCCCTTGTTTTTTCCTGGACAAAGTGTCATTGCAATATTCAACAATCACCATTCGCATCTTTCATTTATAATTTCTTGCTTTTTGAAAAAAGAAATATTTGATATCATTGCTTATCACTGATATCATGTCATTAGTCAGGACATGAATTCATTGCCTGTAACTGAGTGGACTCTGAGCCACTTCCTGTTCTCTTTCTCATCTTATGGTAAAAAGACATTCCCCATTACTAATGGGGATTGTGCATCAAGACAAGCAGCCTCATCCTATTCTCCCCCCTCCTGCAAAGAGCGGGAAACTTGCTCTGCATCCTGTGGGGAGGGGGAAGAGCAGGAGGCTTGGGCGAGGTAAGGGAAAATATCTTTAGCTTGCAGAAGTCAGAGGAGATCTGTGATCGGAATGGACAGCATCGCCCCTCCAGTTTCCATCATGTCCCCTGCCCTCCCAAGTCTTGCCCACTCCACCCTTCCCCTGTCCCTTTCTGCCCTCCCCATTAAACTTCCTTCTTTAGTTGGTGCTCCGTTTGCCGCCACCTTGTGTAGGGCTGCTCCAGCCTCTGCACAGGGCTTTTGGAAACACATGGTTCCACGTGCTTTCAGAAGGCTGTACATAGCAACTGTATAATGCACCTGACCAACAAAAACACTAGTACCAGCCAGTGGTGTCATCTAAATGATTTAAGAACAGGTACTCACTTTTGATTGGCACGTGTTGGGACCCGCCCACCGGAAGTGACGTCATAAGCCGGAAGTGATGTCGTGGCAGGAAGTGACATGAAAAAAGCCCTTTTTGAGGCCTCAGATGATTTTAAACTGACCCAACAGTTGCAACAGTATTCCACAGCACCCCCAGAACATGTTAAGGAGGCCTGGCATCATGTTAAAACCCCAGAGCAACTCATTTTTCAGTGGCAAGGAAAGGAAAGGCTCCGCTCGCTGCCTGCCTGGCTCTGAGAACATGCAGGCAACTCAAATGCAGGAAATTCAAACGTTGCAGAGGGCGGAGTCGATGAGTGGGTGGGCAAATGGGCGGGGCCAGCTGTAATCCTAGAAACCGGTACTCGCGTACCCCCGCGTACCCCCTGCATGACATCACTGGTACCAGCAGTGCGGAGGGGGGATAGGATTGGGCCATAAGACCCCTGGAAAAGCATGTCTAGGGATCTTTGTTGGGGGCATGTTGCAAATGCACACTATATGTGCTTCCAGAACACATGTGCTGACACCTGACAAGAGCGTATATTCCTATTCCTATTGGTCACTTTTGATTTTTTCTATACTTGATGCTATCATCACTGATTCCTGCCCCCTTCTGCCAAGGTGTCAGGATCAAATTACATGTTGCGCTAAATGCAGAGTCCGGCAGAGTCTCTCGTAGGCAAGGAGGATGGCTCATGTCTGTGTGTTGGCCTCTCTGACTCCGAGAGTGGTGCAAACATGCTTTACGGTGTCCCTTGTGCTGGCCAAGCTTTGCTGGCTTAGCTTACGCCGGCCTAACTCAGTTTAGGATTGTGCCCTTAGTTAAATTCTGAACTATTGACATGTCCTTTGCCTGAGGCTGCCCTTGAAAAGCATGCAGGAATTTCAATTAGTTCAAAATTCTGTGATTTGCTTCCCTATCCACTTCTTCTTTGCATGGTCCCTTTAATGAAACAGGAAGTAGCAGGCATAGCTAAGGGCAGCGGTGTCATGCAGCCGGAACGCTGGGCGGGAGGAACGGGTGAGCGGCGGACCACCCGTTGCGTTCCAGTCCGTTTCACCGTCTTCCCCGCAAAGACAGCAAAACAGACTCCGCCGCTCACCCGTTCCTCCCGCCCAGCATTCCAGCTGCATGACACCGCTGGCTAAGGGGGGTGGGTGAGGGGGTTCATGGCCCCAGATACATGCCTTGAGAGATGTCAGAAGACTCCTCCGCTCTGCTCTCAGTGGTGATGAGGAGGACAAGGCAGCCAAAGCCAGCTGTGGGCCTGGAAGGTGTGAGGGGTCATGAAGGGGGTTGCAGGAGAAGGTACTCTGGCAGTGAGGAGGCCTCCTGGACACCACAGTACCTTCTCTTCCACCTCCACTCATGGGCACTTGGAGCGGTTGCGCACCGTTCTGAGTGGCCAATGGCTCCTTTTGCTTCTTATCTGTGAAAAAAGCCATCAGCCACTTTGAGCGGCACACAATCACTCATGTTCTCGTACACCACAATTACTTCTGGGTCAAGCACTTCTGGGAGTGATGTCGAGAGTCGCAGCCCCGGCTGCCAGAGGGCAGCCACGACACCACTGGGAAGTGCAGTCTAGTTCTGTTCGTGCTAATGACATTAGGAAGAGTTTTGGGATCACAATTTTCATTGAGACCATAGCACAGTTGGAAAGAGTTAAACTTTCCTTCTCTATATGCTGTAGTCCCAATCCTGATCAGGCCTCCTGGGAGTGCAATTTAAGTTTCAATAACACCCCCCCCCCCCACACACACACACACAGAGAGAGAGAGAGAGAGAGAGAGAGAGAGAGAGAGAGAGACTGTGTTTAATGTAACATGTTGTATTATCCTTGGGTAACTCTCTTAACCCATACGGTTCAACTGCTCCTATTTGTAAGGACCCTGTTTTATACTATAAAGGTAAAAGTTTCCCCACGACTGAATGGTCTAGTCGTGACCGACTGTAGGGGGCGGTGGTACTCATCTCCATTTCTAAGCCAAAGAGCCAGTGTTTGTCCTAGGACAAGCTTCTTTGGTCATGTGGCCGACACGACTATATGCCAAGGCACATGGAACGCTGTTACCTTCCCACCAAAGTGGTCCCTATTTATCTATTTGCATTTTTAGGTGCTTTCGAACTGCTAAGTTGGCAGGAGCTGGGACAAGTGACAGGAGCTCACTCCATTGCATGGTCTTGAACTGCCAATTTTCCGGTCAGCAAGCTCAGCAGCAGCGGTTTAACCCGCAGCGCCACCACATCCCACGTCCCTGTTTTATAGTACTTCCTCCCAATGAGCAACTGCCCCTATTTTTGCCTTTTCGGGGTTCATGTCTCCTTACCACAGTCTCTGAGAGCAAAATCTCAGAGTGGGGAGTAGACGCTAGGTGCTAGTTTTGACTTTTAAAGCCCTTTACAGCTCGGGTCCGGGGTATTTGAGGGACCGCCTCCTTCCATACAATCCAACCCGTACTCTTAGATCATCTGGGGGGGCCCTTCTGACTGTGCCGCCACCAGGAGAAGTGAGAAGGGTGGCGGCCAGGAAGAGGGCCTTCTCGGTGGTGGCCCCCCAACTCTGGAACACCCTCCCCTTAGAATTGAGAACTGCTCCCTCTTTGTTTACATTTCGGCGGGGGCTGAAGACCTTTTTATTCCATAAAGCTTTTAACTGTTGACAGGCTGGCTGGCTGGCTGGTTTGTGTATTTTATGATTTTATGATCCACTGGACATGTTGTTTTTTAAATTGTATCTGTTTTTAATTTTGTTGTATTATTTTTAACATTGTTTTTAATTGTTTTTTAATGTTAATTTTATATTGTACCTTTTTATGTTGTAATGCCGCCTTGAGTGCCTCTGGGCAAAAAGGCGGGGTAAAAATCAAATAAATAAATAAATAAATAAATAAATAATAATAGACACACCCTGTCTCCAGTGCACAAGCATCTAAATATCTCCACATCTGAATAGACGCTAAGGCAGTGCTTCTCAATCTTTTTACCTCCATGGCTTACTTTGCTGGCTGCAGTGACCACACTGTGCCCCAGAATGCCTTTCAGCGCCCATGACCCACTCCAATGGCCGTGTTGCGACCCAGAATGCCTTGTGGCACAACAGCCAGTGCCAGCCTACAACACACTCAAAATCAGGTTGCGACCCACAGTTTGAGAACTGCTGCACTATTTTGAAACATTGATAGCCTTTCTAGAACAACTCTGCCTTTGTAACCACATCTATATCTATAATCAAATCTATAAAACCCAAACCCACTTGGCTTTAACATTCATGCAGGACAGACGATTGCAAACTAAGTGAAAACAGGCTATAGGAGGTAAAAAACACACACGCCTGCACCAATGTGTAATGGGGTGGTGGAGCTCAGGCAACGATCACAGATAAGAGAACTGGGAACTACAAGCCTGTCCCCATTTTCCGCTATGCAATATTAGAGGGTAGGCTTACAAAGAACATTCTGGATGGCTGCCGAGGAGGCACTGTTTGAGAAATGACCACCCAGTGTGGTCTTGGCTTATACATTTCACATGGAGTGTTTGTGTATGAACCAATTTCTTGCAGTTTGCAAGGAACTGTTGGAATTCTCTGAATTGTTTCCAAGTCTTAACTGTATTGTAAGCCCAGAGGCAGAAATTCCTGCCTGGGCTCCCCTTTAATGCTTAAATGCTTCCTAATGAACTCCAGCCTTCCTCCTCTGCCACCAGACACTTTATTGGAAGGCTATCCATCACAATCCATAGATTTCATATTATAAACGGGATAGGTTTTCACTCACTCAAAGCTGATTAAGAATCTAATTTTAACAGGATCTTTCGTATTGGTTTGGGCTGCATTGGGTTTACTTTATTTTTTTTAAACAGTGAGGGTGCAATCCTAACCTGGAGTTAGGCCGGCGCAGGTAGGCCCGCAACGTTTGGCTGCCACAAGGGCCACCGTAAAGTGCATTTGGACCACTCTCAGAGTCAGGGAGGACGGCACATGTCTGTGTTGTGGCCTCTCTGGCTCCAAGAATGGTCCAAACATACTTTATGGTGTCTCTTGTGCCGGCCAAACTTTGATGGCTTAATTGTGCCGGCCTAACTCCAGGTTAGGATTGTGCCCTGAGTGTAGTATACTTCCTCCATCCCATGCCTGCTTATTTAGAAGGAAGGTAAAAACCTGAATGGATTATAGCTGGGGCAAACCGACTATGCTGGGGCAAATTGCACGATGTGGTCAGCCCCTATCAATTACATAAAATGTTTTGTACTACAAAGGGAATTGTTGACATACTGTATACAGCATATTGTAACATTAAAAAGGTAAAGGTTTCCCCATGACTGAATGGTCTGGTCGTGACCGACTGTAGGGGGAGGTGCTCATCTCCGTTTCTGAAGAGCCGGTGTTTGTCCGAGGACAAGCTTCCGTGGTCATATGACTATATCCCGTAGCGCACGGAACGCCGTTACCTTCCCACCGAAGTGGTCCCTGTTTATCTACTTGCATTTTTAGGTGCTTTCAAACTGCTAGGTTGGCAGGAGCTGGGACAAGCAACAGGAGCTCACTCCATCACACAGTTTTGAACTCCCAACCTTCCGGTCGGAAAGCCCAGCAGCAGCGGTTTAACCCACTGCGCCACCACTTCCCACATTATGTAACATTATGTCCTGGAAAAAGGTTCAAATTTGGATTTGGTAACCATGCCTTTTCTATGAGAGCCAGGATGGTGTAGTAGTTTGGGAGTTGGTCTTAGACCTGGAAGATCCAGTTTCAAATTCCAGCTCAGTCATGAAACCTACATGGGCTGGTCACTCTGCTGCAGTTTCACCTACCCCACAAGGTTGTGGTGAGGACCACAGGAGAAAAGGAACCATGAACACCACCCTGAGCTCTTTGGAGGAAAGGCAGTATGGGAACTCTCGCTTATAGGAAATCTGCAGGTAATGAACCATTGATCCTATGGGATCAATGGGGTTAGGTGCAAAGGGTACCTTACCTGCCATCAGAAGAACCCAGCAGGGACCCTCAGGAAGTGAGCAGAGCACAACAGGAAGTGCCAAAAGATCTCTGAATGCTGCAGAGACTTTCCAGGGGCTGCAGGCAGACATGTCATGTAGCGGGTACGCGGGGGTACGCATGTACCTGTTCCTAGGATTAGGGCTGGCCCCGCCCATTCGCCCGCCCACTCATCGACTCCATCAGCGCTCCGCTCCGCCCCCTGCACCATTTGAATTGCCTGCACGTTTGAGTTGCCTGCACATTCTCAGAGCCAGGCAGGCAGCGGAGCGAGGGAGACCAACGGCGGCAGCAGTGTGAGCAGGTAGGCTGCCTGGGGCTCCCTCCCGAGGAGGTGCGGCGGTTCCTGGGGGCGGTTCCTGGGTTCCGGCCATGACCACACTTCCGGTGGGCGGGCCCCAACACAAGTGCCAATCAAAAGTGAGTACCTGTTGCTAAATCATTTAGATGCCATTACTGGCTGCAGGGATCTTCAGAATGGTGTCTGGAGCCAGCGCAGACCCTTTAAACATGACCGGCGGGTGCTTCCACCAGCCATTTTAAAGAGGTCCAACTGGTCCCAGGTTGACGGTCCCTGCAGCCTTCAGAAGGTCTCTGCATAGTGGATAATGAGGACAGAGGCATAGATAATGAGTAGCAATTCTGCCCCTTGCCGATAAGCGAGGTCACAGATAACAACTGAAGAGGATTGACTGTAAATAGATGTCGCTGTACCGTTGACGCTGATACGCTTGACAGCATGTTTGCAACTGTGCTTGGCCAGTGCAAGAATGTAGCACCGGTGCAACGGGGGTATAGGATTGCACTCTGAAGGGAAGAGGTCTTAATATCCTTTAGCTGAGATGAGACCTCTTCCCTTTGCTAAGCCCATTGCCATAGTAAGAGAAGCTTTTTAAAAGGCTGAATGCTAATTAACAGCATGATTTCATTTAATGCTTTTTTGTATCCCCGAGGATTCCAGGAACGGAACCCTCATGGATAGAAAGGCTCCACTTGTACGGTTCTTCCCATGAAACATTGACATAGTCTAACCTTTTTTCTCCCTAAGGGACAAAGTACATGTGATATTGTACCGCTGCGATCGGAACTCTCTCTGCCATTTTTTCCTTGCAAAATCAGCTGCAATGGATCTTGATTTGGATTCGTGCTATGGCATGAAGGGTAACCCTTTACGTTGCATGCAGATGCTGGTGGGAGACCAATGCAGAATGCAGTGGTTTGCATGTGGAAATGGCAGAGGGTGCCCACTGAAAGCTGAGCCATCCTCTTTCAATAAGACCATCTTGACCTGCCTTGTCCAGGAGGTGGACACCATCAGGGCAGTGGCCCTTCCCCTAGTCTCTTTGGTAGGGTAGCCCAAGATTGCCATCCTTGACTCAGCAATTCTCTCTCGTGCCCAAGCAGTGATGACCATAGTCAACAAATGAGTGAGTCAGGAGTGAATCATGAATGTTGACATGCCTTGAAATAGCTCGTTGTCAGGTCGAAGACAAATGGCCTTTGCTCATTTCTTGGGATAAAATTATCCTGCCCATTTTAAGTATTCCCAGCATGATCATAGATTACCATCTGCCCTTTTCAAACGCATCTACTCCCTGCCCGCCCATATAACATTTTATAATTTTATAAATTTATAAATACATAAATTTACAAAAATCACTAGCTGGCATTGCCTGCGAGGGTCAGGTCTCAACCAGAGACCTAGGAATCTTGCAGGTATTGGCAAAGAATCGAAGTGGTTCCAATGATAGCAGTCCATGGTAGCTCAGCGGGTGTTATTGCTGGCATCTCCAGTTGTTTACAATATTTGTCAAAGTTCGGGGATATTGTTCCTAGTGCACCGATGATGATAGGCAGCACTTTTGTATGTTTAAGCCACGGTCGAGTAGTTCCAAGGCACAATTTGTGGTACTTGTCTATTTTTTTCATTCCTTTTCAACCACCTGGTGGTCTCCCGGGATGGTGACACCAATAAAAGTCACAAATCGGGTGTCATCATTGATTAGTGTAATGTCAGGCGTGTTTGCTTCGATGAGTCAATCTGTTTGAATTCTGAAGTCCCACAAAAACTTGACTTTCTGATTTTCTAGGACATTTTCAGGCTGGTGGTGCCATGCCTTTTCCGATGTGCTGAATCCGTGTTTCAGGCACAAGGCCCAGTGTATGAGTCTCGCAACATTGTTGTGGTGTTTTTTGTAGTCCGTACTGCCGATTTTGGGACATTCATATATGAAGTGGTTGACGGTTTCATCCCATCATTTACAAAGCCGGCACAGGCTATTGTTGGTGGTATCCTGGATCCCGGCCCTCATCATGTTAGTCTGAAGCACCTGCTCTTGAGCAGCAAACAGGACAGCCTTCGTTTCTTTCCATAAGAAGCCTCCTCTTAGTCAGGTCCAGGTTGCCCCGTTTATCGCAAATATCATCAATGTTTTTAAAAAATTGTCCATGTAAAGGTTTGTTGATCCAGCATTGATCTTGGCGGGTGAAAGTCTCTTTCTTGTAGTCCAATTTAGTCTCCGATTCAGAGATGGTGTTTTCATTTTTGACCGCTTTTAGCAATTGTTCTGTACTGTTGCACACGTAGTCATGAAGTCTGCGTTTCTCCTCTCCTACTGTTTGCTGTACAGTACTTGTAGTAAGCCACGACCTCCAATCTTACGGGATAGGTATAGTCGGTCAATATCGCTTTTAGGATGGAACGCGTGGTACATTGTTAAAAGTGTTCGTGTTTTTTGGGTACTGCCCATGTGTTCATGGCTTTTATTGTGCTTCTGGCGTTCAGTTTTGATTTCAAAATTTTGCAGGCACAGCATCAGGATTATATACGAGTAATATTTGCAGAGAGATAAAAAGGAAGCCTGAAGTAAGCAGCAGATTAACGGCAGATGGAAAAGCATGTTCGGAATCTGGCAAGAAAAAAAAATGAAATTTGTGGTCTGGCAACTGCAGTTGCCACTTTAAAGGAGGCATTGTGTAGAATGACAGCCTCCCCCCTTCTCTGGGCCAGTGTGTCAAGGAGAGGGCTGCAGAGCACCTCCTTTAAAGGGGCCATGTCACTGTCAAGGGAGGGAACCCACAGCGCTCTCCTTGACACGCTGCACTGAACATTTGACACACTGCACATTTGCACTGAAAATGGAACCCTGTGAAGAGTCAGCTTGTATGAATTTAGTTCCACTGTTTGAAAACACGCTATCTTTTTAAAGCTGGGAATATATGGAAATAATGATATAGGTGGGAAATAATAACAACAGCTGCAGCTGCAGCAACAACAACAACAACTGTATTGATATACCACCTTTTTTGGTCATTGGATTGCTCCTTTGACCTTAATTCAAGGTGGTTCAAATAGGCAGGCTTTTTTCTAAACCCCGAGGCATTTTTACAAATGACAAATGGGTTCTTATCTTTCACAAATAGCTACATTCAGGGCACAATCCTATGCAGCGCTGGAATGGTGAGGCCAACTCGGCAGCGCCATATCCCATGCTGCATAGGAGAAGCTGGTTCCCCCCACCACCACAGCAAGGAAGCATTTGCTCCCTTACCACAGGGGAGGCTCCAGCCTCTCCTATGTGTTCCTCGGATCAGATCCGAGGAGACCGTGTGTCCCGAATCAGAGCCACACGGCCTTGTGGATGGGCTTAGGATATGACCGTATGGCCACCTCCCAAGCCCACACACTTCCTGCCCAAGTCCCGCCCCCGCCTCCCTCTCTCCCTCCCACCAATCCCCGTCCCAATATGGGACGGAGCCTCCCTTGCGCCGACCGGCTTCGGTCAGTGCAAGGGAGGCTCTTCGTCAGCACTCTGAAGCCGATGCTATGAGTAGCATCAGCTTCAGTGCTAGAGCACCGATGTGGGGGTGCTGCTTGGTGCCCGTGCGCCGGCACTCCGCCCCTTGCATCAACGCTATTATGTAGCAACAACGCAAGGGGAGGGGTAAGATTGTGCTGCCCGATGGATCTTTCACAGTCTAGTCTTCCTAGCTGGCCGCCCGGTTTCCCCATGCTGGCTGATAGCTTCTTCACGCTTATTGAAGATACAGCTGGCCTAGCACAACTCCTCTCCCTCAGAAGGTAGCTGGAGACAGCTCAGTTCAGCTTATCAGTCGTGTTCTTGAGGTCTCACCACTCACGGAAGCTTCTGGTGATCTCAAACTGGCAACCTTCTTTTCTTCCGGCTTAACGGCTCTACCCTCTGGACCGGACCTCCTGCCCTTTAATATGCTCTATAAATATGCCTTATACATGATCCTTTATTGTACAGCCCTCAGGGCAGTCCTGTTTGTCTTGACATGTACGGAGGAACGGCTGGTAACTCCATCAATGTTACCCTTTCTGAGCAATGCCAATCAATCAATCAATCAATCAATCAATCAATCAATCAATCAATCAA
>JAJKFI010000007.1:24405465-24424517 GCA_029204185.1 Lerista edwardsae
CAATCAATCAATCAATCAATCAATCAATCAATCAATCAATCAATCAATCAATAGTATTTATATACCGCTTTTCAACACAAGGTTCACAAAGCAGTTTCCAGGCAAATAACAATAATAAAGTTAAATGGCTCCCTGTCCCTAAAGAACTCACAATCTAAAAAAATTCAGAACATCACCCGCCACAGCCACTAGAAAAGACGCTGCGCAGGGGTGAAATGATGCATGTCAGGAGAAAGGCGTGTCATGCCACTTTCACTTCCTCATTTAACACAAACAGTAGTTCAGCAAACTGGGTTTTGTGCTTACACTCCAAACCAGAATCAGAAACTGACTTTGGACATCATGTTAAACAAGCAATGGCAAAATGTTTCTGTGCTAAATGGGAAAATGAAGGCACATATGTGAGAAGAACAGAGAAGACAGAGCACATGGGACCATAAACTATTTCTGATCTTTCAAACCATGATTTGAAGGATTGTCTGAACCAGTTCATTGCTATTGTTAAGATCAATTGGCAAAGGCAGATATTTATTCTGCCTCTAGCAGAGTATTAAATGCTGGAGAGGGGGTTAGACTGAGAATATCAGTAGAGAATATCAGTAGATCAGTAGCAATCACACCCTAACCACCTTTAGCAGAAAGATAATTGCATTCTTAGCATTTTTAGAAATTGATTTGGCTTGTAATTTAAATCAGGGAGTAGACAAACACAGTAGCTAAACATAATGAAAGGTAATAATGTTGATTTACATAATAGGAATGTGTGGAAAGCCTAGAGGGGGATCACAGCACTAAGCTTTGAAGCAGTCGCTCCCCCCCTCCTCTTCGGAACTATTCTTAGCCAATGTAGCCTAGCCACAGGGAATGGCTCCGAAGAGGAGGGGGAGTGGCTGCTTGCAAAATGTAGTGCTGTGATCCCTCTCTAGGTACGCCTCTGGAGTCTAGAGTGAGCACTGAGACAGTGTTTGGAGAGGTACAGTACTAAATGTATGCTAAAAAAAAGAGTAACAGCACCAGCAAAAATATTAGTATTTTTTTAAGGTCAGTTTTGGTTGAAAACCAGTGTTTTCCCCCTGAATTCGTACTGGAAGAAATAATGAAGAGAATGAAAATACTAAGGGAAGGTGATGGGAGAAACAATCATCCATTTACTTTTATCTAGACTGATAAAACTTCTCAAAATACGAAATTGGGGTTGTGGGGAGGCCACAGTCAGAGAACAAATTCCAGGGGTGGCATGTTTGGCATTTTAGCCACTTGCCTAATCACCTTCGGAAACACAGGAGAGACAGACTAGGTGGGGGGGGAGGATGGAGATCTAATCTCATGCGTGTGTGCCATACGTTGCTTACAAGTAAGACTAAAGGAAAATTGCCCCACCACCTTAAGGCACTTATTTAAAGTATATAGTTAGTTAGGGCCGGCTCTAGGAGTGGCAGGGCCCAATGCAGGGCATTCCTGTGGGGCCCCCCACACTCCCCACAGGGCCCCCCACTCACCAAGAAGAGCACTTGTGGTGCCACACACAATGTGTGGCACCTGGAAATAGTTGGTGGTGACAGGATGACGTCACTGCCAATTGCTTCCAGGAGGCCCATTTTGGGCACTTCAGAAGCTGGGGCAGCTGAGAGGGCCCAAGGTCAAGCTGCTCTGCTGGCCTCACTGACCTACATTCCTAAGAGATCCTGACTGCAGCAGCAAGCAATATGCTCAATGCACTGGTGCGGGGCCCCCCAAAGCACGGGGCCCCGATGTGATGGCGTTGGTCGCATTAAGGCCGGCCCTGTAGTTAGTACTGTTAAAAAGCAATAACCTACTCAAATGGGTTCTCCATGCTGAATATCACATGCTTAGGTTGTGGTGATGCAAGGTTTATGTAGAAAAGAAGTACTGTGCTCTTCAGGGAAGGGTAAGTGCAGAAAAATTAGCCACGGAATTGGCAAATGTGTAGTTCTGGTGCATGTAAGCCTTGGGAATAGTAGTGGTTTGAACAAAACAAGACATTATGAAACAAAGAGTGCAATCCTAACCTGGAGTTAGGCCGGCACAGTTAGGCCAGCAAAGTTTGGCCAACACAAGGGACACCGTCAAGTATGTTTGGACCACTCTTGGAGTCAGAGAGGCCAGCACACAGACCTGCGCCATCCTCCCCGACTCCGAGAGTGGTCAAAAAGCACTTTACTGTGTCCCTTGTGCCGGCCAAACTTTGCTGGCCTAACTCCAGTTTAGGATTGCGCCCAAAGTCATAACCATACATACAGGCGCCGCATAAGTAATCAGACCACACAGGTCCACCTAACTTAGTATTGCCTGTGCTGGCAGCACCATCCAAGGATTCAAGAAGTTCAGCTTCTTCCCCTGCTACTTGAAATCCTTTGAGCCACTGAAGCTCAAACCCGAACCTCTTCGCATCCAAAGTCAATGCTGAGGCTCCTCCCCACCACAGAACCTGGGCCAGGTTAGGCAATGTAACTGAGCACTCAAGTAAGAGCCAACACATTCATGATGACTAGCACTTCCATGTGGAAAGCCTTCTTAAAAGTTGGATGCTCAGAGCTTTAGATTCAGAGGCCCAAGACATTCTGGATGTCTGGAGAAGAGCGGATGAATGGACAGGACAGAGAGGACAAGTGCCTCTTGTTTCTGTACTTCCCTTAGGCTGCAATCCTGTATACACTTACCGGGCCCTTGAACTCGGTGGTACTTTAAGGAGACGCACATAGGATTGCATTGCCAAAGTCTGAAATAAGATGTTTGCTTACCTCTTTGTGGAGAGATGCGCCCAGTAGCATTGTGCTCTCCCCGGGGTGGGGAGAGCAGCATGGTAAATATTGCAGATGCCTCAACTGTGTTGCCATCGCTGCTCAGAATGGCTCTGATGGTGATTGCAAGGGATGCACTGAGGCACCTGCAATATTTACTACACTGCCCCCATTGCTATGCTCCTGGTGTTCCGCCAAATTCCCTGCCGGGCCTCTCCAAGGGCCCAAATGCCCACACTAGGCTAACTAGTTTCCCCACACAGCGGCCTCAGAGATAGGCAAGAGGGAGGGGGCTCAGTCACCCACTGGGCCTCCTCTCTTCCAGCAGCTTTGTTTGGGATCATTGGCTGGTCAACCTCCTCCAGACTGCCCTCATCACTGGCTTGGCTCCAAACAAACCCCACCACCAAACAATAGGCAGTCAGCTTGCCCAAGCCTCATCTGCCTCTTCCACTTGGTGGCTCCAGGGGCGTGGCAGACATACAACAGTTCCCCACAATGCACTTCCCTTAGCCAGTCTAGCAATCCATCCATCCATCTGCCCATCAGTCCTTCAGGTAGTCTGTCCAACAGGCAGGCAGTCCATCCAGCCCAGCCAGCAGTCCATCCATCCTGCACCTTACCAAGGTCCCCATCCAGCACCTTCCCAGGTACCATCCTCCAGTACCTATCCAGCCTCTCCAGGTACTATCCTCCAGTACCTATCCAGCTTCCCTAGGTGCCATCCTCCAGTACCTGTCCAGCTCTATACTGAGGCCAGCCAATCGGTGTCTGTTGCTAGGCAGGCTTTACCATCAGCCACGCCCATCTGCACCTGTGCTGGCCTCCCTTCATAGCCGGAGCCTCATCAGCCTCATCAGCTGTGCTCCTGAGGCTTGAGTTCTGGGATTAACCCCATAATCCCTGGACAAGGGGCCATTGCTGATATCATTCCCTCACTCCTTGGGGTAGCTCCTGCCTTTTCCAATACACCTGGGTGCACCTGCTGTCTCCGCATTGGTAGGCTGCACATTTCCCCAAGGGGGAGGAGGGGAATGCAAGAGTTCCATTTCAGATGTTACAGAGAAATCCGAAAGGAAAGCACAAGGCACTTGTGTTTCTAGCCCCCTGTATTTCTCAAGGATCAAAGTCAGTCTGCATATGAGGACTTCTTCATTCAGCCAAGTAATCCATATACCTTCTCATACATGCCTAATCACACGTATTTCATCTTATTTTTCTTGTTTACACCAGACTGTCAGACTTGCTGACAAGGGCACATGGAGACTCCAGCTAAGCCCTTTGAGGTGTTCTGTATTTTTTCCAAACTCAGGCTGCAATCCTATGCATGCTTGTCCGGGAGTAAGCCCTACTGAGTTCCACAGAAATTACTTCTGAATAGACATGCATAGGATTGTACTGTCAATCAGTGCTTCTTTATGATTGAAAAGAGCTCAAGTAGCACACCGCAGTGCATGACACATGACAAGCCTGAACTGATTGGAAACAGGTGCATAAAACAGAGGCCAGTTGTTCCACGGAAATAGAACTTGGAGGCCACCAAAGATGTCACTGGCTTTGCCACTTCTTATTTGGTCCCATTGTCCTGAACCTTTAAGGTTAGCAGACAGGAGGGACAGCTGTTTCTTCTTGTGCCCAATATCAAAGACAGGGCTGGCTCTAGCAGCAGTGGGGCCCAATGTGGGGCATTCCTGTGCCCCCCCTCACCAAGAAGAGCACTGTTGGTGCCATGCGCAAAGCATGGCACATGGAAATAGTTGGTGGTGATATGATAACAACATCACCAACTGCTTCCAGGTGGCCCATTTTGGGCTGTTCTGGAAGGGGCAGGTGGGAGGGCCCAAGGTAAAGCTGCTCTGCTCGCCCCACTGACTTACAGCCAACTGCGTCATTCAGCCGGAACGCTGGGTGGGAGGAACGGGTGAGCGGCAGCCCACCCGTTGCGTACCGCTCCGTTTCACCGTCTTCCCCGCCCCCACGGGGAATATGATAACGTTTATATGATAAACGTCAGTATCTGAGAGTTGCAATATTTCAGAAGCATTTAAATTCTTAAATGCATTTACTCACCATGAACATTAAACATACATTTTAACCCAGTGGACCAGTGGCTCTCGAACTGTTTAGACAGAAACCCACTTTTTAGAATGGCACTCGAATTGCGATCCATCGGAAGTGACGTCATTAATCTGGAAGTGATGTCATAGTTGGAAGTGCCATCATCAAGCAGAAAGTGTGGTCAGTGTGGCGTAATCAGATGACATTCCTAGAATGCAAACTGGCATTCTTTGGACTGAAGCAAATGCACAACCGTGAAACATCTTCGACAGAAAGCAGAATGAGGACAAAATATTGTGTAAAAGCACTGAACGCAAAACAAACTTAAAAAAACAAAACACCTGACTTGAAAATTCAAACTGCTAACACTTACAGAAGGAATATAGCAAGATGGCTTCAGCTTCCAAGATGGCTGCTCCCAGCTTTCTGTGACCCACCTGACAGCAGGTTGTGACCCACCAAGTGGGTCCCAACCCACAGTTGGAATAACACTGCAGTGGACTATCAGTTTATACCTGGTAAATAATTATAAAGCTTGAAAATTTCTTATTTACCCGTGATGCAAAAAGGAGCTCAGCCCACAGATTTCCGAGAGCTGCACATTTTATGTCAAAGAGGCATTATGTGGCTTGTAAGCCATGGTTTGGCCACCGCAGTGGTGTTATTCTACCAGAACGCTGGGCGGGACATCCGGGTGATTGACAGCCCACCCGTCGCGTTCCACAGCGTTACGCCGTTTGCGTAACGCTGTGGAACGCGACGGGTGGGCTGTCAATCACCCGGATGTCCCGCCCAGCGTTCTGGTAGAATAACACCACTGGGCCACCCCTGTACTATATACAGCTCCCTGACAGGGCTCCTAATTCAGGCCTGCTGCAGTTTCTTCTCCTCTCAGAGAAGAAAAGAGGAGGTCTGGAGACTGTGTTGTTCTTAAGGGGACAGTGCACAGTTAAGTCATGGTGGCTGACAACAGTCTGCCAGGTCTCATGTCCATCTTGAATGGAAGACAAAAAGGTTCTGATCGGGATTCTAATTCCCCACATTTGGTCACTCTCTGTAGTTTCTCTATGATGAGGAAATTGCACTTTGCATGTGCTCAGGGGAATTTTCATCCATTCTTTCTTCACAAATTCCAGGCTTAAGCCCTGGCCTTGAAAACAGATGCTGGGTTTGACCCCTAGCCACAAATTCAGCCCTGCTTTCTCTTTAGAGTGGTTCAGCCACATGATTCTAAAACAGAAGGTGTTGGGTCAGTCTAAGCCTCTGAGGTTTTTGGCTATGGGCTCCTTAAGGGCTTGTGTCAACACTTTCGTTCCTTGTGAAATGAATGAGGGCACTGAATTGCTTGGTTGTGTCAACATTTCTGTCCTCAATTGTCCAGTGAAAGTGATCGTTGAAAGGAAGAGGCATAATGGAGAAAGAGTTAATTAAAAAAATAAAGCAATTGTTGCTGTTTACCTGAAGCTGCTTTCCTCCCAAGTCAAACAATATCTGTGCATCTCATCCTAAAGCACATTTGGACCACCCTTGGAATCAGGGAGAATGGCGCATGTCTGTGTGCTGGTCTCTCTGACTCTGAGAGCACAATTCTAAACTGTAGTTAGGCCAGCATAAGCTAAGCCAGCCAAGTTTGGCCAGCACAAGGGCCACCATAAAGCGTGTTTGGACTGCTCTCAGAGTCAGGAGGATGGCTCATGTCTGTGTGCTGGCCTCTCTGACTCCAAGAGTGGTCCAAACCTACTTTATGGTGGCCCTTGTGCTGGCCAAACTTTGCTGGTTTATTTTATGCCGGCCGAACTCAGTTTAGGATTGCGCCCTGGGTCACAGAACAATCAGTTTCATTGGTCAGATCTGAGTTAAGAAAATCTACTTTTTGTAACATGAGGCAGTTGAGTTTTCTTTTTTTGTTTCTTTGTCTATAAGCTTTGATAGAATACAGATATTTTAAAGTGGGTTGTTTCATTGCATTCGGCTGTAAATTCCACATTAAATGCTATATCACACACAGGATCGCTTCTGATTTTTCAGCCAGGCCTCTCTGCAGATTGCATTATCCATGGAAATTGGTATCCAGAGGAGCTGTTGGTAATGCCCCCCCCCAGATACTGAGGGTACAAATGGCTATTTAATGTATGGGGGGAAGGGAGACTGCTAGATATTGCTGGGAAAAGATAAGAAGGATCACGATAAGTTTTTGGAGAGCTCTTAAGATTTTAAAAAATGTTATGTGACTCATGTTTAACTCCTATTTCTGCATTCTTTAATAGTCATAAGTCACTGTGGCGGCGTGGTCACAGGGCAACCTTAGATGATAATGTCCATGTGACCGTGGGAACTGTGAGTGATGGAATGAGAACACTCATCACTTCTCCCATGCCACTGAACTGTATAGGGCTGCTGAGCAAATTCAACCTTGATGTGTTGTGGTGGATTGCTGATATCATCACTAGGATATATGGAGGTCAATAACAATCTCTGGTCATGCTTATGTTCAACTATTTCCCATGCAATGTCTGCAGAAATCGGATCAAAGAAGCCTAATATGGAAATTCGGGAGAGCATTGGGCAGAAATCTCACTTGAAAATCCATACTATGTAAGGCACAGGAACACTTTACTCGCCTCTCCAATGAAACACGGGGATGGAAGGAAAACATGTTATGGACCAAAACTTAAAAAGAAAGAATAAAGGTTAGAATAATAGTCAGGGAGTTGTTAACTTTTCAGACTGGCGATGTTTTTGCTAACTTGGCTGGTAAATATCATTCCATATGCATTGTGCGACTTTCCTAGGCACCGAAAATCAGTCATGCTATTCTGAGAAGACTGTCAGAAAATGGAAAGAAAGCTATAAACTAAATATAGATCAATCACTTCATAGAGACACAGTCTGAAACTTTTCCTGGATTCACAGTAAATATTCAGATTCTCTTCATTTTCAAGATGTGTTGTGTCCATCAGAAAAAATACAAGGTGCAATTAATGTGCCTTTTGATACGGTTGTGCAGCTGAAAAGAACTATTTTTCCTATGGACACAATCTAGCCACAGTCCAGCCCTATAAACCCTATTAATATCAATGGAAAAAGAAAGCACATGTCAACATTGTCTCCCATTGAAATCAGTGAGACTGAAAGTGCATTAATGTCATGGGATTGTGCTCAAGAAGTGCAGTGTTGTTTTCTTCTCAGATACAGGAAACATGATGCTTTATGTAAAGTCCTGACCTAAAGACCCTGGAAACAGCAGAAAGACCCTGATAGTTTGCAAATGGTCTGAGATAGGGTTACCAGATACAAACTGGGACAGAGTGCCTGTACCTTTAACCATTGCATAGAAGAGGGAATTTGGGCAGGTGCAGCTTTTGAAACACTTCCATGATGAGCTGCACCTGCCCAAATCCCTTCTTCTATGCAATGGTTAAAGGTACAGGCACTCTGTCCAGTGGTGTCATTCAAATGATTTAGGAACAGGAACTCATTTTTGATTGGCACTTGTCGGGAACCCGGAACCAGCCACGGAGCCCGTTAGGATCCGGAACGCCCGTTCTGGTCCGTTCCCCCTGAATGACATCACTGACTCTGTCCCAGTTTGTATCTGGTAACCCTAGCCTGAGATGATCTATGGAGACAGTGTATTTTATCCAGAGCACCCTGGTCCTATCATCGTATAAAATCAATTAATGAGCTAAATATATTCATTTTATTAAAAGATTGCAGATAAATGACCCTGCAAATCCCCTTCTCAGTGCCACATGTCACTTGGTACATTTAGGAGGGATTGTAACTGCCTATACCTTTAACCATTGTTTACAAGAGGAAATCTGGGCAGGTGCAGCTTATCATGGAGCTACACCTGCCCAAATTCCCTCTTCTATACTATATGGTTAAAGGTATATGCACTCTGTCCCAGTTCGTATCGGGTAACCCGAGCTGTAATTCCCACGGTCCCTGTTTGAGCCTGCATGGAGCTGACCTGCCTGTGCAACCTTCATGTGAGTTCAGAGGCAGATCTAAGGGAGGGCAAAGCTCTAAGTTTTGCAAGGAGCCTCACCTTGCAGTGGAAATCACTCCTCTCCTGCACCGTTTTAGCCAATCCTCACAGGAAAAAGCAACATCTTGGTGTTGCTTACTGGCTACAGCAGCGAGGGAGAGGAGGGATTTACATGACAGGGTAAGGCTCCTTGCAACACTTAGAGCTTTGCCCTCCCTATAGATCCGCCTCTGTGTGAGTTGAAGGAAGAAGCATCACGCCCATAGGGCACCGCATAGCACCTGCCACCTGCCCTTGCCACTGTTCCACTCCAAAATGGAGCGATTCCAGAAGCAGGGGGTGCGGTGAAGCTGTGTGGGGGGCACGGTGTTGTCTTTTGCCACCGCCCCACCCCAGGTGGAATCAGAGTCTGCTCTGGCACTGGTTGAAGGTTCTGCCTGAGGCTTTCTGGGGGAGGGGGTGTCTTGTCTCTGTGTCTTTCTCCGAGTCTTGTCCTTGTATTTCCTTCTTGGCTCCCAACCCTGCTCTGACGAGGCTTGTGTGTGCTTTGTGTGCCTTGTTGCATGTGACTGAGAGCCCATGTGCCAGTGCAACTGGCGTAAGCTTTCCCCAGGCATTTCTCTCCTGTCTTGGTTCACAGCAAAGGTGCCAGCTTCTTATTGATGAGTATCAGGTGTTGTTGGTTCAACGATCTTACGCAATGATCTTATTGCCGCTAATCCATCATTTTTGTGTACAGAACCTTAAGTGTCCCTCTTCTGCTGAAGTCCTATTTGCACTTACCTGGGAGTAAGTCCCATATTTAATTTTTAATATTTACCCAGAAGTATGTCCCATATTTAATGGGACTTACATCTGGGTAGACCTGCCTAGGATTTGGCTGTTGAACTGTGGAATGGAATTATGTTTATTCACGATATGTAAGATATGTGCATCTAATGACACCAAATGGATAGCTGCTTTTTCTCCTCCTGCTTTTTCTCCTTCAGGAGAAAAATGGGATAAAAATTGAATGAATAAATAGCACTCCTGAACAAATCTGGTACTGTGCCCGATTTGGGCTTCTTTCTTAAAGGATCTCCTTGTGGAACTTTTACTTTAGTCTCCACTGAAGCTGCATTTCGCAGGCTTCACGGAGATTGTTTTCATTTGTGTATGTACACCACAGTTTTCCAAACACCATCTAAGTTAGGTTATTGGGGCGGGGGCGGTTGTGCGGCAGTGGAAGACTAGCAAAATAGAAGTGCGGGGCCCTTGAAGCAGATGACTGTCAGTCTTTGATTGCATGTATTAAGCCCACCAGCTGTATAAATGAATGCAGCCCAAATAAAATCCTCTTTGTGGTTTTATGAGCCCCCCCCCTGTAAGTACTGCAAACTATATACCTTAAAATGGCTACTCAGCCTCTCAAACTGCAGTGTTTTCCCCACTGTAAACACGCCTCTCTTAATGTGGCTGTTCAGGTGATGATTTTTTTTTTTTTGGCATGGCACATCATATCAAAGATCCTTTTATTGACGAGGCCACATAAGCTGGAGTGAAACATTCTTGAAGTCTAGCCCTTCAGCCTTTACGGCCTGTCTAAACAACCATGAAGTTCAGATCACAGGGAGTGTGGACAGAGGATAACCCCTTCTCCAAACACAGTGTGTGACTTTGAAAGCCAACCCTGCAAATATGTTGTGTCTTTCTCTCCCCTCCCCTCTTGCTTGGGAGGGGCGGTGCCTTTCAGACCGTCGTCAAAGAGCTCTTTGATGTCTTTGAATCTCTGAACTGCACGGTGACGGGAATAAACTGGATTCTGCTCCTGCTGCAAGGTCTAAAAGGTTAAAGTTTCAGGTCAAGCTGAGACATGATCTGCAAAATTTTGCCAAGACCACGTGTGGACTCTGATTGCCCTCAGAACACCCAAAATAGTGTATCTGATGTGCCGACATAACACATCAAACTGTGCCGTTGAACTCTTTGGCTTCTCTTTGGGGGTCGGGTTTCTCAGACTTTTGTTTCTCTGATTCACAGTGGAGAATTTCCAAAAGTCTGGGGCCCATATTTTAAAAGGAAAAAAAAAAACACACCCCGTAGTATTTTTCTTTTTTGTAAGTCCAAACGAACATTTCACAATAAAGTCTTTATAAAACCCACAGTGCTATCGAAGCTCTGTTTCTAGAACTATTGGTTTAGAGATTCTTCTTACCCCCCGTTGAAGTCATTGTAAGTCTATTTGCCCAGCTTTGACAGTTCTAAAACAGGGTCATCATTTCAAAATTCCTGAGTAAGTTCTTACTCCAGAGCAGTTGTGGGGTCAGGACCCACCAGTGGGTCATGAACCAATTTCAGGTGAGTCACGAAGTATCCAGGGCAACCATATTGAAAAATATGGATGCTGGAAAGGGGGAGGGATGTATGATTGTTTTGCTTATGTCAAGATTGCAAATAGTTTTTTTTTCTCTTTCTGATCCACTTTGCTATTGGAAAATTAATGGGTTATTTCTCAGAGCGCAATCCTAACCTGGAGTTAGGCCTGCACAGTTAGGCAAACAAAGTTTGGCTGCTACAAGGGACACCATCAAGTATGTTTGGACCACTCTCACAATCAGAGAGGCCAGCACGCAGGTGTGCGCCATCCTCCCTGACTCCAAGAGTGGTCCATACACACTTTATGGTGGCCCTTGTGCCGGACAAACATTGCTCGCCTAAGTGTGTCAGCCGAACTCCATGATAGGATTGTGCCCTGAGAATTCATTCCTTTCATTCATTCTCTCCCAACTCTAAATTTTAGTGGCTGTCCCCTTGTTCTGGTGTTGTGAGAGAGGGGAAAAAAACATCCCTCTGCCCACTCTATCCATCCCATTTTGTAGGTCTCAATCTTGTCCCCCCTCAGGCACCTTTTTTTCTAGAAATAAAGTGTTTACTTCTTGCCGTCATCTGCTTAATGATGCCACTTTCTGTTTAGTGATGTGACTTCCAGCCCTCAGCAGGCACCGTGAAGGCTAACTTTGGCTCTCTGTTATGAAATGAGTTTGACATCTCGGCTCTAAAGGGCCTGGGAATGAGTTGGAAATGAGATGGACTTATTATTACTTCAGTACGGTGGATCACATGGTCTGTCATGGCCCCTGGACAGATGACTCTTTTCCTACACCTGGGCTGAATTTCTCTGGCCCTTCTCCCTCACATAGGCAGAAAACCCTTGCCTGAATCTCCCTGAGAGCGCTATTTGTGAGGGATGCTAGCGAGTCTCTCACAGTTAAGGAATACAATGTCACGACCTTCAGGGAGTTTCCCCAGCTATGCGTTGTGCTGTAACCTTGGCGTTGGAAAGGAAGAGGCTGCAAGTAGGCCCGGCCTCTGTGTTTCTCAGCCTACACCCTGTCCTGTAGGAGCCAGCTGCTACATTAAGGCTCCTGATGGATTTTCTGCATGTCTGAGTGGACCTCTGGCTTCTCACCAGTCATGATGGCAGTGGGCAGCTGTGCTTATAGCCCCTGCAAAGTATGTTATGGTCTTTCCTCAGGGTACCATATTTCTGTGGACACACCCAATTGCAGGTGACACTTGTAGCACTGAAAGAAGGCCTGTTATTCTTGACAGCGGCCATTTTCAACACTTGTCTTCTTCTGGCAAACGGACTTCTACGGTCACTACTGATGTCACTTCTGGCTCCTGGGAGAATTTTCTGGATTCTGAGGCTCTGTTTCTGGGACAATTGTCTGTAGAGGGATAGAACCGCAGAACCCAGAAGAGGTTTCCAGCTATTTTCAACTGCTGTGCTCCAAGCTCCTATGGTAGTTGGGGGCAGGGCAGTGGTGTCATCTACAGATGAGGAAGTGGAACGCTGGGCGGGACTTACGTGTGATTGGCTGCCCGCCCGTCCCATTCTGCCGCCTGCCTGCCCGCCGCACTCGGCATGCGTATGCCTTGCGGCCTGGCGACAAACACTGTGGGGATCGGGCCCCCCACTGCCCCCGGGGGTGGAGGTCCGCAGGGGCCCCATGTGAAAACGGTCGAAAGTGGCCGAAATTGGGAGATGGGTCAGCGACGGGAAATATAAACACCCGGGCGAAGCCGGGTACATAAAAGCTAGTATCAAATATAGGAGAAAGCTAAAAGGCATGCAGTCTTCCCACAGCATGCTTTCAATTGATGTATTCTGTAGCAGTCCTTCACGGGGGGGGGGAGCGATAGTGGACCACAGACACCAGACAGGTTGTTGTGATTTAGAAAAAATTAATTGAAGCCCTTTGTGTTTCCACTTGGCAATTCATCCTGCTTAACTGAGCCATTTTGCCAAAGTTCTAAGGTGAGGCGAACGTCTTGATTAAACACCTTTGGAATCATGTTAATAGTGCGAGTGAATTGAACTATTGATTTCCTCCTGAATCAGAAAAACTGCTTTTCAAACTCCGGGAACTTTTAAAGGCTGTTTGAAAATTTCATGCATGTCTGCTATACAACAGCATGTGGTGTCAGGAAGGCACACTGGATCAGAGACGTACAAAAGGTGCCGCAAGGGACGAAGTGGGCGCCAGTTGAAGGGGAGGGTGCAGTGGGCAGGAACAAGCAGAGCGCTTTTCAGCTTGCCCATCTACCCTTCCTCAAGTCTAGGATGCCCCTGCAGGGGTCCGCGCATTCCCTTCGCTTCCCGAGTCAGGGAGCAAGGGGAACGTGCCCAAGGCGTCATGCAGCCGGAGTGCTGGGCGGGAGGAACGGGTGAGCGGCAATGTTTTCCGCGGGGAAGATGGCAAAACGGAGTGGAACGCAACGGGGGGGCTGCCGCTCACCCGTTCCTCCCGCCCAGCGTTCCGGCTGCATGACGCCGCTGAACGTGCCACCTGTCTGGGCTCTTTCAGGGCCGGCTGGAGGGAAACTGCCCCGGCAGTCCCAGGAGGAGCCTGTTCATTCCCGTCGCTTCCTGAGCCAGGGAGCAAGAAGAACGTGCCACATGCCTGGGTGCCTCTCAGGCCAGCTGGAGAGAAATTACCCCAGCCATACCATGAGTCAGGGAGCGAGGGGATCACACCATTTTTTTGGGGGGGGGGGAGTGGCCACTGCATGCTCCCCTCATTTTGTGACGTCATGACATCACGCAACACGCCTTGGGTGCAGAAAAGCCCCAGTATGCCTCTGGCCTGGGTACCATGAGCATAGCAATAGCCAATTGGCTACCGCTGCATCCTATGGTGCTGCCGAAGCCATAGGAAGCTCCTTGGAGGAAGGGGACATTTTTAGCCTGCAGGCCCTCCTATGGGTCTCCTCATCACTGGTCCTGCCCTGCCCCACCCAGTTCCATCCTCCCTGGTTGTCCAGAGAGGCCACACAACCAGTGGAATCTTCACTTACCAGCTGCTGCCACCATGTGGGCAACTCCAGGCCCTTGAGCAGAGGCATCTCTACAGGGAGGACAAAGCTCTAAGTGTTGCAAGAAGCCTTACCCTGTCATGTAAATCCCTCCTCTCCCTTGCTGCTGTAGCCAGTAAGCAACACCAAGATGTTGCTTTTCCCTGTGAGGATTGGCTAAAACGGTGCAGGAGAGGAGTGATCTCCACTGCAAGGTAAGGCTTCTTGCAAAACCTAGAGCTTTGCCCTCCCTTAGATCTGCCTCTGCCCTTGAGACCTTCCCTGGGCCGGCGGCAGCAGTAAGACCTTCCCGCCAATGTTGGAGATGCCTACTGGGCCCAATAGGGTTGACCCTTAATTAAGATGTGCCTAAATATCTCTGTCGACCTCAACATTTAAACTTATATTTCAAGTGTTTCTCCTAAAACGTTTAAAAAATCTAAATCAGACTATATATAATTTGTCCCAATCCTGAAAAAAAAAATTAGTATAAGAGAAGATTTTCTGTACATTTCTGAGGGCTTAAATGTTTTTAAACTATAAAAAAAATCACTATCTTAACCAAAGAATGGCAACCTTGCTCTTAGTTTTGAAAGACAATCTTTCTCCTACTCTAAAATGAGACCCAAACATTATCTCATATATCCAGGATCTAATTTATTTGTTTGAACTCTCAATGGAATTCAAGCAATTTTTAATTAAGTCCATTGGATGTTTTGCTGGAGGACAGGCTGCATAAAAGTCTTCAGGCTTGAGTTCGTTATCCTGATGTTGCTGGTGCTTAGATTTGAGGAAAATTATCATAAGAACATGATTTAATTCCATTCCAATGAGAATGCGTGTGTGTGTGTGTGTGTGTGTGTGTGTGTGTGCGTGTGTGTGCGTGTGTGTGTATTATATATTAGAGTGCTTGATTTGTCATTGAACAACATTCTTTACAACAATGTTATTCAAACTGTGGGTCAGGACCCACTTGGTGGGTCGTGGAAAGCTGGGAGCAGCCATCTTGGAAGCTGCAAATCTTAGTCTTGTTCTATTCCTTTTGTGAGTGTTAACAGTTTGCATTTTCAAGTGAGCTTTTTTTTTTTAAAAAAAATTGTTTTTATTTCAGGGCTTTTCCATCATATTTTGTCCTAATCTTGCTTTTTGTCAGGGATGTTTCAGGGCTGTACAATTACTGCAGTCCAAGAATGCCAATTTGCATTTCAGGAGTGTCATTTTATTATGTTACAATGACAGCACTTCCTGCTTGATGATGTCACTTCCTGCCACAACATCACTTCCAGGTTAATGACAGCACTTCTGGTGGGTCCTGACACGAATGCCATTCTAAAAAGTGGGTCCCAGTCTAAAAAGTTTGAATACCACTGCTTTACAGTGTTTTGCAATTAAAAGGCCCAAGCACCTTACATTTGCAGTCATCATAGATATATACTCTAGAAAGCCAAAGCCATATTGATAGTTCTTGATTAAAAACATAGTGGATTCAGTTGGCATTCTTACATTTATTTATTTGAACAATTTATATCCCGCCTTTCCCATGCTGAAGCAAATGCCCAGTCTAGGCTGCTGGTTATGGTGGTGCTTCTGAATGGACGTTATGGTTTAAGCATGTGCATTTGAACTATAAAAAGAGGACATCATTGTCCATCCATCCCCCTTTGCCTCCCAATCCACAATGGGTCTCCTCACACCTGCACCAATGCTGTAGCTGGCGCAAGTCTGGGGAGAGAAAGGGGAAGGGAAAGCTGCTGACGGAGGGGAGAGGATCAGGTGTGCACAGTGGTGTCGCCCTACCGGTTCGCTGGGCGGAGTTATCTCGGCTGCAGGGAGGGTTTCCACGGTGATCGGCAGCGTCCTCGCTGCAGCGGGCGGGCTTTCGCCATTACGCAACGGGAGGCAGCGAGGACGCTGCCGATCACCTTGGAAACCCTCCCTGCAGCCGAGATAACTCCGCCCAGCAAACCGGTAGGGCGACACCACTGGGTGTGCACCATTGCCACTGCCTCCTGTCCCTCCCCCTCTCCATCCAGTTTTGTCCCCTACCCACCTCTGTCACTGCCTTACCAGCTCTGGTGATCGCAGGGGGTCCAGTCATGGATTGGGAGCATCACCACCTCTTGTAACAGTGCTACCAACATGGCTACCAACAGAGGGCTCTGCATGCTGTCAGTGGCCATTTTGTTCCACTTCACTGTTGCAAAGTGCTCTGACTGGCAGCCCAGTCCCAGAGGCGGATCTACAGGGAGGGCAAAGCTCTAAGTGTTGCAAGAAGCCTTACCCTGTCATGTAAATCCCTCCTCTCCCTTGTTGCTGTAGCCAGTAAGCAACACCAACATGTTGCTGTTCCCTGTGAGGATTGGCTAAAACGGTGCAGGAGAGGAGTGATTTCCACTGCAAGGTGAGGCTTCTTGCAAAACTTAGAGCTTTGCCCTTCCTTAGATCTGCCTCTGCTCAATCCTACAGTACATAGGTTTGGGCTGCCCATCTCTTAAGCAAAAGGGGGCGCAAAAGCGAAGAAGATGTCTATTTATGTGTTGAAATTTTGTCCCACACTTCCTCCAAGGAGTTCAGGGAAGCATAGAGCAGTAGTTCCCAAACTGTGGGACAGGACCCACCAGTGGGTTATGGGCCAGTTTCAGGTGGGTTGCAAAGCACCTAGGGCAGCCATATTGAAAAAATGGGAAGAAGGGATGCTGGAAAGGGGGAGGACTGTGTGGTTGTTTTGCTTGTGTCAATGTTGTAAACATACTTCTTTTCTGATTCACTTTGCTATTGGGAAACAGCTGAGAAATAACCCAGCTGATTGCTGCATTCTCAGGAAAGCAGCAGACTCTGGTATCACAATGACGGCACTTCCAGCCATGACATCACTTCTGGTGGGTCCAGGACAGATTGTCATTCTAAAAAGTCGGTCATGGTGCAAAAATTTTGAGAACCACTGGCATAGCGGGTTCATTTCCCCCCTTTTCTTCCTCACAACAACCTTGTGTGGTAGGTTGGGAAGAATATGACTTGCACATGATCACCCAATGGACTTGAGGATTTGAATCCTACCCTCAATAGTCCGAGTCTAATCACACTGATTTTCAGTGTTGCAGTGTTTCAGTATATAAAAGAGCCATAAGAAATCCAAGCACTGCATATTAAACCAATCACATACCGCAAATTACACTGTACTGGTCCAAATTCGCGACAGAATATTTGCAGAACATGAGCCGTGCATTATGCTCAGCGATGGGATCTACAAACAACCTGGGGGAACGCTGGGCGGGACTTAGGTGGGACATCCGGGTGATTGGCAGCCCGTCTGCGGTGATCCGCAGCTGCCCTGGCCTGGGGGGGGGCCCTCCTGCTCACTGCAGAGGATGGGTGAGGGTCGCGCCGGGTGCCTGGGCGAGCAGCGGTGGGGCGCGCTAACCAGGGGCAGCCGCCCCCGAGGCCAGGACAGCTGCAGAACGCTACGGACGGGCAGCCAATCACGCGGAAGCCCCGCGTAAGTCCCACCCAGTGTTCCCCCAGGTTGTTTGTAGATCCCATTGCTGATTATGCTGCTATGAAAATTTAATGTCAAAAACAAATAAGCTCCGCCACCATCTGGCTCCTGTCTTGCTGTGTTCACATGCATCAAGAATGTCTTTTTCCGTATCAGCTTCACGCTGCCAGCGTCCAACAGAGACAATGAATAAACAACATGAGTGGAAAATCTTTGTGCGTGAAATGAGATGCCAAAAAAAGAAGAAGCCAGAACACACCGGAAAAATGAACAAGTAGAGCCACAATAGGTAGTAAAATTATATAAAAGGAAACTCGCAGATTGTGAAAACTCAGACATATGATGTAAAGGTTTTTTTTAAAAAAGAAATGTCTTTCTGAAGCTTACGTTCCTATCAGCGCATCTTCACATTGGAATGTTGAATCATAATGGGTGAAGGAGAGAGACATTGGAATAATTTTTACTTAGAAAGCCACACATAAAAGGGTATCTGTTTATGAAACGAAACTGACACAGACAAGAACAATGTGATCTGTGCGTGTCGTTAGTGCTGTGCGACCAGAAAGGCGCATTGACAGCACATCTCATTTAAGCAGGATATTGAATTGTCACACAGATGTCAGAGAGAGGTCGTAGAGGTGGCAGAAAGTGCATTCACAAATCAGGGTGAAGAGCAGTACCATTGATTCACGTGACACGCCATTAATCAGTTTTATTACAGGGTCACAAGCTCTCCAACAGGAGTAGCAGGTGTCAAAAGCTTGGGAGTCAACTTTACGGAAGTATTTCTATAAATATAATTGTGATTGATTCTTGGTGGAAACTGGCCAGCTCCAATACATATTCCAGGGGTTCAGCTGTGATGAAAACAGGAAACTGTCCGGCTTCCATTGTGCAGTAAGAAACTCCCATGAAAGACTGCAATTAAGAGTGCAATTCTAAACTGGAGTTAGGCCGGCACAGTTAGGCCAGCAAAGTTTGGCCAGCTCAAGGGCCACCGTAAAGCGCGTTTGGACCACGCTTGGAGTCAGGCAGGATGGCGCAAGTCTGTGTGCTGGCCTCTCTGACTCCGTGAGTGGTCCAAACATACTTGATACGGTGTCACTTGTGTCAGCCAAACTGTGCTGGCCTGACTGTGCCCGTCTAACTCCAGGTTAGGATTGCGCCCTGAAAATAGTTGTACAGCATTGGGCCTTCAGCAAATACTGTGATGGTGCGAGCATGGAAGTCCTTTAAGACAGGAGGATCCGTAGCCAATAACACCTGTAACGTCTGTGTTCTCTCCACAGCTGCTGCTGAATACCCCGACAAAACGGATAAGAAGCCCCATTAAAAACCCCTTTCTACCTCTATGTAGTAGGTAATAATAATAATAATAATAATAATAATAATAATAATAATAATAATA
>JAJKFI010000007.1:24424527-24439882 GCA_029204185.1 Lerista edwardsae
TAATAATAATAATAATAATAATAATAATAATAATAATAATAATAATAATAATAATAATAATGCGAGTATTTATATACCGCCTTTCTTTGGCCATTAGATTGTTCCTCTGGCTTTAATTCAAGGCGGTTTACATGGGCAGACTTTATCTCTAAACCCACAAGGGTTTTTTTACAAATTACAGAGAAATTCTATCTTTCAAGAACTACAAACAACATACAGATGGAACTTTCGTGGTTTAGTCCTTCTTTCTGGCCACACGCTTGCCTTCCTGCTGGCTGACAAGCGGCATCTCTGCTCCCACCATAGAAACAGCTGGCCCAGCACAATTCCTCTCTCACAGGCAGCTGGAGACAACTCTTATCAGTCGCACTTCTCAAGATCTGCTGCTCACGGAGACTTCCGGTGTTGTCGAACTGGCGACCTTCGGATCTTATCTTTGGGCAAACGGAGGCTTTAACCCTCTCGACTAAACCTCCTGCCCTTTGTTGCAGCATTGGCGGCGGCAGGGAGGACCTGGAAGTGGCAGATGCTGTTGCTGATGAGCTCCACTGGTTCTCCACCCCCTTAATGGGAAAGGATTGTTCAAATTTGGTACCTTGGGGAGGGGGTCACAAACCACGGAGTTAACTGAACAAAGCAGCCTTTGAGGTGCAGGAGAAATTTGGCTATGCCATGGAGTACTTCGAAGTCGTTGAAGCAATACTATGCCATGCCGTGGATTCCTCCTCTGTGCCAATTATACATAATATGAACGAAGCAGTACAGGAAGATTATTCTTTATTATATCCAGACATATGAAATCCAGGCATTTTTGTCCAAGACTTAAAAAAAAACACCTTTCTGCAATGTGAACCCTAGAAGGTCTTGTGCTCATTCCCATGTTCAGGCTGTCCCATTCTCTACTCTGTGGTGTGGTCCATTGTTGAAAAGTGTCAGAGGCCAGCAGACACCCAAATGGGTAACACTGAAAAGAGCAAGAGGAAGCATTTCTCAGTATATTTATGCAGTTATTCTGAAATCCAGACCAGCACTGCTCGGACGTTGGGAACTCGCTAAGTGAACTCGCTTCCTGCTGTTGCACAAAAGCAAGAAATGCTTGTCACACACAAAATGGGGCTTTCTTTTGCATGGGGGAGGCCCACAGAAGAGGCTGCATGTCTCCCAGACCCCCTGGGATCTCAGCATGACCCCCAGGTAAGGGCTAAAGACCCTGGGTGTCTTGTGGCTCTGCAATCGCTGTGGCCCTGTTGGGACACCCGAAACTGGGCCACTCTCCTTAAGGGGGAATGGTCCAGTTTTGCGACCCACAGATTGGGAAGGACTGATCCAGACAAATCAAAAATCCCCAGTCCATCCCAAGCAGTCCAGATAAGGGATATTCAAGCTATACATTATACATACATCCGCATAAAGGTAAAGGTTTCCCCACGACCGAATGGTCTAGTCGTGACCGACTGCAGGGGGCGGTGCTCATCTCCGTTTCTAAGCCTGTAGAGCCGGCGTTTTGTCCAAGGACAAGCTTCCGTGGTCATGTGGCCGGCATGACTATACGCCATAGCGCATGGAATGCCATTACCTTCCCACCGAAGTGGTCCCTATTTATCTACTTGCACTTTAGGTGTTTTCGACCTGCTAGGTTGGCAGGAGCTGGGACAAGCAACGGGAGCTCACTCCGTCGCGCAGTCTTGAACTCCCAATCTTCCGGTCAGAAAGCCCAGCAGCAGCGGTTTAACCCCAACAGCGCAATCTAGCATAAGTTGGCTTGTGTTGCACCCCAGAGGGACATTTAGAAAATCTTCTCGAGGTAAGAGGACATTTATCTCCTTGCCCCAGGGTAAAACCCAGCCTCTGCTATGTGGCAACATGGGCCTGTCCCAGCGATATCATTAGCACAAGTCCACATTGCCCTGTGTTGGTGAATCAGGCCAGAGAAGGGGGTGATGGCTCTGCCATTGAGCCCAATCCACTCACCCCTGCCCCCAGGGTGCACAACCCATAGTGGATTATGCCTCAACTGCGATTGTACATAGCATGTATGTTCAATAATTGGATGGTGTCAGGAGAAGGGATAAACAGATTCCCCTTCCTTAACGCAGTTTCTTTACATTTCTGATTGCACAAGTTCTCCTGCTCAGACACATTTGTTTACCCACTGGAAGTTCACTTTGTTGCCTCTGTGCAGTGCCTGGTAATTTGAGATGCCTCCTGGCTACAATTTAAGAGAAGGGAGCATTGCTTCAAACAGGCTGCGTGCATGATTTATGTCAACAGGAGCACAGCTTTCCTCTATTGAAACAAACTGTCAGACAACTGGAACCAGCAGCTTTCCTGCAAATAAAAAGGAGGGTCGCCATCGTCGCCATGTCCCCGGATGGCATGCGGATTGGTACACTTCCACAGCCTCCCAAAACTGGAGTCGCATATTAGGAAAAGGATACAGTGCATCAGATCGCTGTGCTCTGGTTTGCAACAGGAGTGTTTGATCCTCCTAGCACTTCAAGCCAGGATTTTGCAATATGTTCTCTACAGCAGTGGCGTTTCTACAGGGATGGCAAAGCTCTAGGTTTTGCAAGAAGCCTTACCTTGCAGTGGAAATCACTCCTCTCCTGCACCGTTTTAGCCAATCCTCACAGGGAAAAGCAACATCTTGGCGTTGCTTACTGGCTACAGCAGCAAGGGAGAGGAGGGATTTACATGACAGGGTAAGGCTCCTTGCAAAACTTAGAGCTTTGCCCTCCCTGTAGAAACGCCTCTGCTCTACAGGCATAGCTCTCATTGGGCAGCTGCACAAGGTGGCATTTCTCCAGGATCAAATACTGCTATCTGACCACCCTGCCCCGAGACGTTCCTCTACTATGCATGGACTTAGCTCTGAAGAATTGCTGCTATCTACAAGCAGTGCTTTCTCTCTTTCCCTCTTGTCTCCCTCCCAGCATTGGTTTTGGTATGCAGATCAGAGTATTGCATGTAGCCATCACGGCTGGTAACCTGTGATGGCTTTGTCTTCGAGAAAACCCAATCCTCTTTTAAAGTGCAGTCCTGACCTGGAGTTGCCTGACCAGCACAGGTAGGCCAGCAAAGTTTGGCTGACAAAAGGGACACCGTAAAGTACATGTTTGGACCACTCTTGGAGTCAGAGAGGTCGGCGCACAGACGTGTGATAACCACCCTGATTCCAAGAGTGTTTGGACCACTCACTCTTGGAGTAAGGGTGGATGTCGCACGTCTGTCCAAACGTGAGTGGTCCAAACATACTTGACATGGTCTCTTGTGCCAGCCAAACTTTGCTGGCCTATTGTTAGTCCAGGTTAGGATTGCATTCTTAAAGGCATCCAGGCCAGACACCATCACCACATCTTGTGGCAAGGTGTTCCACAGACCAGTTACCCACTGGGTAAAAAAAGTATTTCCTTTTGTCTGTTTTAACTCTCCCAACATGGGCAGCACAATCCTAAACCCCGCGCAACCCCGTTGCGCTGATGCTGAGCCCTTAGCGCTGACGAGGGAGCCGATTGGCACCTCCGCGTTGACGCTAAGGCAACAGGACCGGTGCTGCAGGCAGCACCTGCCCTGCTGCACCAGCACTGAGCCTCTCTCGCGCCAACCGAAGCCAGTCAGCTGCGGGAGGCTCCATGCTGAGGCGGCACGGGGATTGGAGGGAGGAGGGAGGCAGGGGCGGGACTTGGGCATTGACATGGGCAGGCTTGGGAGGCGGCCATACGGCCACTTCCTAAGCCCATCAGGGAGGCCACGTGGCCCCAATTCGAGCCACGCGGTCTCCTTGGATCTGCGCCCACTCTTAAGCGGGCGCAGATCCGAGGAGCACATACGGGAGGCTAGAGCCTCCCCTACGGTAAGGGAGCACACAATCCCTTGCCGCAGGGAGTCTCCAGCTTCCACCTACCAGCACTGGATAGGGTGCTGGCTAAACAGCAGGCACAGATCCGAGGAGACCACATGGCTGAATCGGGACCATGCGGCCTCCTGGATGGGCTTAGGATTCAGTCTTATGGCTGAATCCAGAGCCCACCCACGTCCCGGGCAAGCCCACCTGCCGGCCCTCCCACGTCCCGCCTTTCCCCCTGCTCAGAACCTCCCTTTCCCCCCACTCCCTCCCCCAAGCCATGATGGTGCCTCCCTCGCCGGCCGGCTTTGGCTGACACAAGGGAGGTGCTGTGCGGGAGCAACGGGGCTGGCGCTAATGACGTAGCGTCGACGCAACGACCTTGCATTGCTGCTAAGTCTGCTGGCGGCATTCGTGGCGGCTGCTGATTTGGTTAGGATGACAGGCCAGGTCCCAGCATGAGGTTCCTGTTACACCCATTGGGGAGCCGCCTGCTCCATGCAGAAGTAGCAGAGTAGAACAGTCAGAGGGGTCAGTGGTACAACACGTCATATAAGCGGCCCCTCCCAGTCACTGTCAGAGCCATTCAGGGCAACAACAGCAAGTTGCAGGTGCTCGCTGAGTGCCCATGCCTTTCCATTGCTGTTCCAAATGGCTCTGACGGCGAACGGGATGGGCCACTTTCATGGCACATTGTGGCACCTGCAGTACTTACCGCGCTGCCCCCCTCTGGCTATGCTTCTAAGAACAGTGTCTTCAAATACTTACCTTTCACACTGTTTGAATCAAGAAAAAAGATCAGGAAGTCATCTGAGAAACAAGCCAACATATTTTGCAGCGAGTGTTATAAATAGTAGAGAAAGTCATGTCTGTAACCATAAATGAAAAAAAAGGCTTATTACATTAATATCAATCAAGCAGCATTGAGCAATGAAAATTACCGTGAACCGCAAGCTGAAATCGTTCCCTACAGATGGTCTCGGAATGTCATAATGCGCCATAGTAAGTCAGGGGGAAACTGTCTTGAGCAAGAGGAAACATTTCCCCAAGAAAAAAACGTGAGCCAATACTGTAATGGAGAGACGTTAAAAGCAGGGGTTTGTTTCTTGCAATCAAAAGAATTTGCTTTTGGAAACCTTCGTTAGCTGTGCAGGAAGAACAGCCATAAACGGCCCCCCAGGGAAGACACGGAGAACTACTGTGAGTCTGAAGCGAGCTGATGTCGTCGGAGGCAAGTTGCTATGTTTAGAGGGCCATCTGGCCGCCATTAAATACCATCATGGGTTTTGCGGTACTCAGCACAACTAGGAAAAATAAAGTCATGGTTTCGGCATTCTCTGGAAGGTCGTAAAGCATTTCAGAAATGCAGCATCGAGTCAAGCGGATCTTAGATGAATGGTTTTCTTCCTTGGTTGCTAGGCAGAAAGGATGGATGTCACCAAGTGCGCAGAGCGCAACTTTAATATATTTCATCTAAGCATGTTACATATAAAACCAGCAATACTAATAAGCCTAAAGAACCAAGACTTCCACTCTCTCCACACATTAATACCCCCTATAACACTGTTTTGTTTCTCACTGCACAGAGAGTGTGCATGTCCTTGGGCGTCTCACTGATGAACACTGCAGTCGAATCATTTGTTGCCTTTTGAGTTTTTCGGCTACAGGTTGAGCCTAGTTATCTGCGGATTTTTCATCTGCGGATTTGAATCAACGTGGGTCTGGAGGGTGGGTGGGTGGAATCCTCCACTCTGAGCCTCACCGAAGCTGCGTAAAATACATGCTGCGTAAAATACATGTGGCTCAGAGAGCCCTCCAGACTGGTGTCCAGAAGGTGGGGTGTGCAGGAAGTCCCCTACTCTGATGCCCGCTGAAGCTGCGTGCCAATGCTTGCAGCCTGGGGTGGTGGTGGTTAGAAAGCCCTCAGGACCCAACAGAAGCCTGCTCCAGTTGGGTTTCGAGGGTGGGCAGGGCAAAATCCACTGGTTTAATTACCCACTGATTTTTTATTTATTTACGAGGGTTCTGGGAACGGAACCCTTACAAATGATAAAGCACTAACTGTATCGTACAGTTGCTGACAGCCCAATCCTAACTTGGGCTGGTGCAGCAGGGCCACATGGACACTGCTGTAGCCAGCACAGGTGAAGAGGTGGCTTGAGCTCTCCTTGGAGTAAGAGGATATTTTCCCCCTTACCCAGAGTTACACTCCAGCCTGCCCAATGGGGATACTCAGTTCTGTGCAAGCTAAATCACTGACACAAATCCAGACAGACCCATGTAAGGCTGCCTGACCTGTGACAAGGGTTGTTGTTGATGTTGTTATTGTTGTTCAGTCACTAAGTCGTGTCCGACTCTTCGCGACCCCATGGACCACAGCACGCCAGGCCTCCCTGTCCTCCACTAGCTTCCAGAGTTCACCCAATTTCAGGTTCATCGCTTCGGTGACACTATCTAACCATCTCATCCTCTGCCACCCCCTTCTCCTTTTGCCTTCAATCTTTCCCAGCATGAGGGTCTTTTTTTAAAGAGTCCTCTCTTCTCCTGAGGTGGCCAAAGTATTTGCGCTTCAGCTTCAGGATTTGTCCTTCCAGGGAGCAATCAGGCTTGACTTCCTGGAGGATTCACTGACTGGATCTTCTTGCAGTCCAGGGGACTCTCAAGAGTCTTCTCCAACACCATAATTCAAAAGCTTTGACAAGGGTTAGGATATGGCAGAGACCTCCTCCACTGATCCTGCCCCTTCCAGGCCTCTCCCACCCCCCTCCTCCCTGTGCCCTCTGCCACCCTGTTACACCACCTCCTTGCCTTTGAAAGTCTCTCCCAGCCCCTGACCCACTTGGCGCTTCTTTGACCTCCACTGATGGCCAGGGGAATCAGATCCCCCACCAGTGAGAGGGCAGAGCTGGACTCTCGAGTTGTAGCAAATGTGCTTCAGGCCAGCACTGCTTACTCTTGAGTTGGGGCAAATCTGCTTTACGGTATGCTTGTGACACTCTAGGCTGGCACAGCTTTGATCGGATTGTGCTGTCCGTCTTTCAAAGAGCAATTGAAGATCCTGTGTCCCCCTGGGGGTGTCCAGATGCCTCTGGAAGGCCCCCCAAGCAGGAGGGGAAGGCATTAACTCCTGCTGAACCTGAAAGCTGTAGATTTCCATCAGGACTTTCATTGTCCCTAGGCAGCTTTGCCTTCGTTGACCCCTCCCACCAAAATAAGATCAATATTAAAAAAGAATTTTTTTTTGATTTAAATTTTTAAAAGTTCAACATTTTCTGTTTTTTTTTTCTGCTGTAGGCAAAATTTGGTAGTTTTTTTGTGGGTGCTAAAAGTTTGATACTGATGGATTGTTTTTCAAAGTGAGAAAAATTCAACATTTTCTTCTACCCTAAGGCTTCCGTTTGAGTAAACATACATAGGTTAGCATGCGAATATATTTTAGATATATGGGATTTGATTTTTTTTTTTTAAACTGCATTTTCATGCATCTGTTTTATTTTTATTCAGTCACAGGGTCTTTAACAGCTTTTTTTCATGGACCTGTTTTAAAAGTGCTGTAACCCCCTCCAAGACTTTGGGATGATTGGAACTAGATCTTCAAATGAATGTTAATAGGACTCCAAGTCAAAAAAGTGGCAAGAGAAGCACACACTAACATGGAAAGATGGTGTGTTGTTGTTGTTGTCGTTGTCGTAATGAGGTATGGCTAGGGGGAGGGCCTTAGGGACGTGGTGGCACAGCGGGTTAAACCGCTGCTGCTGGGCTTTCCGACTGGAAGGTTGGGAGTTCAAGACTGCGCAATGGAGTGAGCTCCCGTTGCTTGTCCCAGCTCCTGCCAACCTAGCAGTTTGAAAGCACCTAAAAATGCAAGTAGATAAATAGGGACCACTTCGGTGGGAAGGGAACTGCATTCCATGCGCTATGCGTATAGTCATGCCGGCCACATGACCACGGAAGCTTGTCCTTGGACAAAACGCCGGCTCTACAGGCTTAGAAACGGAGATGAGCACCGCCCCCTACAGTCGGTGACAACTAAACCATTCGGTCGTGGGGAAACCTTTAACCTTGACGAACTTCTGCCTTTTTAAACGTACCCATTCACTGCAGGTCACACCTCCTTCCTTTTAAGCAAATACATTTTTTTTCCCTTTGAGTGTGCATGTAGGGACCAATCTAGTCAATCTCTGCAGTGCTGGATTGGACACGCACACCTTTCTTGTGAATGTTGCTTGTGGGAGGGCTGCCAACCGAGAAAAGAGATCAGAGGCAGGAAACACCCATCCGCTCCCATTCCTTGCAGGTGTTCCAGGTAGGTGTGGCAAGGCTATCAACCAGACGGGCGGCAAGGGGTCAAGTACACAGAGCTCCCTGTGGGGGTGAATACAAGAATAGGCCAGATGAAAGGCTCACTAATTGGCTGGGAGCTGAGAGTGTTACTCCAAAACTGGTCTGAAGCCAACTGAGGGTTTAAGTAGTTCTGTATGGAGTAGCAATTCTCCCTTGCTGAAAGGGCTCTGTTCAATAGTTAAAAGGGCTATGCTGAATTATGTACTGTTAAGTGTGCTCTGGTGGAGTTTAAATAACTCCTCTAGTCCAGTGGTTCCCAAACTGTGGGTTGGGACCCACCAGTGGGTCACAAGTCAATTTCAGGTGGGTCGTGAAGCATCTAGAGCAGCCATATTGAAAATATGGGAAGATGGGTTATGCTGGAAAGGGGGAGGACTGTGTGGTTGTTTTCTTGTGTGAAGGTTGTAAATAGGCTTTTTTTCTTTCTGATTCACTTTGCTATTGGAGAGAAATCACCCAACGTATTGCTGCATCCTCAGGAAAGAAGCAGGCTCTGGCATCACGATGGCACTTCCAGCCATGACATCACTTCCGGTGGGTCCCAGACAGATTGTCATTCTAAAAAGTGGGTCCCGGTACTAAAAACTTGGAGAGCCACTGCTCTAGTGGGATCCAATGCGGGATAGAAATGTTTGAAAACAAATAAAATCCTAATGTTGCGCAATCCTAATGTTGCACTTGGTTTGTGTAAGTCTCTTACGCTGGTCCAGGAGTATTGTGAACTTGCCATCCCCATCTCCATGTCAGTCAATCTTACAAAGGCTGCTTAGGTTTGCACCCAGCCTCAGCTCCTGGCCTGAGGGTGATTTCACTGTCACAGGTCCGAGTTACCCAGTGATGTCATGCAGGGGGTACGCGGGGGTACGCGAGTACCGGTTTCTAGGATTACGGCTGGCCCCGCCCATTCACCCACCCACTTGTCGACTCCGCCCCCTGAAACATTTGAATTTCCTGCACATTTGAGTTGCCTGCATGTTCTCAGAGCCAGGCAGGCAGGCAGGCAGCGAGCAGAGCCTTGCCTTTGCCTTGCCACTGAAAAATGAGCTGCTCTGGGGTTTTGGAACTGTTGGGTCACTTTAACATGATGCCAGGACTCCTTAACATGTTCTGGGGTGCTGTGGAATACTGTTGCAACTGTTGGGTCAGTTTAAAATTGTCTGAGGCCTCAAAAAGGGCTTTTTTCATGTCACTTCCTGCCATGACATCACTTCCGGCTTATGATGTCACGTCTGGTGGGCGGGTCCTGACACATGCCAATCAAAAGTGAGTACCTGTTATTAAATCATTTAGATGACACCACTGGAGTTACCCCATAGGAGTGGCTGACGTGCAACATGGGGTACAGAGATAAATATCCCCTTACTCTGATTTGCACCACCTCTTTACCTGCATTGGATATGGCGCAGGCCAGGTGGCCTGCCTATTGCAGCATAGGTTAGCATTGGGCTGCCCACATGGCAGAGCTTTACACCTTAGGATGTCCGCATGAGCCTTCCTCTTTTCACACTGCTACCGGGAGCCTCCGTCCCGTTGTTTGGAAAAGCAGGTCCCTCCGAACTAGCCTGGAGGATCCTGGCAGCACTGCGTGCCTTGTGTGAATAGAGGGAGGCTCGTGCAAGCATTGCCATCACTGCCCAGAATGGCTTCAGCAGCGAGTGGCTCCTGCAATACCTACGTCGCTGCCCCCCATAGCTATGCTACTCTTGAAGAACAGCTACCGGTGGACTGAAACACAACAAGGTGCTAGTGCTGGTGGCATCACAGCTCCCAAAACTGGGGCAGGAAAAGGTAGGGAAAACACTGAGGGTGAAATCCTAACTTGCGCCGGAACAGGCGCCGTATCCGGCGCAGGTTAGGAGGCTGCTGGATTCCTCGAATCTGCGCCTGCTGTATTATATAGCAAGCACAGCCCCAAGGATGCCACAGAGCCTTGGACATGGCCTAATTGACACATCCCAACCCTGTTCCCCCTCCCTGAGCCAGGATGCTCACCAGCCTGCCCACCCCCCACCCAGTTCCGCCCTCCCACCCTCTCTCTGGGCTCGGCTGGCACTAGGGGCAGCTCTCCACCAGCACTCTCAGGCCAACGCTACTGCTAGCCAGTCGGCGCCTACACATCGGCGCTAGTGACCTGGCGCTGATGCAACAACGTTGTGTCGGCTCCATGTCCTATATAGGATTGCACCTCCTTACTTTAGAGTTAGGCTACCTCAGAGTGCCAGATGCAGGGGAGTGGCAACGAGATGCACGTATCTACATATGTATTCCTTGAGGCATCTGGTGCGCCGCTGTGAGATACAGGAACCTGGAGTAGATGGGCCTTGGCCTAATCCAGTGGGCTGTTCCTATGTTCCTATGTTCCTATGAATACATGTCTGAAGAGGATCTGGTTCTGGTGGCTGTCAAAGAGAAATGCTGTGGAGAATCTTGACTACCCACCAGTGTGTTTACCTCAGAATTTTCCTCAGAATGCCAGGTGCAAGGGAGTGGCCACAGAATGCAGGCAGCCTGTTGTCTTGTGTGCTCCCTGAGGTGTCTGGTGGGCCACTGTGAGATACAGGAAACTGGACTTAATGGACCTTGGCCTGATCCAGTGGGGCTGTTCCTATGTTCCTAGGAGTACATGTCTGAAGAGGAGCATCTGGTTCTGGTGGCTGTCAAAGAGAAATGCTGAGGAGAATCTTGATTAGCCACCACCCTCAGAATTAACCTCAGAATGCCAGATGCAAGGGAGAGGCCACAGAATGCAGGCAGCACGTTGTCTTGTGTGCTCCATGAGGCACCTGCTGGGCCATGGTGAGATCCTGGAAGCTGGACAAGAGGGGCCTTTGGCCTGATCCAGCGGGGCTCTTCTTATATTCTTATGAAGCACAAAGGATCGAAGTTCACAATGCAAACCTTCAAACCTTAAGGGCACAATCTTAACCTGGAGTTAGGTCAGCACAATTTAGGCCAGCAAAGTTTGGCCGGCCCAAGGGCCACTGCAAAGTATGTTTGGTCCACTCTCGGAGTCTTGTTTTAACTGCTTTTATTTAACATGGTTTATGGCATCAGCAGGGAGTCCCAGTAGATATCAAGACCAGAGCCCAAGCCTATGCCTAGCTACTCAGAAGTAAATCCCATTATAGTCAATGAGGCTTACTGCCATCCAGAGGTGTCATTCAAATGATTTAGGAACAGGAACTCACTTTTGATTGGCACTTGTCGGGAACCTGGAACCAGCCACGGAGCCCGTTAGGATCCGGAATGCCCGTTCTGGTCCGTTCCCCCGAATGACATCACTGGCTGCCATCCCCCGACTCCGAGAGCGGTCCAAACGCGCTTTACGGTGTCCCTTGTGCCAGCCTTTGGATCAGGCCCTGATACATTTCATCCACTTTAATCCATGATTGTTTTGCTCTTGGCCATTAATAAGTATTACCTTCAGCTGGTAAATAAATGCACGGATTTTAAAGAAATTAAAGCAATACCAAAGTATTCAGATTCCTACAATCAAATATGATCAGATTAGAGTTGTCCCTTCAGATACGATCATGATGAATGTAATTACTGACTCTCAGTAAACCAAAAAAAGTATTGTTTGAAAATTGATTAATAAAATAACTGCAGATTTTTTTCCCCTGAGAACATGCTCATCATAATCAGAAATGAGAGCAGTTTTATTTTCGAGTAAATAATTTTAATTTTTAACCATTTTCCTTTCCCGTAACTAAAAGAAATGAGAGCTGTTTTAGATGAACCCAGATAAACATGTTTGTTTTAGTCTGGAACGGGTGAACTGAAGAAAAGTTCAAGGAAGGTCCGTAGCCTTGCTGATACTGACTTCTTCTTCTTCTTTTTTTGCATCACAAAATGTTTATGTCGCCAGGCCAGGAATTTTTAATATGCTTTTAAAAGAGCGATGCGTCTACCAATGTGTACAGAACAAAATCTGACTTTGTATGAGATCTGTACTAAATGCTTCAGCTGGGCGACGGTAAAACAGCTGGGCTCCCCGCGTGACAGTCGACAGAGGCTGGGAGCAAAACAGCCTGTTTCCTTTGCTCCCTTTTATGACTGTGTTACTCTGGGGTAGCTTCAAATTTCTGCTATGGTTTTCCCAGTTGCAATGTATGGCTGTGAGAGCTGGACCATAAGAAAGGCAGAGCGCCGAAGAATAGATGCTTTCGAATTATGGTGTTGGAGAAGACTCTTGAGAGGCCCCTGGACTGCAAGGAGGTCCAATCGGTCCATCCTCCAGGAAGTCAAGCCTGATTGCTCCTTGGAAGGACAAATCCTGAAGCTCCAATACTTTGGCCACCTCCTGAGAAGAGAGGACTCCTTAGAAAAGACCCTCATGCTGGGTAAGATTGAAGGCAAAAGGAGAAGGGGGCGGCAGAGGATGAGATGGTTAGATAGTGTCACCGAAGCAATGAACATGAAATTGGGCAAACTCCGGAAGCTAGTGGAGGACAGGGAGGCCTGGCGTGCTGTGGTCCATGGGGTCGCGAAGAGTCAGACATGACTTAGTGACTGAACAACAACAACAACAACAACAACAACAACAACAGCAACAACAACAACAACAACAACAACAAAGATAGCAACATTTAAGAATAAATACAGGTAGATGATCCCTTATCTGGACATCTGAAATCCAGACTTTTCTGAAATCTAGACATTTTTGTCAATTTTTTTTAAAAGCTTCTATAGTGCAAACACTAAATGGTCTTGTGCTCATTCCCACGTACAGGCTGTAAGTTTTATTCTCTACTCTGTGGTGTGTGCCATTGTTGAAAAATGTCAGAGACCAGCAGACACCCAAATGGGTAACCATAAAAAGAGCAAGAGGAATCTTTTATCATTGTATTTATGGAATTCTGAAATCCAGACAATCCGCAATCCAGATGATCTTCCTGTCCCAAGCAGTCTGAATAAGGAATACTCAACCTTTACAGCTAGGTAACTGTACCTTGTGATACATGCCTACTCAGAAGTAAGCCTCACTGAGTTTAATTGAACTTACTCTCTGGTAAGTCCATGGCTGCTGTGCGATCCACACTCACTTGGAAGGAAACACCTTTCACTATAATGAGATTTACATCTGAGTAGTCAAGATGGGGATTGGGCATAGGATAGGCTTAATTAGCCTCAGTGTGACTACACTAGCATCAGTCTAGAAAAAAGGTGCCTGAGAGGGGACATGATTGAGACGTACAAAATGCATGGAAGGGATAGAGTCGATAGAGGGATGTTCTTTTCCCTCTCTCAAAACACCAGAACCAGGGGGCATCCACTAAAACTGAGGGTTGGGAGAGTTAAAACAGATAAAAGGAAGTACTTTTTTACCCAGCGGGTAGTTAATCTGTGGAACTCTTTGCCACAGGAGGTGGTGATGGCATCTGGTCTTGATGCCTTTAAGAGGGGATTGGATGGATTTCTGGAGGAAAGGTCCATCGTGGGCTATAGGCAATGATGGATTGTGCAACCTCCTGACAAAGGTGGTGGGCTACTGGTACCGGGTGCAAGGGAGTGGGAACAGGATGCAAGCATCTTGTTGTCTCATGCCTCCCTGGGGCACCTGGTGGGGCCGCTGTGAGATACAGGAAGCTGGACTAGATGGGCCTTTGGCCTGATCCAGCGGGGCTCTTCTTATGTTCTTATGTAAAACAAGCCAATTTCACTTGATATTGCCTGCCAATACCATCAGAATGACCATGCTGATTGAGCTATGCTGCTTAGGTCTTCAAACATGCATTGTGACATGAGTAGATATTGAATACGTAAGCCACGCTGGGAGAATAGCATCTACAACTTGCCTGTAATCCAGATTTGAAGGCAGCAAAACAATGGATTATTCCAAGATTTGCAACATTGCAAGCAGAACAATTTGTGCATGATGGACAAAGGATGCCTTCACATTTGCAAGTGTGGGCTGAAGAAGGTCATGTGTTGAGACCAGAAATGCCCAGCTGACATTCACCAATAGGTCCTACAGATATATTTTCCCAGGCACATAGTGATGGTCTTCCTGGGAGATGTACAGTAGCCAAGGTCATTGTATATCACACACAATATTCCTAGATTCAGAAAATACCTGAATGAACACTGAAGACTTTGGCCCTAAGCCAGCAAATCACTTAGTGGCTAAGGAGTGGTATCCCCCCCCCCCCCCCGCAGAACTGACAACTTGGTAGGTGCCCAGGGTGCATTATTCAGTGGGTATTGGATATCTACTTTCTGCTTGTGCTTTTGTGTGTGTGTGTGTGTGGGGGGGTGTTATTCTCTGAAACATGCACTTATCTTTAAATTCCTGGGCAAACCTATTTAGCTCTTTCTGAATCTGCAAAGTTACTCACAATAATCACATCCTTAAAGGGAACATGTGCGGGATTGTAACTAGAGGGCTCTGGGCCTTGCAGATCCTAGCTCTAGATTGTTTATTAGCTCTTATAGTTCAGACTTGTGTATCTGTCCACGTTCCAGGGCTGCAGTTTTTATGTTGCCCAGCCCAATCTGCTTGTGATCATCTCTGCTATTTCCACATCAAGTTGGATTGTATGCGCAGGCGCAAATGCATTGGAGCCACCTCGAAAGTAAATGAAGGGCCACCCAAGCGATAATCAAGTTAATATGTTGACATGGAGTTGGTGGAAACATAGTTGGGAGGAAAAAATGGATGACGTTCGGCACATTGAAACCCAAAGATGTCTGATGACTCATGTCGCGTTATTAATGCAAACCCAGAGATAAGGTATTTGACAAGAACCCACAGTTGTGTGCTCAGAAACGGAGAATGTTATTTAATACCAGGAATATCAGATGGGCTATTTAAAAGGCTCCCTGAAATCGTTCGGTGCAAATTGAATGCCAGATGCATTATCACCAAGGAGTCAAACAATGGAACATTGTAGGCACGTTACAAAGTGGAGTGTGTGAGGAAGACATCAGTTAAACTGGACCAAATTAAATTCTTTCTGACTGATAGTGTGTCGGAGTGTCTGCTTTGTGTTTAAAAATATTCATGTTGAAAAAATGACGTTCGAGTGGATGAAACCAATCTGGAAAACAAAATGAAGTAGTCAATATCTCCTATCTGGTGTTATTAGCTTTGAAAACCTCAATGTTGTAGGACAGCGGTAATCAATCAATCAATCAATCAATCAATCAATCAATCAATCAATCAAT
>JAJKFI010000007.1:24439892-24453875 GCA_029204185.1 Lerista edwardsae
AATCAATCAATCAATCAATCAATCAATCAATCAATCAATCAATCAATCATTTATATACCCACTTTTCAAAAGTTCACAAAGCGGTTTACAGGCAAGGTGTGTATTGGAAAAGGCAGGAGCTACCCCAAGGAGTGAGGGAATGGTATCAGCAATGGCCCCTTGTCTAGGTAAACCAGGGATTATGGGGTTAATCCCAGAACTCCTGCTGCAGGAACACAGCTACAGGCTGATAAGGGCTCTGGGTCTGAAGGGAGGCCAGCACAGGTGCAGATGGGTGTGGCTGATGAATTAAAGCCTGCCCACTGATTGGCTGGCCTCAGTATAAAGCTGGAGGCAGGAGGTGGAGAAAAGAAGCTGGATAGGGAAGGGACCCCTGAGGCTGCAATCCTATAGTCCTGGGAGCAAGCCCCATTGAACACAGTGAGACTTACTTCTGAGTATATGTCTCTGAGTAGACATGCATAGGATTGCACTGTGAGATAAGATGGGGAGGCAATTTGCAGCTCATGTATTTGCAGAAATTTCTCATGAATGCCTTTTTAGGCAGAAAGGCGGGGTAAAAATCTTTAAAATAAATAAATAAATAAAATAAATCTTATAGCCGGTTATCTATGGTACCCACATATTTTCACATACCCTTCATCTTTCCCCCCTTCACCCACTTTTTTAAGTCATTGGTCGTCTCCCATCAGTTCTCTGTTCTGTGAGCTGACCTGTGAATTGCTTTTCTCTCTTCCACCCAGTTCTCAGGTGGACAGCAAAAAGGAGGTTTGTTAAGCTCCTGGTCCTTTGCCGTATTTGGCTGGTGGGTTAGAATGTAGCCATGCGCTCACTTTTTCATAGTGCATACTGTACGTTAGGTGGCCCATTTCCGGGAAGAGCTGCCAAATTCCATCCCCACATTATCAATGAAGGGCTGGCCCATGCGTGAGGCCAACTGAAGCAGTTGCCTCAGGCAGCAGTTTGATGGAGAGGCACCCATCTTGGTCTGCTGGTTTGCCTCCTCTGATCTTTCTACTCCTCCCACTTCCTGGACTGCAACAGGAAGAGGAAATCTGGGTGGGGGAGGAGAGTGCTGAGCTAGAGCACTGGAGAGTGGGAAGAGGAGAGGGTGCTATATTGTCACAGAAGTGGGAGGCATTTCCTAGTGCCAGGAGCTCTTGGCCAAGCCCTGGCTTGCAGTAATCTGAAACTCTGGAGAGCAACTGTCCATCAATGTCACTGATACTGATGTGACTGGGCACAGGGTAGTTTCTTATGAGCAGATATTCCTCATCACAGGTACAGAGCGGAAGGAGCTACTTTATAAGTGTAAAGGGCAAGAGGTTTGGACTGATGGTCAGGAGCATAGCTAAGGAAGTGCAGGGGGGGTACAATTGCACCAGGTAACAAGCTGTAGGGAGGCAACAAGGTGAACTTGACAATGGTGGTCAAAATTGTGAAAACCTTGGTTGCATGAATAATGCCATCATGTTATATATCATTGGAAAGGAATTTAGGGCGCAATCCTAAGCAGTGCAGGACTGGCGAGGCCGACGGGCCAGCGCCATATTCAGCGCTTCTTATGAGAGGCTGCCCCCCCCCACGGCAAGGGAGCATTCACCATACATGTTCCTCGGATCTGCGCCCGCTAAGGAGCGGACGCAGATTCGAGGAGACCGAGCAGCCCGAATCGGGGCTGTGCAGCCTTGCTGATGGGCTTAGGAAGTGGCTGTATGGCTACCTCCCAAGCCCGCCCATGTCCCGCCCAAGTCCCGCTTCCCCCCTCCCACCAATCCCCATCCTGCAACGGGACACAGAATCCCTTGCGTCAACCACCTTCGGTCAGTGCAAGGGAGGCTCTCCGTTAGCACTCTGAAGCCGACGCTACGAGTATTGTCGGGTTCAGAGGTGGAGCACCGACGTGGGGGTGCTGCTCGGCACTCCCGTGTTGGTGCTTCGCCCCTTGCGTCGATGCTATAACGTAGTGTCAATGCAAGGGGCACGCTAAGATTGCATTGTTAATACAGAATGAAATGCAACAAACCAGAGTGTTTGTTGCAAATACTGTTACTCGATCAAACGTTATGGTCAAAAAACTAGAAAAATGAAAATACAATTGTCATGCAAAATTTGTTAAAATTGCAGTTTTTAGGAATACCGTCAAGTTATATATCATTTTGTGTGGAATTTCATGCGGAATGCAAAGAAACAAATCAGAGTGTAATATCTTCATTCTATCAAAAGCTATGGCAAAAAAAAAAACCCCAAGAAAATGAAAATACAACTGTGATGTCATTTCTTGTTGTGTTGTCACACCTGGGGCATCATTTTGTCCCCTGCATCGGGCTACATTATTATTAGCTACATCAGTGCTGATGGTTGAGTTGCTGGTACTGCCTGAAGCTAAGCAAGAGAATCCGTGGTCTTGTTTTTAGATGGAACGCTAGACTGTGACAAGCTACAGTACCCGTTGTGGTAGGACGGAGTTGCTGTGGAGCTGATTAGCCAGTGTGGGAATGTGTGAGAAGTCCAGCCGGCAAAAGAAGGGAGTATGACCTTAACGACATGACCAGGCTTGACTTACGATTGCCGGCTGAGGCTAATGGTAGGCAGCCAGAGGAGAGAACCACACTGTGAAGGCTGCATCTGGGACTGAGGATTCAGTGACTTGCAGGATATTTGTAAAAACTCCATTGAAAAATTGTGGTTTAGGCTGGCCTGCCTATGTAAGCCGCCTTGGGCATTTGCTTTGGCATGGGAAAGGTGGGATAAAAATTCTTCAGAGAAATAAATACGGGCTTAGGATATAGGTATATGTCCATATACTATTATATAGGTATATGTCACCTATAAAAATATTGTATAGACATCTACAGGAAACTGAACATTGAACATTGGAGTTTTGGAATACATACGTAGACTGGCTTGGCTGTCCCAATCATTGTGTGCTCAGACTGTTAGGTATTTTTTTCCTTCTTCTTCTTATGACTTTGGAGTGACCCAGTAGATGTGATGACAGATTTAATGCATTATTGTCCTTCATCCTCTTCCTAGCATGCAGGTGATTCAGATATTCCCATTTCGACATGCTGTATTAGATGGTCTCCTGACCAAAAATTCTAGGCTTTTTTTGCCCTGGAGAGTGGCCACATAGTTTTCAGTGATACATCACTATATGCAGACTTTGTGAACTAGTGCCAACCTAGTCAGGAAACCCTTTGAATGAACTGCCGAACCACGATGCTAACGGTTTATTAGTTGTTAGTGAACTAATCGCTAGTGAACTCATGCAAGGGACATAATGTCACGGTTTTTAACTTGGTAGCATTTGTCATTTGTATTATCTGCCGCCAATTCTCGTTATCCGCTAGGGTTAGGTTCCTGGAAAACTGAAGTAGCAGATCCTGACTCATTGAGCATATGGGGAAAATGGGGTTAGGTTCTAGGGAACTACACATATATTTCACCATATACTCTACGAACCTTATGAACCTGAATCTGATGTTGAAATCTGTGGGGTTGGGTGATAGAGAGGGCTCATCAACATCTCCAGCATCTGATGCTCCTTCCCCCATGCTGGCTATCCCTTGACTCATTGAAGGTTGCTGGCCCATCAACGAGGTTTCAGAGTTCAGTAGTGGGGAGGGGGGTTACTTCACCCTTCCTCTTCCTCCTCCTCCTCCTCCACCTGTCTCTTGGCTCCTGTCTTCCCTGAGCTATGCCCCAGCACTTGGGTATCCTTCCAGAGACTTCACATCATCTGCCTTTCATCATAAGAACATAAGAAGAGCCCTGCTGGATCAGCCAAAGGCCCATCTAGACCAGCTTCCTGTATCTCACAGTGGCCCACCAGATGCCTCAGGGAGCACATAAGACAACAGGCTGCCTGCATTCTGTGGCCACTCCCTTGCACCTGGCATTCTGAGGTAAATTCTGAGGGAAACACACTGGTGGCCAGTCAAGATTCTCCACAGCATTTCTTTTTGACAGCCACCAGAACCAGATGCTCCTCTTCAGACATGTACTCGTAGGAACATCCCCACTAGATCAGGCCAAGGTCCCATCTAGTCCAGCTTCCTGTATCTCATAGCGGCTCACCAGATGCCTCAGGGAGCACACAAAAAAACAGGCTGCCTGCATTCTGTGGCCTCTCCCTTGCGCCTTGCATTCTGAGGTAAATTCTGAGGTAAACACACTGAGGTTAGTCAAGATTCTCCACAGCATTTCTCCTTGACAGCCACCAGAACCAGATGCTCCTCTTCAGACATGTACTCATAGGAATATAGGAAGAGCTCCACTGGATCAGGCTAAGCACAACCAGTCCAGCTTCCAGTATTTCATAGTGGCCCACCCGGTGCCTCAGGGAGCGCATGAGACAAGATGTCTGCATCCTATTGCCACTCCCCTGCATCTGGCATTCTGAAGTAGCCTATTACTAACATAAGGAGGTTACACACCCTATCATAGTCTATAGCCCACGATGGACTATTCCTCCAGGAATCTGTCCAATCACCTTTTAAAGGCACCTAGGGCAGAAACCATCACCACCTCCTGTGGCAAGGAGTGCCTATCAATATTTTAAGAAGACAATCATCACCAGAGTTGTATAGTTCCAGAGCTGGAGTTCTCAAGCTGGTGCCCAAGTTGGTGGGACAAATCTGGAAGTAGACACAAATATTGGATTCTCCATGGGCCATACCAATACCAATGCCCATTTGATGTGGAAAGTTGACCGAACATTCTAAAAAAAAATCAGGAGTATGATTGGCTGGATGCAATTATCGTAACTCGCCCTATATTTTATAGGTGTCTCTTCCTCGCCTCACTGCATGGTGCAGGCACTGTCTTTCCTTTGTGAGGAGACCATTGTCTCTCCTCCTCCTCCTCTTCTTGCAATCTCTCTCACCCCTGCCCACCTGCCTGCTAATAGCTGTGTCAAGCCTCCCCAACTGAGCGCACACTGCATCGGCATTCTGTTCGTGGATAACGAGAACAGAGTTGCAGATAATGATATGTAGCAATTCTGGCCCTTGCAGATAAGCAAATTCATGGATAGCCCACTCACCATATAAAGAGACCTGTCTGTAATTGGTAGCAGGAGGGGGATCACCCTTCAGAAAACCTCCATAGAATACCAATGGAGGGATAATGGCTGTCCTAACCCAAAAATGCAAAGCAGAACTGCTTCCTCCTCATTTAGATAGTGCTCCCCTGCCACATATGTACCAAGTCTGAAGCACGGACTGGCTTGGCAATATATGTTTCCGGAACTAGCTCAAGAATGAAGATCTCAGGGAGGATATCGAAACCCAAAGAATGACAATGGACGCTAATAACATTTTACAAAGACATCATCCAAAGACAAAATAGGGATAGAATATAGGAGATGTTTCTGGTAAAAGTGGACAATGCTGCAATCTATTCACACTTACCTGGCAGCAGTGATGTCATTCAGGGGGAATGGACCAGAATGGGTGTTCCAGATCCTAATGGGCTCCGTGGCTAGTTTTGGGTTCCCGACAAGTGCCAATCAAAAGTGAGTTCCTGTTCCTTAATCATTTGAATGACACCACTGCCTGGCAGTAAGCCTCATTGACTATAATGGGATTTACTTCTGAGTAGCTAGGCATAGGCTTGGGCTCTGGTCTTGATATCTACTGGGACTCCCTGCTGATGCCAAAAACCATGTTAAATAAAAGCAGTTAAAACAAAACATGAGTCAGTCAGGCAGTCAATTTTGAAGCTCGCTCCAAGAAAAGCAACTCCCTCCCTTAGCCCTTGCTTGCTGAATAATGGAATGCAAAAGTGATGACTCGCTTCCGTATTTCATTGTTCAGCGAGCCAGGCCAAAGGTTGGGGGGCACTTTTCTTGCAGCTAGCTGCAAAACAGCAGTTCTGACTGTCCAGAAAGGCAGTTTTTAGAACAGGGATTGTAAAGGGACATGGCTTTTTTCCCTTTTCCAGGGATTGGCAGGGTCATTCTTATCTGCAGTGGCCATCAGTGTTGAGTCGAATCCGTGGATCAAAAATTGGTGTATAGAAAGGTGGGGCCTGTGTAGGCTTGCCCTACATGCATATTTCTGTCACCAAGCAGTGGGTCCCACCTTGTTACCCAGAAAGACTAGAGGTTTCGAAGGAAAATACTTGGCTCTTTCAGCTCCCAAACCATCTCTCTTCTCCAGGACTACAAGCGCTGAGCTCTCTTGAAAAAGAATACTTACAGAAGGTTCATTTCTTTCCGACTTCATGCCAAAGCATGTTGCAACAGGTTACACGTGGGGAGAGTATGATAAACTCTTTGCAGCATTACTGGAAATAGCCTTTTAGAGATGATAGATGGAAGGTTTAAACTCTCACTAATTCCCCAAAAATGTGTCACCAGGAAAGTGCAGACACACAACGTTTACTCATTTTTTTTGCTCATGTTCCTCCACGACAGGACTGTTGGTGGCCAACAGGAAAAGCGAGACTGGAAGCTTTGTGCAATTCGCTGTATCTTTTATCTTTCCGTGGACAAATGCATCCCATCTGTGAGAGAACCGTTTGCTGAAGTCATTCATGCCCTGATGTCAAACATTGGTAATCTTACGAGATTTTCATCCGTTTCTGAATCCAAATTATATAATGCATTTCTTTGCTCAGGATCCACAGTGTCCAAGGAAGTGACAGACCATTTATTTTTCCAAATAACACAAAGTACTTGCAGAGTGAAACGAATCATTCATGCCTGCTGTGGCATCTCTAATGAGCAGCCGTAGGACCGCAGCAGAAGGAACATGTAAGGATGGGGTGGAGGACATTGTGCATATTGAGAATTATTCCATTTTTGGTTTGGGGGGACACTTGTAGCCAAGATTACTGTTCAGGTTGGCTAATATGGGAACCAGAGAGTTCACCAGGTCAGGCTGTCCTTTCAACCCTCTGTACTGGTTTTAACATTAGTTCTTGGTTCCCCATCAGGGGCCTTTGTGAAAGGACAGAGGAACAAAGGAAGAGCCCTGCTGGAGCAGACCAAAGGCCCATCTAATTCAGCTTCCTGTATCTCACAGTGGCCCACCCAGATGCCTCAGGGAGCACATGAGACAACAGGTGCCTGCATTCTGTGGCCACCCCCTTGCACCTGGCATTCTGAGGAAAATTCTGAGGGAAACACAATGGTGGCCAGTCAAGATTCTCCACAGCATTTCTCTTTAACAGCCACCAGAACCAGATCTTCTTCAGACATGTATTCATAGGAACATAGGAACAGCCCACTGGCTCAGGCCAAGGGCCCATCTACTCCAGGTTCCTGTATCTCACAGCGGCCCACCCGATGCCTCAGGGAGCGCACACGAGACAACAAGAAGCCTGCATCCTGTTGGCACTCCCTTGCACCTTCTAATGTAAGGAAGTTGAACCACACATCACGGCCTATAGCCCACGATTGTCTTTTCCTCCAGAAATCTGTCCAATCCTCTTTTAAAGTCACCTAGGCCAGATGCCATCACCACGTCCTGTGGCAATGTGTTCCACAGATTAATTAAGCTCTGGGTAAAAAAAGTCTGTTCTAACTCTCCCAACACTCAATTTTCGTGGATGTCTCCTGATTCTGGTGTTGTGATAGAAGGAAAAGAACATCCCTCTATCAACTCTATCCCTTCCATGCATAATTTTGTACATCTCAATCATGTCCCCACTCAGGCACCTTTTTTCTAGACTGAAGAGCCCCAAACGCTGTAGCCTTTCCTTATATGGGAGGTGCCCCAGCCTAGTAATCATTTTTGTTGCTCTCTTCTACACCTTTTCCATTGCCACTATGTCCTTCTTGAGATGTGGCAACCAGCGCTGTACCTGATAATCCCCGACCCACCCACCCCCAGCAATCTTGTGCCTGCACTCCTTGCAGCACTAGAGACCTCACTCCAAGACCCGATTAATACTACTATAGCCTCTTGAATGCTGCTGGTGTGATAAAAGGACAAGCATTCAATACAGATGGATTTCATTTTTAAAAAGAGGACACATCGCTATATTTGTACTTTCATTCTTGACATATTAAACCCTCCAATCAGGGATGCAGGCAGTATCAACCGATCCTATTTCCAACAGATGAGAAATGTAGTGGAAATTATCATAGCATCATCCAAAGATCTTGGACTGCGCTCTCCACTGATTCAGACCAGTTGTGTATGGCTCAGCTCCACCAGCCTCGACGGAATGAAGCCTTGTTCACATCTGTGATCAGTGACATCAGCCTCATGCTGTGAGCAGAGCAGCATCAAACACTCAGACTGGACAATTAAATGTAACTGTTTCAGAATGGGCCTGTCGCTTGCAACAAGCATCTTCAAAGACTATTTGATGGAAATATGGTCAACGCCAAGATGAATGGCTGTGCCATTTTCCACTGGCAATGTGAAATTTCTGCAGTCTCTGTCATAAAGTTGTTGCTTGGAGGGGAAAAAAAAGAGGTCATAATGGAAGACATGTTCCATAAAGCCACATCTTTCAGTAAACATAAATTCCTACATTTCTTTGCAAAGCAAGATGTTTGAACTGTGGAATGCTGACATTTTCCAAGGCAAATACTTGGGATTTCTTGCATAGAGTGGGAAAGGCCGCAAACATACAATCTGGTCGGGTGGAGCTTGCTATCAAAAGCAGCTGTAATTGATCCTTGGTTCCCTAAAACATGCTTTTAGAGCAGTGGTACCCAAACTGGGGGTCAGGACCCACCAGTGGGTCACGAGCCAATTTCAGGTGGGTCACGTAGCATCTAGGGCAGCCATATTGAAATTATGGGAAGATGGGATGCTGGAAAGGGGGAGGGCTGTTTGTTTTGCTGGTGTCAAGGTTGTAAATAGACTTTTTTTTCTTTCTGATTCACTTTGCTATTGCAAAATGGCTGAGGAGTAACCCAACTTATTGCAGCATTCTCAGGAAAGCAGCAGGCTCTTCCATCTCCACGTGGGGCTTCCAGGTGTTTGGGAACAGCACTATGCCAGCGTGAGGGGTAAGGGCTTACCACTGTTGCTAGATATGTCTTATAGCACTTCGGCCCAAAGGATTGAGCCCTTATTTTGCAGTAAGTGCAGGGACCCAGATTCCTGGGGCAATGAAAGTAGCTAGAGACAAGGACTGTTTGCTCTTTTTTATATATATATACAAGTCAGCTCACAAATGTCCCCAGTTTAATGACAAATGACCCAGGCCTATTGAGTTGGTTTGCCAGTGGACCATGCTGTGCTGGTGTGTGCTCGTGTACAAGCACCATCAGTGGTATTATTCTGCCGGAATGCTGGGTGGGACATCCGGGTGATCGATCCAGTCTGAGGTTTTAGGATTTTGCATGCATTTTGGCCCATTTACAGATTGGGACCTGGTGGAAATGGCCCACCCCGGGTACTCCAAAGTTCCCGGACTGCCTTTCCTGCAATGTGCACACCCAGCTCTGAGAAAAACTGCAGTCATACCTGTGGTTGGACTGTGTCCGAGCTTGGGACTGGCGCAGTTTACGTATAGGACTTTTCAATGCATTTTGGCCCATTCTCAGAATGGCATCTTGTAAATGGCCCACTTCTGGTACTCGGAGTTTCCCGGGGTTTCATCCTGGCAATATGCACACCTAGTACTGTCGAATCCAGTTGAGAGGGCTTTCGTTTGAATTCTTTTGATTTGATATGGTAAGTGCGCTGGACTATATCAGTTTTTGTGAAGACTTGTGTGTGCCTATGAAGACTCTATGTGTTTATAATAATAACAAACCTTGGTTTACAGCAAAACGTAGACAACTTTGTCATGCTAAGGAGGTGGCTTACAGGAATGGGGATAGGATTTTGTATAATAAGGCCAGCAGAGGCGGATCTGCAGGGAGGGCAAAGCTCTAAGTGTTGCAAGAAGCCTCACCCTGTCATGTAAATCCCTCCTCTCCCTTGCTGCTGTAGCCAGTAAGCAACGCCAAGATGTTGCTTTTCCCTGTGAGGATTGGCTAAAACGGTGCAGGAGAGGAGTGATTTCCACTGCAAGGTAAGGCTTCTTGCAAAACTTAGAGCTTTGCCCTCCCTTAGATCTGCCTCTGAAGGCCAAGAACACATTGACCAGAGAAATCAGGGTAGGGAAAAGGAATTATTGTGGAAAATTGAAAGACCAAGTCTCAACCAATGATCCTGCCACTGTGTGGAGTAAATGAAGGAATATTACTGGCTATAGGAAATCCTCTCCCAATGTGGAGGAGAGCCATCAATTGGCAGAGGCTCTAAATATGTTTTATCGTAGGTTTGAGAAAAATCCATTATCAACCGCTACTCATTTGGGCCCTGATGCAGTAACAGTAAATGCTTCCTCCACTCCTGTTCCCTGTGGCCGTCCACCCAGGACGATCTGTGAAAAGGATGTGCGAGGCCTTCTCCAAAGATAAAAAGTTGGGAAAGCTCCGGGCCCGGATGGGGTGACTCCTTCTTGTTTGAAAGTCTGTGCTGTACAACTGGCCCCCATTCTAACCCAGATTTTTAATTTGTCATTGGAGTTGTGTAGAGTTCCTTCTTGTTTTAAACATTCTATCATTATTCCGGTACCCAAGAAAGCTTCTGTTAAGGAGCTGAATGATTGTAGACCTGTTGCTTTGACATCTGTGGTGATGAAGATCTTTGAGAGGTTAGTGCTGGCCTACTTGAAAGACATCACTGACCCGTTACTGGATCCTTTGCAATTTGCCTATTGAGCAAATAGGTCAGTGGACGATACTGTCAATATGGCACTGCATTATATCTTGCAACATCTGGATTCTTCAGGGACCTATGCATGGGTCCTTTTAGTGGACTTCAGCTCAGCGTTTAACACCATTATTCCAGCTACTCTTTATTCTAAACTGATCCAGCTCTCTGTACCTGCTCATGTCTGCCAATGGATAACCAGATTTTTGACAAGACAGGAAGCAATGGGTGAGGCTAGGGAAAATCATGTCCAATTCTCGAACAACTAGTACAGGAGCTCCTCAGGGATGTATGCTCTCCCCATTGCTCTTTTCTCTTTACATGAATGACTGTACCTCAGTGGATCCCTCTGTTAAAATTTTGAAGTTTGCCGATGATACAACAATCATCGGTCTTATTCATGATGGCGATGAACCTGCATACAGATGGGAGGTTGAACATCTTGCCCTGTGATGTGGATGTAACAATCTGGAACTGAATACACTAAAAACAGTGGAGATGGTAATAGATTTTAGAAGGCGCTCCTCTACTTTATCTCCACTGACCATATGTGGTAGTATGGTATCAGTGGTGGAGTCCTTCAAATTTCTGGGTTCTATAATCTCCCATGACTTGAAATGGCCAGTTAACATCAGTTCCATTATTAAGAAAGCACAGCAGAGGATGTATTTTTTTGCGCCAACTTAAGAAATTTAACCTGCCTCAAGAGCTGTTGATTCAGTTTTATAGAGGAATCATTGAATCTTTCTTTCTAACTCTATAGTGGTCTGGTTTGGTTCAGTGACTAAATAGGATAAGAATAGACTCCAAAGGACAGTCAAAACTGCAGAAAGAATAATAGGAGCCAGCTTGCCCTCTATGGACAATTTATATATTGCTCGGATGAGGACAAGAGCACAGAGGAGTGTTGCAGATCACTCTCACCCTGCCTGTAATCTGTTTGAACTTCTTTCCCCTGGATGTCGTTATAGGACATGGTATATTAGAACAACCAGGCACAAGAACAGTTCCCCCCTCCCCGTGCTGTTGGGCTACTGAATAGCTGATTATGTCAATGTTTTGGTTTTGATTTGGATAAGTTTAGTGGGGGCTTGTTAATATGATGGTATTACTTATTAGTTTAAGGTGTATGTGAGAGCTTTTGGGCTGAAGTAAAATTCTATGTATGGTGAAATTCCATGTATGGCCAATAAAATTCTATTCTATTCTATTGGCCACTGCAGGAAAATCTACAATTTGCCCATTTTGAATTTGCCCTACTTGTTTTCTGTTCTGTTGCACTTCTTAAGACAGAACTATCTGGACGGTTTACTTTTTAGAAAGAATTCCTGAAAGGATCCTGGTGGTGCCATTAGTAGCAGAACAGTTACTTGCAGATTACTATAAGGTTAGTTGCTTCTTTTGCTATTTTTTTTTTGCAATGGATTGTTTGAATTATACATTTATTTTATTTTTTAACAGTTTTATGTTTTATGGTCTTTACAAAATTAATGACTCATTAAAAAAAAACCCTGCATGAAACTAGAAGCAAGTGTTCCCTGACATTTAAAAAAACTTTGATGCATCTGTTGTTTTGGTTTGGGGCAATGGGTGTGTCTGTTTGCTTTTCTAAAGAATGCAAGGATTTATACCATGTGCTATGACTTAGGCTGGGTCTACTCATGTGGAACAGGGAGATGGCAGAATGGACTGCACAATTTCAGAATGCAGATTGGGAATCATACGTTTGAATTCTCTCACCTACAGGCTGTGTATCCCTTATCCTGACTGCTTAGGATGGAAATATGTCTGGATTTCAGATTTTTCTGGATTTCAGAAGAAAGGTGTCTGCTGGCCTCTTGGACAGTTTTCAACAACAGCACACACCACAGAGTAGAGAATAGAATTTAGAGCCTGTATATGGGAATAACACAAGACCTTCTTTCTACAGAAAGTTTTTAAAAAGCCTTGGACAAAAATGTCTGGATTTCAGAAGTTCAGATAAGGGATCATCTACCTGTAAAAAAAACCACACCTCTCACTAAGAAGAGAACTCAGCAGGAACAGGGCTTGCCAAAAACCTTTATCCCTGGTTTGTTAATGTTCTCCTTGGAAGAGCAGAGCATGCAGAAATGGTATCTCCATCTAACTAGAAAAACTGCAGCATTTGGGGCTCTTCAGTCTAGAAAAAAGGTGCCTGAGGGGGGACATGATTGAGACATACAAAATTATGCATTGAAGGGATAAAGTTGATAGAGGGATGTTCTTTTCCCTCTCTCAAAACACCAGAACCAGGGGGCATCCGCTAAAACTGAGGGTTGGGAGAGTTAAAACAGATAAAAGGAAGTACTTTTTTACCCAGCGGGTAGTTAATCTGTGGAACTCTTTGCCACAGGAGGTGGTGATGGCATCTGGTCTAGATGCCTTTAAGAGGGGATTGGACGGATTTCTGGAGGAAAGGTCCATCGTGGGCTATAGGCAATGATGGATTGTGCAACCTCCTTAAAAAGGTGGTGGGCTACTGCTACCGGGTGCAAGGGAGTGGCAACAGGATGCAAGCATCTTGTTGTCTCGTGCCTCCCTGGGGCACCTGGTGGGCCGCTGTGAGATACAGGAAGCTGGACTAGATGGGCCTTTGGCCTGATCCAGCAGGGCTCTTCTTATGTTCTTATGTTCTTATGTTCTAGCTGTCCCTTTGACCACTTTCTTCGGCTGCACTGTTTAGTTTCTAAATTAGAGGTACAGGAACTTACATTTGTCTGGTCATCATGCTCATGCCCAGTGATGGGATTAACAAACGACCTGGGGGAATGCTGAGCGGGACGTACACGGAACTCCCGCGTGATTGGCTGCCTGTCAGTTCCGCCCCGCCGCCTTCCCCGCCGCCGCGCGGGCCACCCAGGCCTCGGAGGGGGTGCCTGCTTGCCTGGGGGCCCCCCCGGGTGCCCGGGCATGCAGCGGTGGGGCGTGCCAACCGGGGGCAGTGGTCCCAGCCCGGCGTGGCCGGTGGGGATGGCGGCGGGGCGGAACAGGCAGGCTGCCAATTGCGTGGGCTGCCAATCACAGGCTTCCAATTACGAGTACGTCCCGCCCAGCGTTCCCCCAGGTCGTTTGTTAATCCCATCGCTGCTCATGCCCTCTAATCCATGGTGTGGAGGTAATCCAATTTTTTTTAAATGGAGGAGGAGTCAATCATATGAGCCCCACACTGCGAGTGCAATCGTAACCTAGAGTTAGGCTAGCACAGTTAGGCCAGCAGTTTGGTCGGCACAAAGGACATCGTAAAGTATGTTTGGACCACTGTCAGAGTCAGAGAGGCCAGCACACAGAT
>JAJKFI010000007.1:24454275-24503006 GCA_029204185.1 Lerista edwardsae
CTGACTCTGACAGTGGTCCAAACATACTTAATTGGTGCTACTGAGGAAAGCCAAGTTGGTGGTTTTTATTACTACCAAAATAATTCATTCTACAGAGCTGAAGTTTTTCAAATTAAGGCCACTATCACTATGTTCAATAAATCTGTATGCTTTGTTCAGGATTTCAGATCTCTAACAACCTGAATACATCAAGAAACTTTGAATAACATATCCTTAGAAATGTATTTATGAACTACTCTTATGAAAACCAATGGAGGCAGTACCATTTAACACTGAGGGAAGGAAAATTTAAGGATAAGACAAGACAGAATAAACACAGCATATTAAACGGCAGGTGATGGAGGAGAACGTTGCTACATGTTTATGAACTGAAAGATCAAGACTATAGCCATTCAGTATTCTTTGCATTTATTTACACACAATTCCAAATATTTCAACATGCATCCAGTTCTCAACCTGAGTTGACCCCAACTTTAGACGGATGATAAATACAGTTGTCTACCTTTCGAATGGAAATTGTACCCAGAAAGAAAATGAGATGTAGACAAATATGAATAACATCACTCAAATTGGGCCTTCTCTTCACATGAAAATCACTTAGCATCAGTGATGCAGTAACAAATGTCTTGACCTCAGTGAGCTGGAATTTCCTGCATAGTGGACATACCATGCTCAAAATACGGATGAGGGCCTGTCATGTTTTTCTAGTTAAGTCTGGATTGTGTGCTTGTGATTGAAATGCCCTCACTTTTGAGGTAAAGTGTCAAAAAAAAAATGAAGCGGAATTTCTCATTCTGTCTCCTATAAAAACGATTGCTTCATGATTTGTTCAATTTCATTTTAATGGATAGGATTCTCTTTTTCTGAGACGTTCATTCCAAAGTAGGTGAAGTAAGTAGATCCCTGTTTCAGGATGATTCCATGAAATCCAGCAGTGAAGAGTGATGAATTTCTTCGTTCTGTTATTGAAACGATTGCTTCATTGCTTGTTGAATTTCATTTTAATGGATGTGATTCTGCCTGCACCAATCTCTTTTCCTAAGAAGTACAGTATATTCCAAGGTCGGTGATGTGAGTACCAGTAGATTCCTGTTTCAGGATGATTCCATGGAATCCAACAGTGAACAGCATCAATGTACACAGTTGATCCACATAATTACTAACTCCTTGAGGAAAAACCATTTGCCTTTCATTGGACAGGCACGGGATCACAGAAGTCTTCTCCTCTTGGGATCCATGTAACTCAGAGAGGTAGACACCATCTTCAGCTACTATTGCAGCTCAGCTGAGGCACCTCCCTTATGAAGAAAGACTGCAGCATTTGGGGCTCTTCAGTCTAGAAAAAAGGTGTCTGAGGGAGGACATGTTTGAGATATAGGAAACTGGATTAGATGGGCCTTTGGTCTGAACCAATGGGACTGTTCCTATGAGTACATGAATGAAGAGGAGCATCTGGTTCTGGTGGCTGTCAAAGAGAAATGCTGTGGAGAATCTTGACTAGCCACCAGTGTGTTTACCTCAGAATTTTCCTCAGAATGCCAGGTGCAAGGGAGAGGCCACAGAATGTAGGCAGCCTGTGGTCTTGTGTGCTCCCTGAGACAGTGGGCCACTGTGAGATACAGGAAGTTGGATCTTGGCCTAATCCAGCAGGGCTCTTCTTATGAGTACATGGGACCTGGTTACAGGTGGGACATGAGCGTAAGTGGATGGGCATTTGGCCTGATCCACAGGGGCTGTTTCTGTGTTCCTATGACTACACGTCTGAAGAGGAGCATCTGGTTCTGGTGGCTGTTAAAGAGAATTGCTGTGGAGAATCTTGACTAGCCACCAGCAGCAGAACATGTACCTTCAGTCCATTGGCTGACTCAAATTCTTATGTCAAAGTTTGGACTTTCATTTTAAGATTCTTAAGTAGAAATTAGGTTTTCACAATCAATGTTTGAATTACATTTTTATTGATTCTTTGTGTGTGGGTGTGGGGGGGGGAGAGAGCGGGAGCTTTTGACTTGAGCTGCATCCCATAAAGTGATTTTTAAATAAATATTTTAAATTTTTGCTACAGAAAAATCAGCATGAAGGTCATCAACTTCAGAGAATGAGGATTATGAATGAAATCTCATCTCAGTTCAGAAAGCGCTTTCTTAGAAGCATATTTTGCTTTCATATAGAACTTCATTGTAACTAGGACTGGGTATTTTTTTTTGTACCTATCTATTGAAGTATTAGTACAAAATATTTAACCTCCCCCCGCAAAAAACCGCCCCCCACAATTTCTCATAAAAAAAAATCTTTCTCAACATCTGTCCACTTAATGTGAAAATCAGATGCAGTTCTCTGAATGGTACAAATTTCAGCTTTTGCAAAGCAAAGTCTCTGGAAAAGTAGCAGAAAAATATGACCTTTGTCCTGAACAAGTTTTGAATTCAGATTAATCAAACCCAAAGGAAAATTGCAGTGTCAATGAAGTTCAAAGTATTGTATTGCTATATATGTTTTTTTTTTTTACAAAAGATATTTAAAAAGATATAAAACTTTCCAAGCATCCATTGCTGTTGGAGAAGAACATTTCTGGAATGGGCTTGTTGCACGGCTAATTTGTGGTGCTTGTTTTCTTTCCCTTTTCCATCATTTGAAAAGGGATATAAAAAGTTCATAACTGTGATATAACTGTGTGCCTCCTCTCTGGGTGTCGCATTTGTGCTCTATGGCACATTCACAACACTTTTACACATATATGGGCGGTGATAAGGCCTTTTAGTTGGGCCCTAGCAGTGTTCTCTTGTGATTAGCAAATGTTCCCCCAATCAGGCTTCGAAAATTGTTGCATTTCCTCAAAGCCAGAAAACGTTTTCTTTGAGCCCCAATTCTGAGCCAATTTAGACTATTTTGTGCCTTGGATGATGGCATTAGAACAGTGGTGTCATTCAAATGATTTAGGAACAGGAACTCACTTTTGATTGGCACTTGTTGGAAACCTGGAACCAGCCACGAAGCCCGTTAGGATCCAGAACGCCCATTCTGGTCCGTTCCCCCTGAATGACATCACTGCATTAGAAGCACAACTGGGAGTGCAATCCTAACCTGAAGTTAGGCCGGCACAGTTAGGCCTGCAAAGTTTGGCCAGCGCAAGGGACACCGTTGTAATCCCCCATCTCCCATCTTCCCTTGGTCCCTTTGCCACTGAGATGTCAGAGATAAGCACCCTTATGACAAGATCATGTTCACCTTCAGTGGAATGTGATGGGACATCTGAAGTTGCTTTGGGACTCCAAACCTAAGACCTTCTTCAGGAAAACACTGATCATAACAAACAGGCAGTTTTGCAGGAAGTTGCCAAAAGCAGAAACTTTCTGACTCTTAAAGGCAGTGGTTCTCAAACCACTGTTTTAGCACCATGACTGACTTTTTAGAATGACAATCTATGGCTGGAAATGCCGTCATTGTGACACCAGAGCCTGCTGCTTTCCTGTGAATGCAGCAAGAAGTTGGGTTATTTCTCAGCCATTTTCCAATAGCAAAGTGAACCAGAAGGGGGGGGGGGAAAGCCCATTTACAACCTTGACTTAAGCAAAATGACCACACAGCTCTCCCCCTTTCCAGCATCCCATCTTCCCATATTTTCAATATGGTTACCCTAGGCTCTTCGTGACCCACCTGAAATTGGCTTGTGACTCACTGGTGGAGCATGACCCACAGTTTGGAACCACTGCTTTAAGGTGGTTCCTTATTGACTTCAATGAACCAAAACAACAGGATTGCATGGATCACAATCCACTCTTGGTCACAGTTCCAGGGTAGAAACCAGAGAGAGAGAGATGGTACATATGCCACTCTCCAAACCTTACCGATCTCGGGATAGCACATTAAGGGTGCAATCCTAATCTGGAGTTAGGCTGGCCTAGTTAGGCTAGCAAAGTTTGGCTGGCACTAGGGACACTGTAGAGTACGTTTGGGCCACTGCACACAGACGTGCGCCATCCTCCCTGACTCCGAGAGTGGTCCAAACGTGCTTTATGGTGTCCCTGTGCCAGCCAAACTTACAGGCCTAACTGTGCCAACCCACAGGATTGCGCTGTGGGTCTTATCTCGCCTGCAGCCCCCAAGCAAGCACCCAACACCTCCTCTCCACTCATCCATGCACTGGCCTTACCTCCCCCACAAGCCCAGTGACACTCACACTGACCTGTATTACTATTTCCACAGTGGTTTCAGCACCTGGGTGTGGTAATTGTTGAAAGTATCCTTTTTCATCTCAGTAGTAAGCTGAACTTTGAATGGCCCTAACATTTCAAATGAACAGACATAGCTAGTTGCAAGTGACAGTATTTCCATTCCTCTGAAAGTAGATAGCAGAGAGATCAAAATGTAACAATATCTTATTGCTAGATCTATATTTTCTGCAAAACATGGGTACATTCAGGGGGGCGGTGTCTTCAAGCAGAAGCCCCATTGAAATTAATGGGGACTACTCGGCCATAATTCACTTGAAGGGCCTGTGCAAAAGAACACCCCTGGGGATTTTACGGTTGGCTATTGTACAATGTGCATTTTTTATGTTGTGTCATTGACTGGCATGATTTATGACTCATGGAAATGAAGGATTCAAGCATGACACTGCTTTTCCTGGTTTAAAATGACTTTCCTTTAAAAAACCCTCTAGAGAGTGCGCGATGGCTGCCTTTTATACAACTCAGCTATGAAGTCCATATTTCAGGGGAGCTGGATCCACTATAAATTAAATTTGAAAAAATACATTCAGAGTAATTTATTGCCCCAGGTCTGTGGAACAAAGCCACACACTTATCATATCGCACAGAGCACAGAAAGAAAATACACAGCTATATAATTCCCATAAACCCAGGCTAGAAAATTGAGTTAGAGTTCATTAGATGGAATATGTTTCTTATGGAAATTTCTGGCCATGAGAAAAATTTCATATTATGTCAAATTTTATGGTTTAGGCAAACATTGCTTTATCTCAGTGGAGTTCCTAGAAGGGGGCAAAGCACTACCTTTTGCAGGAGCCTGAGCTCCTGTGTAAAGCAATCCCTTCCCCTTGCTTTCAGAGCCATTCGTGGCTCGGATAGCAAAGCCTTCTAGTCAGTTCCTCCAAGCGAGGAACTCTGAAAGCGTGGCTCTGAAAGCGAGGGAAAGGGATTGCTTTACACAGGAACGCAGGAAAGCAAAGCCTTGCACTCCCCCCGCCCCGAACACCACTACTTTACCTGCCAGCAATTTGGCAGAAATAAGGATACCAGAAGCATAGCTAGAAGGGTGGTGGTGTGGCAATATGGCAGATGCTGCAACATGCCTTGTAAAGAGCCCCTCCCCTCACTGTCGGAGCCATTTGGGACAGTGATGGCAAGTGCCATTACTTCCCTAAACGGCTCCAATGGCGAGCGGGGTGGTGGTGGTCTATTTACATGGTGTTGAGGTGCCTGCCATACTTAACATGCCCCTCCTCTAGCTACGCTTCCAAAGGATCTAGAGCTGAAATTTCCTTTTGTGTAGAACACCACTTTTTTGAATGGTACTTGTGTCGGGACCCACCAGAAGTGATGTCATTAACCTGTCTTTAACCCAGTGATGTCATCTGGTAATGAAGAACGGGAAGGCTGGGCGGGACTCACGCATGATTGGCGGCCTGTCCATTCCGTGGCTGCCCTGGCCTCAGCGGGGCGGCTGCTCGCCAGGGAGGGACGGGTGGGGGGCGCGCCAGGTGCCTGGGAGAGCAGCGGTGGGGCGCGCCAACCGGGGGCAGCCCCCCCCCAGGCCAGGGCAGCTGCGGAATGGAATGGACGGGCTGCCAATCACACAAAAGTCCCGCCCAGAGTTCCCGATCTTCATTACCAGATGACATCACTGCATTAACCTACATTAACACCCCTGGAATGCAAACTGGCATTCTTGGACTGCAGCAATTGCAAACCAAGAAACATCCCTGACAGAAAGATTAGGACAAAATACCATATTATAAATATTAATATTTAACAAATATAATCATAATATTCAGTATCAAAGCACTGAATTAAAAACAAAATTTGAAAATTCAAACCTTCATTTGAAAATTCAAACTGTTCAACACTCACAAAAGGAATATAACAAGAATAAGGTCTGCAGCTTCCAAGATGGCTGCTCCCAGCTTTCCATGACCCACCTGACATCAGGTCGCAACCCACCTAGTGGGTCCCGACCCACAGTCTGAGAAACACTGGTATAGAATGTTATATGGAAGGCCTACTTAAAAAATAATAATTAACGGCCAGTTTGAACTAAGATGTTATTCAGAGATGTACAGCAGTATTGCGAATGCGAATGCTGTTGGTAACTCACTCACTTAAGCCCACTCACCCATAGCTTAAGTAAAATCACCTTCAAGTTAGGTGGCATCGATAAACCTTTTTTCCAGTCTCGCCATAGTCCTTATCGACATTCATTCAGTGACAGCATTTACAGCAGTGCAAACACTCTTTGCAATGGGGCAGCTTTATGTCTGAGAAGATGAGGGAGAGTGGGCCACGGTAACTGACAGGCAGAAATAAAATAGTGCCTTAATTCTTTTCCTTAATACATAATTACAAATGGGGTGTTTGAGTATATTGGTGGCATTTATTCTCCAATAGTAATGAACAGTTTTCGCAACTTCCCTGCCCCCTTCTCTCACCTCAGATTTGCACCAGCTAAGGAGCTGGGGCAGTCTGAGGAGACTCAGGGTGCAATCCTAACCTGGAGTTAGGCCAGCAAAGCTTGGCTGGCACAAGGGCCACTGTAAAGCGTGTTTGAAAGGCCAGCACACAGACGTGCACCATCTCCCCTGACTCTGAAAGGGGTCCAAATGCGCTTTATGGAGGCCCTTGTGCCGGCCCAACTGTGCCGGCCTAACTCAAGGTTAGGATTACGCTCTGATTGTGAAGTGGGAAGCTTATGGAGGGGTAAGGAGTAAATCCCCTTTCCCCTCCAAAATCTCCCAATCTGCCCCTTTGCTCCAAAGCGCATGGCACTTTGGAGCAGCTGTACCTGTGTGTGTGAGGATAGGATTGGACCATGAGTTATGCAACTGCAAATGGGCTCGCTTGAACCATGACAACTTGAGCTTGAACTTTCTCTCTCTCTGCACAGAGAAAGGGTCCCAACCTAACCTTCTTACCTCTTATGCTAGTAGACCCATCTGCAGGGATTTTTTCTCTCTCTTTTTGCTTTGTTTTGCTATTTTTTTTGTTAGCCTTTTCAGTGAGAACAAGACCTGAGTCTGAAGAAACCAAAAGGCAATCCTTCCTGTCCAAACCGGGGTTACCCTCTCCGCACCAGCATTGCCCTAGTATCAACCACTTTGATACACTTTGAGGACAAAAGATTTTAGAGCCCATTTCAGTGCATAAATACTCAGATGTAAGTCCCATTATAGTCAATAGGGCTTATTCTAAGGTATGTGTGGTTAGGACTGCAGACTCAGGGCGCAAGTCTAACCTGGAGTTAGGCTGGCACAGTTAGGCCAGCAAAGTTTGGTTGGCACAAAGGCCACTGTAAAGCATGTTTGGACCACTCTCAGAGTCAGGGAGGGTGGCACACACCTGTCTGTGTGCTGGCTTCTGTGCCTCCGAGAGTGGTCCAAACATACTTTACAGTACAGTGTCTCTAGTACCAACCAAACTTTGCTGGCTTAACTGTGCTGGCCTAAGTCCAGGTTAGGATTGCACCCTTAATGTGCTATCCAGAGATCGGTAAGGTTTGGAGAGTGGCATATGTACCATCTCTCTCTCTGGTTTCTACCTTGGAACTGTGACCAAGAGTGGATTGTGATCCATGCGATCCTGTTGTTTTGGTTCATTGAAGTCAATAAGGAACCACCTTAAAGCAGTGGTTCCAAACTGTGGGTCATGCTCCACCAGTGAGTCACGAGCCAATTTCAGGTGGGTCACAAAGTGCCTAGGGTAGGCACATTGAAAACATGGGAAGATGGGATGCTGGAAAGGGGGAGAGCTGTGTGGTCATTTTGCTCAAGTAAAGGTTGTAAATGGGCTTTTTTCTTCTTCCGATTCACTTTGCTATTGGAAAATGGCTGAGAAATAACCCAACTTCTTGCTGCATTTGTAAGAAAGCAGCAGGCTCTGGCGTCACAGTGACGGCACTTCCAGTCATGACATCACTTCCGGTGGGTCCCAGATAGATTGTCCTGCTAAAAAGTCAGTCATGGTGCTAAAATGTTTGAGAACCACTGCCTTTAAGAGTCAGAAAGTTTCTGTTTCTGGCAACTTCCTGCAAAACTGCCTGTTTGTTATGATCAGTGCTTTCCAGACGAATGTCTTAGGTTTGGAGTCCCAAAGCAACTTCAGATGTCCCATCACATTCCACTGAAGGTGAACATGATCTTGTCATAACGGTGCTTATCTCTGACATCTCAGTAGCAAAGGGCCTGAGGAAAGATGGAAGATAATATTTCTTAATGCCCTTTATGGTAAGACTAAGAGGGAGCTGAATTTTGCTCAACTTCTTGGGCTGCATCGTAAATGCAGACCCTGGATTCAGCCACAACCAGACATCACACTTCATTATTTACATTGTCTAACTTTGTGTTTTAACCAAAGTCTCTTGATATAAAATGCATTAAGACACTTACAACTTCTTTTCCACTCTGACCTTTTGGGCTTTGTAAATAATAAGGACAAATTTGCCTTTGCCTTTTTGAATCCTCGGCCATTTCTCAACAAACAGCTTGTGGTTTCCATTCCCATCAGATTCCATCATCTGCTTGCTTATCGCCGAAAAGTCTCACAGATTAGATCAGCGTGCTCCAGGTCTACGAGTCTCAGCCAGAGAGTTGATGCGTAATTTGGACTATGCTGTGGAGAAGCATTACAAGAAATTCCAGGAGGGATAAAGAGTAAATTCTAATAAGTTGTTCTGCTTCTGCATGGCAGTCCTCATTCTTCTATGGCCAAAATCCCATTAGCCTCCTTTTGAAAGATTGGATTGCTCATACCGTTCCTCTAATGCAGGATGAGTAGCTGGTGAAAGACGCTTGGCAATGGGGCTGTCCACTTATAATTACTTCCCTGGCATATGTATAATTCCATGTCTGCTTACAATCCATCTTCCAGTTGCTTAATTCCATATCTCATACCATCTCCTGTGTTTAGTCTTTGCATTGTGATCGCCTGAATCCTTTCCGTTTTCTCAGGGGTAAAATGAAGATCAATAGAATGTCATTTACAGAAAGCAGGTTTCAATTAAATGGTTGGGGGAAAAGTCTCCCTCTATAAGTCTATTTGGGCAATAGAACAAATGGCTTCGAAATGTTTTGTCTAAACGGGAGTTTTCAAAGGAAAAAATGGACAAGTATACCTGTGGAATGTTACAAGCATCATGATTATAGAGTCAGGACAATGGGTTGTAGTCCCAAGATTCTGCTGTAGGAAGTAGCCTATATAGCCAACTAGGCTATTGTTCTACCAGAGACTTCCTGCTGGGCCTCCCCAGGGGCCCCAATGCCCACACTAGGATGACTAGTTTCCCCTTTAAGCAGCCTCAGAGACAGGCAAGAGGGAGGGGGTTCCTTCACCCACTGGTTCTCTTCTCTTCCAGCAGCCTTGCTTGGATTCACCGGCTGGCCAGCCTCTTCCAGACTGCCCTCATCACTGGCTTAGCTCAAAATACCATAACATAGCACCACAAAACCCCACCACCAAACAATAGGTGACTACCTTACCTAAGCCACACCTGCCTCTTCCACTTGGTGGCTCCAGGGGCGTGGCAGCCATACAACAATTCTCCAACCAAGGCACCACAGGAACCCACCCACAGTTCCAATAACCAAGTAAAGTATCCAGTCAGTCCATCCAACAGTCCTACAGTCAGTCAGTCCAGCAATCCATCAGTCAGTCAATCCATAGCCACCTTCTTTCCTACACCTGCCCAGTGCAGCACCTACCTGGTGCTTCCTTACTGCAGCTCTTGCCTCCAACTTTATACTGAGGCAGGCCCATCGGTGTCTGTTGCTGGGCAGGCTTTAATTCATCAGCCACACCCATCTGCACCTGTGCTAATCACCCTTCCTAGCCAGGGCCCTCATCAGCCTGCAGCTGTGTTCCTGCTGCAGGCAAAAGACCTTGGGGGTTAAATATAACCCTGGCTTATACAGACAAGAGGCCACTGCTGATACCATTTCCTTACTCCTGGGAGTATCTCCTGCCTTTTACAATACAGCTATATAGCCAGAGGCGGAGGGAGGGTATGGCACCATAGGGCATGAGCCCTGCGGTGCCATAAGGCGGGGGGCGCCGTTGGCATGCCCCCCGTGCCCTCCCGCCGCGCCCCAAGCCGCTCGAGTTCTCCAGAGCACAGAGAACTCGCGCCAGAGCGGCTTGTGCAGAAAGGGCACGCGCGCGCCGATTTGGAGCCACTCTGGCGCAAGCTCTCTGTGCTCTGGGGGACTCGGGACTCCCAGAACACAGAGAGCCCGCGCCAGAGCAGCCTGTGCAGAAAGGGCGCGCTCCAAGCCGGCGCGCGCCCTTTCTGCACAGGCTGCTCTGGCACGATCTCTCCGTACTCTGGGGGAGTCGCCCAGCTGGGAGAGCATCCATGCGTCTCCCCCGGCTTCAATTGAAGCTGAGGGACATGCACAGAAGCCCCGCCCCTGCCACTGACGTCATGACGCAAGGCGTCATGACGTCACGGCGTGGGGTGCAACGCATGCCTTGCCCTGGGCACAGGCAAGGCACGCTACGCCCCTGTATATAGCCTTATTCATTCAATAAGGAATGAAAAGAAATCAGAGCCTCCGATTTACATAAAGCCTACTGTCTATTTGTTTTCTTCTTTAAGAGGAAAGAAGAGGCTGCCCTGGCCTCGGGTGTGTGTGTGTGTGTCTGTGTGTGTGTGCCTGCTCGCTGGGGGAGACAGGTGGGGGGCGTGCCGGAGCCTGGGCGAGCAGCGGTGGGGCGCGCAAACTGGGGGCAGCCCCCCCCAGGCCAGGGCAGCCGCGGAGCGAAACGGGCAGGCTACCAATCATGTGGAAGTCCTACCCAAGTCCCGCCCAGCATTCCCATTCCTTGTTTGTGGATGACACCATTGCTTACAACCCAAGGGCTCTGAGCAGCTGGAGCCTGTGGTTTATGAGTGCTTGTGGGATAACAGCCATCACACAGCAGTGGTGGCACTTTTCAAAGAACACCGTGGGGTGGTTTTGCCTCGTGTTTCACCCCTGCACTGCAGGTTATTGATGCACACCTTAGCAAATCCTATCTCTGCTGAAATTAGAGGTTTTAAACTTTAACATCCATCGTTTTTCACTCTTGCCTTACAGTTTCAGTTTAACCCAAATTTGCCGTTTGAGAACGCAATCCTAACCTGGAGTTAGGCCGGCACAGTTAGGCCAGCAAAGTTTAGCTGGCACAAGGGACACTGTAAAGTATGTTTGGACCACTCTTGGAGTCATAGAGGCCAGCACACAGACGTGTGCCATCCTCCCTGACTCCAAGTGGTCCAAATGCACTAACATGGCCTAACTCCAGGTTAGGATTGTGCTCTGAATGTTTGAAATTAGCAGCATACCAAATAAAAATTATGTATCCACTGTGTGTTGTTTCTCAGTGATGACTCAGAAAGTCAGTTAAAATATTAATGGAAAATTAAGGGGCATGCATTTCTCCAAGGCTTAATAAAGGCTTGTGCTTGTTTTAAGATATGAACTGCACAAAGTGTACTAAAAAAAAAATTCTTAATCAGTCATGCAGGGTTTTTGTTTTTGAACTTTTACTCTCCCTTTCCAGAAATGAGCAAGCAGGCATGTTTATAGATGGTATTATTAATCAAAATTCTTCTCAATGTTCCCTTAAAATATTTCCATGAGAAGCTTGGGAAGCTTGCTGTCTACGGGCCACTGTGATCAGCTTACTGTTTGTTGTGTTTATTGAAGCTGGAGTCTGGTCTAGACTGAGAACAGCTTCCAATGTTACAGGCGTGCTGCAGCGATGAGCCCAGAGTGCAGGAAGCTTCCCTGCACTTATTTGCGAGTAAGTAGGTGTGCCTGCTGCAAACCAGCATTAGATTTCACAGGAGATCTGGACGACATGCACACAAGCATTCCTGGACCTGAACCTAAATTGATGATATCATCAGCAGGGCTGTATTATTATCCATTAGGCTGACTAGGCCGAAGCCTAGAGGCCTTGCAGCCCTAATGTTACCTGTGCCCTAATGTTGGGCCCTGTCGCTCTAGGCCAGTGATGGGGAACCTTTTGGGCTTGGCGTGTCAAAACTTCAGAAAATGCTTAATTAACTTGAGTCTGCTGGTGTGTCAATCCCCCTCCCAAACAAAAGAGAAAATTCTTTATATTCATTTATTTAAAGAAGAAATATAGTCCCATCATGTGTCCAGTCCTCTGCTTCCTTTATGTATTACATAAAGAAACTTCAAATAATTGCAAAAATGAAAAATGAGTTAAACTCATAGTTTAATAAACTCAGTTTTTGTCAGGTGTTAGTGAATGCTGGTGTGTCACCCCAAATGTTGTGGTGTTGTTGCCGTTGAACCAAAGTGCAGCCATCTTAAGACTTGTTTAAAGTCTCTTGTCTCAAGCTGCGGAAATATGTAACTGTTTTCCATCTTTGCTTTCTTTGTTCTCACTGAATTGACCCCGTGTAACTTTCTCTATCCAGTGTTGCTAATTTTCACCATAGATAGAGAACTGGTTCAAGCTAGCAAGGCAGAGCCTCCTCCCTTATCACAATGGTCACGGCATATTCTCAAAGCCCAGATCATCTCATGTCCCAGCCTCTGTGTTGTAATTTTCCACCAAGCAGGACCTTGGAGGAAGAAGGGGGGGGGGTTGTTATAAAAATGCTTGTAATGGAAGGGCAGAAGATTTAGCCGAGAGGGTTAATGCCTCCGTTTGCCCGAAGATAACAGCTGAAGATCTGAAGGTCGTGAGCTCGGGACTGCCGGAAGTCTCTGTGAGCGGCAGACCTTGCAAACTGCGGCTGATTAAAAGCTGAGTTCCAGCTGCCTTGTGGGAGGAGGAGTGTGCTGAAGTCAGCTGTATCTCTGGTGGGAGCAGGGAAGCCTCTTATCAGCCAGCAGAAGACAGACTGGTGGCTAAGAAAGAAGGCTAAATCCAGATAAGAAAGAAAGATCTGTATGAGTGTTGTTCTTGAAAGATAGAACATTTCTGTAAATTGTAAAAACCTTTGGGTTTATGAATAAAAGTCTGCCTATGTAAACCGCCTTGAGTTACAGTCATTAGAGAAATCCAGTGATCTTAAGAAAGGCGGTATATAAATACATGTATTATTATTATTATTATTATTATTATTATTATTAATGTATTTTTTTTGTCTTTTTCCCTGCCTTTCAAGGGAGTCTGACCCGCCTGCGCAGGTGTAATAAACATGATCCTCATACTCTCTCGTTTGGTTGTTCACCTTTTTAAATGCATTCCCCACGATAGAAACTATTCTAGGCCGATTTTTGGCAACGGTGTGTCACCTTTGACACGCGTGTCATAGGTTTGCCATCACGGCTCTAGGCAGATGGCCACGAGCAGTCCACCCTGGCCTCAGGGAGCTGAGCCGTGGCAACACAGAGCCCCTGTGAGGGCCCAGCCCGCTTTACCACACCCAAGGGCAGTCGGCAAGCCAGGGCCTCACAGTGCCTGTGCAGCCAGAGGCCTGGCCCTGCTTCCAGGGGCGGGTGGAGTGGACATTGCAGAGCCAAGTGCACTCAATGTACTAGGGCTAAGCAGCTTCTGAACATAAGAACATAAGAAGAGCCCTGCTGGATCAGGCCAAAGGCCCATCTAGTCCAGCTTCCTGTATCTCACAGCGGCCCACCAGGTGCCCCAGGGGGGCATAAGACAACAAGATGCTTGCATCCTGTTGCCACTCCCTTGCACCCGGTACTCTGACGTAGCCTACTACTAATGTAAGGAGGCTACAGCCCATCATCGCCTATAGCCCACAATGGACATTTCTTCCAGAAATCTGTCCAATCCCCTCTTAAAGGCATCAAGACCAGATGCCATCACCACCTCCTGTGGCAAAGAGTTCCACAGATTAACTACCCGCTGGGTAAAAAAGTACTTCCTTGTATCTGTTTTAACTCTCCCAACCCTCAGTTTTAGCGGATGCCCCCTGGTTCTGGTGTTTTGAGAGAGGGAAAAGAACATCCCTTTATCGACTCTATCCCTTCCATGCATAATTAATTAATTAATTCCATGCATAATTCTGCACATTCAGCCGCCTGCCAACCCAGCTCCAGGAGGCAGGCAGCATAGCAACACACCCCTCCTTCCTCCCCAGCTGGACAGGGTTCCCCGCTGGACCCATGGCACGAGCTGCCTGCCAGCTTGGGAATTGGGAAGATGGGGAGCAGCAGAGGGATGCGTACAAGGAGAGAGTATCAAGGGCTAGGGGCATGCCCTCCTTTTCCTGGAAGGGTTTCAGAGGGGGCCCAAAATACCTGAAAGCCTAGGGGGCTGGCCAAGGGGGTATTAACCCGGTATGTATCCACCTTATGCAGAGCCCAGGTCTACCCCGCTGGGTAGACCTGGGCTCCGGCTGCTTTTCCACCCGGATAGTCCTGGGCTCTTCTGCCCACTGAAAGGGAAGGAGGGGAGAGGCACAACACAACACAACAGCCCTCGCACTCTCTCTCTCCAACACTGGGTCACAAAAAGTCCTTCCTTTTCAGTGCTGGAGAGAGAGAGAGCGAGAGAGAGCGAGGGCTGTTGTGTTGTGTTGCGTTCTACTCTCCCCTCCTTCCCTGTCAGTGGGCAGAAAATTGCCTCACCGGGCGGAAAAGCGTTCGGAGCCCAGGTCTACCTGGCGGGGTTAATACCGGGTTAATACCGGCCAAGGGTTATACGGCCTTGATCGTCAGGCTACTTAATAGGTAGGGTGGAACTCACCCGGCCGTTCCAACCCAACCCTTTAGTTAGACAGGTTTGGCTGCTCAATCAGTCTGTGATTGCCAATATGGGGCTTAGAGGTACCAGGCACAGGGAAGGCCCAACTCCACATTCAGCAAATGACTACATGGGAATGATGTTTCCAAGCAAAAGGCTATTGCAGGAGCCTATGTTCCAGGAGCTTGTAGGCTGCTGAACCAGCCCAGAAGCTTCTGAGGGATTAGCAGCTAATCCGGGGGATTAGCAGTTGGAGTGACTGCATCAATACCAGGGGAATTGTGCTGGATTGGGCTTTCCACAACACAACTTCAGTAACACAGCTACAAATCTCCTTTATTTGAATAAAGGTCGTGCCTCGTTAACCACTGGGGTTCTGTTCCAGAACACCGAGTGGATAACAAAATCAGTGGATACTGGAATCAAAGGAAAAACAGCTTTAAAAACGCAATTCCTGATTTCTTGCTCCTCCATTGTTGCCCTAGAATGCATTGGTACAGACGCTATACCACATTCAGCCACTAGATGGGGTGAATAATGGAATCTAATGGAATGTAGGAAGGCAGGAAAGGGGATTTTGGCCCTTTTTTTCCTTGTTACAAGGCATTTAAAGGTGGACCCTGGTATCAGTGATGAGTCAAATCAGTGAATACCAAATCACTGGATAACGAGGCACTATTGTAGTTTGTGAGAAAACTGCTTTGGTATTCAGAAACGTAGTTCACCGCCATAGCTACCTCCGTAGGGTTGTGTTGACAAAGAGGTGCACGGAGATCATACAGTTAATTTACAGTTCACACAGAAATAGTTCTCATCTTTTATCCCTTTCACTGACTATTCTGAAGAATTAATCAAATACTGTAAACTAAATCCCAGCCCAATGGCACTAGGGAACAGTTTAGCTATACAGAATGTAATAAATGAATAACAAGCTTAAACCTTCACTATGACTCAGAGTGATTTTCCATGGGAAAGCTTGGGTGTATTTCAAGAAGCCTCAAATTTATAGATTTGATTTATCTGTTCAGGAATAAATAATCACAACTTGTTTAACATCACAGCATCTTATCAACCAACACTGAATCCACACCAGTGGGAACTACTTGAGGGTCAACTGTGGAAAACGTTATTCACAAGGTTTTGTAAATCTTGTTTGGCAATTTGCAAGGACAGGCGAGCAAAGGAAGTTCAGTATTTCTTGAGCTTGTAGAGCAGCCTGTTGTTGGGTTTACCAAAGGGGCCTTGGGATACCTGGGCTGGCCCAGCCCATCCATGATGCAAATGATGTGACTTAACTCAAGTGGAGTACTTCCACCATGTCCCACACTTCCTGTTTTATTTAAAGGGCCCATGCAAGGAAGAAGCAAGGTTGTTGTTATTCAGTCGCTAAGTCGTGTCCGACTCTTCGTGACCCCATGGACCACAGCACGCCAGGCCTCCCTGTCCTCCACTACCTTCCTGAGTTCGCCCAATTTCATGTTCATTGCTTCGGTGACACTATCTAACCATCTCATCCTCTGCCGCCCCCTTCTTCCTTTGCCTTCCATCTTTCCCAGCATGAGGGTCTTTTCTAAAGAGTCCTCTCTTCTCATGAGGTGGTCAAAGTACTTGAGCTTCAGCTTCAGGATTTGTCCTTCCAGGGAGCAATCAGGCTTGACTTCCTGGAGGATTGACTGCAAGGAGATCCAATTGGTCAATTGGTAAGCAAGGTAGGTTGGTACAAAATCAGATCAAGGCTTTTCACTTATTGGAGTATATATACTTTATTGGAGTATATATACTTTTCCTCTCTTTAAAGTCTAATGGGTAACTCAAAGCAGCTTACAGAATAAAACAGTGGCTTGCAAACATTTTAGCACCAGGAACCACTTTTTAGAATTGCAATCTGTCCAGAACCCACCAGAAGTGATGTCATAGCCTGAAATGCTGTCCTTCTGACAACAGAGCCTGCTGCGTTCCTGAAAATGAAGCAATAAGTTGGGTTGTTTCTCAGCCATTTTCCAACAGCAAAGTGAATCAGAAAGAAAAAAGCCCATTTGCAACATTGACACAAGCAAAACAACCACACAGCCCTCCCCCTTGTACTGGTCTATGACCGTAATAAACTAAATCAATCAATCAAATCAATCAATCAGCCCTCCCCTTTTTCAGCATCCCACCTTCCCATATTTTCAATATGGCTGCTTAGGTGCTTCGCAACCCACCTGAAATTAGCTTGCAACCCACTGATAGGTCCCAACCCACAGTTTGGGAACTACTGGAATAAAAGGTAAGAAATATAAAAATACAAAATCTATAAATGTTACAATTCTACTTATTGATTTGTTTGAAGCGACTGTGTGAAGAAGGGGAAGGGAATTGCCACTTTTAGCATGGTTTTTGTGCCAGTGGCAGCCACCCTGCTTGGAAATGTTGGGGGGGGGGTCACAGGAAGAGGATTAGGCCATGTCACTGGATTGCCCCTCCCCCTACTCTTAGGACAGTGGACAGTCTACTTAGGATGGACTAGGACAGTGATATTCAAACTGTGGGTCAGGACCCACTTGGTGGGTCACAACCTAATGTCAGGTGGTCGCAGAAAGCTGGGAGCAGCCATCTTGGAAACTCCAGACCTTACTCTTGTTATATTCCTTTTGTGAGTGTTAACAGTTTGAATTTTCAAGTGAGGGGTTTTTTTTTGTTTTTTTTTAGTACAGTGCTTTTACATCATATTTTGTCCTCATCTTGCTTTCTGTCAGGGATGTTTCATGGTTGTACAATTGCTGTGGTCCAAGAATGCCAATCTGCATTTCAGGAATGCCATTTTATTATGTCACAATGAAAGCACTTCCTGCTTGATGATGTCACTTCCTGCCACAACATCACTTCCAGGTTAATGACATCACTTCTGGTGGGTCCCAACACGAGTGCCATTCTAAAAAGTGGGTCCCAGTCTAAAAGGTTTGAATACTGCTGGACTAGGAAGTGGCCGGGTTGGCAATGGCAGAGGCAAATTTTGTGTGCCTCAGGCCCAACATGCCCTTAGACTAGGCCTGCCAGTGGCCAACGTTACTGATTCATGCCTACCAAGTTGGGTCCTTTGAGTGGTTGAAAGCACCCAGCGAGCTCACAGTGACACATGTGAAAACAGAAGAGGAGAAAGAGGAGTCCAAGCAGTTGTGCAGCTATAAGGGGCAGTGCAGTAAATATTGCGGGCACTGCAACGTGCCATGTGAACCAGAGGCAGATCTAAGGGAGGGCAAAGCTCTAAGTTTTGCAAGAAGCCTTACCTTGCAGTGGAAATCACTCCTCTCCTGCACCTTTTTAGCCAATCCTCACAGGGAAAAGCAACATCTTGGCGTTGCTTCCTGGCTACAGCAGCAAGGGAGAGGAGGGATTTACATGACAGGGTAAGGCTTCTTGCAACACTTAAGAGCTTTGCCCTCCCTGTAGATCCGCCTCTGATGTGAACAGCCCCTCCCACTCGCTGTTGGAGCCATTCCAGGCAGCAACAGCAACACAAGTCGTCTTTGAAGGGTGCCTCAATGATTATGACACTGTCTTGCAGCCTGGAATCGGATGGTTTGATGAAGTGTGACCACTGAGAAACCTTGCTTGAACAAGAGAGAAGGGAGTGGGTTGGAGGTGGGCTGCCGAAAAGGTTTGCTTTTTGCCATCAGCTTGTGGGTCTGAAGCTCCTTTAGCAACCGGTCTGATCAAGAAAGGCTACAAGGGTCACAGGCCCTCTAAGCATTCATGCATGTCTGCTCAGCTCCAGTCGACTTTTGGTAAAGGACTATGTTAGGTGGATGAGAATAATTAGCAATACAAGTTACTTAAAGGATTTCACATTATTTGTTTTCTTCATGGAGTGGAAAAGAGACTTCTGGGTCATTTTGTCATTAATCATCTGAGGTTCGGAAATGCCTGGGAAATGAGAGGCTGTACTGCCTAGTGTTTTCTTGCACACTAATAAGAATTGTCACAGGCCATGGCTGGGTTAAAATTCCTTGCTTTTTAATGGGATTTTTGAAGAAACTATTTTCAATAGAGTCAGGGATATGGTGAGTCTCAACTTGGGGAAAGAGAGAGGGGGGGAATCCAACATAATATGAATCACAACAAAATATCTCATAAATTTGGAGACAGAAATATCTAAGAAATGCTGTAAAGTCACCCACAACAACAACATACTTTAGAATTTATTGCATCTTTGCACACTATGAAAAACGTTAGAGGGGATGAAAAGGATACATAATTGTCAAACATTAGATGTTTAGTATTTAGTGATGTTTGTTTCAAGTGCTGGCAATGCCAAATAGTTGGTCAGGTATAGCTCCTGATCTATAAGACAATCTCACAGATAAGGGGAGGGCAGGTTTTCAGGCAAAAATCATGGAATATTCCATGATCCTCAGATAAGTGTAAAACTTGGGGAATCATGCTTGTGAGGAGGAGCAGCAGCTTGCTGTGGAGACTGATCGAAAGGAGAAAGAATCTGAGCTGCACCACAATTTTTGCTGAGTTCTACAAGGTGCTTGTGTCCAATGCAATAGCCCAGAGGGTGGGAGGAGAGAGGAAGCAATTGTACAGTACTGTTCTGTGTTTGTAGATGTCAGGCTTTATGACCCAGCGGCAGCCTGCCTGAGAGTGCAATCCTAAACTGAAGTTAGGCCAGCATAAACTAAACCAGCAAGGTTAGAACATAAGAACATAAGAAGAGCCCTGCTGGATCAGGCCAAAGGCCCATCTAGTCCAGCTTCCTGTATCTCACAGTGGCCCACCAGGTGCCCCAGGAGGCATGAGACAACAAGATGCTTGCATCCTGTTGCCACTCCCTTGCACCCGGTACCAGTAGCCCACCACCTCTGTAAGGAGGTTGCACAATCCATCATTGCCTATAGCCCATGATGGACCTTTCCTCCAGAAATCCGTCCAATCCCCTCTTAAAGGCATCAAGACCAGATGCCATCACCACCTCCTGTGGCAAAGAGTTCCACAGATTGACCACCCGCTGAGTAAAAAAGTACTTCCTTTTATCTGTTTTAACTCTCCCAACCCTCAGTTTTAGCGGATGCCCCCTGGTTCTGGTGTTTTGAGAGAGGGAAAAGAACATCCCTTTATCGACTCTATCCCTTCAATGCATAATTTTGTATGTCTCAATCATGTCCCCCCTCAGGCGCCTTTTTTCTAGGCTGAAGAGCCCCAAACGCTGCAGTCTTTCTTCATAAGGGAGGTGCCCCAGCCCCGTAATCATTATCGTCGCTCTCTTCTGCACCTTTTCCAGCTCCACTATGTCCTTTTTGAGATGCGGCGACCAGAACTGGACACAATATTCCAGGTGCGGCCTTACCATCGATTTGTACAATGGCATGATAATATTGGCTGTTTTATTCTCAACCCCTTTTTTAATGACCCCAAGCATGGAATTGGCCTTCTTAATTGCTGCCGCACACTGGGTCGACACCTTCATTGAATTGTCCACCAGCACCCCAAGATCTCTCTCCTGAGCTGTCACAGACAGCTCAGAACCCATTAGCCTATAGGTGAAGTTTTGGTTTTTTGTCCCAATGTGCATCACTTTACATTTGTCTATGTTGAAACGCATCTGCCATTTGGCTGCCCATTCCCCCAACTGGGAGAGATCCTTCTGGAGCTCTTCACAATCCTTTCTGGTTTTCACCACCCGGAAAAGTTTTGTGTCATCCGCAAACTTGGCCACCTCGCTGCTTATCCCTGTCTCCAGGTCATTTATGAATAAGTTAAAAAGCACCGGCCCCAAGACAGATCCCTGGGGCACTCCGCTTTTCACCTCTCTCCACTGTGAAAATTGCCCATTGACCTCCACTCTCTGTTTCCTGGCCCTCAACCAATTCTGGATCCATAAGAGGACCTGCCCTCTTATTCCCTGACTGTGAAGTTTCTTCAGCAGCCTTTGGTGGGGGACTGTGTCAAACGCCTTCTGAAAATCCAGATATATGATATCCACAGGTTCACCCACATCCACGTGCCTGTTGACCTTTCCAAAGAATTCCAAAAGGTTCGTGAGGCAAGACTTACCCTTACAGAAGCCATGCTGACTTTCTTTTAGCAGTACTTGTTCCTCTATGTGTTTTAGGATTTTATCTTTGATGAGGCTTTCCACCATCTTACCCGGAACAGACGTTAGGCTGACCGGCCTGTAGTTTCCAGGGTCCCCCCTTCTCCCTTTTTAAAAGATTGGCGTGACATTGGCTATCCTCCAATCCTCTGGCACCGTGGCCGTTTGAAGGGACAAGTTGCATACTCTGGTTAAGAGGTCAGCAACTTCATTCTTTAGTTCCTTAATAACTCTTGGGTGTATACCATCTGGCCCTGGTGACTTATTTATATGTAGTTTGTCAATTTGCTCTAAAACATCTTCCTTATTAACCATGATCTGATTTAATTCCTTGGTTAGGAAGGACTGTTCGGGCTGTGGTATCTGCCCAAGTTCTTCTGCTGTGAAGACGGACGCAAAGAATTCATTTAATTTCTCTGCAATCTCCAAGTCCCCTTTTATCTCCTCTTTCCCTCCCTCCCCATCCAGCGGGCCAACCGCCTCTCTGGCAGGTTTCCTGCTTCTAACATATTTGAAGAAGCTTTTATTATTCCCCTTTATGTTGCTAGCCATGCGTTCCTCAAACGCTTTCTTGGCCTCCCGTATCACCTTCTTACTTGTCTTTTGCCAGAGTTTATGTTCTTTTTTATTCTCCTCACTGGGGCAAGACTTCCATTTATGGAAAGAAGCTTCCTTGCTCTTTACAGCTTCTCTAACTTCGTTTGTCAGCCATGCAGGCACCCTCCTGGACCTTGTTGAGCCCTTCTTTCTTTGCGGTATACACTTCCGCTGGGCCTCTACTACTGTTATTTTAAACAGCCTCCACGCAGCCTGGAGAGATTGGACTCTTTTTACTTTCCCTTTCAATTTCTTTCTAACTAGCTTCCTCATCTGAGGGAAATCTGCCCTTCGAAAGTCAAGGGTTCTTGTGTCAGATTTCCTCTGCACTCTTTCCTGGACATGCATGGCAAAACCAATCGCAGCATGGTCACTGTTCCCCAATGGCTCAGTAACACTTACATCCCTAACTAGGTCCCGAGTACCACACAATATTAAATCCAGAGTCGCCTGTCCTCTGGTCGGCTCCATGACTAGCTGCTCTAAGGCACAGTCGTTTAGCACGTCAAGGAATCCGGTCTCTCTTTCTTGACCAGAGCAGCAGTTGACCCAGTCAATATGAGGATAATTGAAATCCCCCATGATTACAATCCTGTCTCTCTTGGCCACTGCCCTAATTTGTTTCCTCATTTCAAGGTCACCTTCAAGTTTTTGATCAGGAGGATGATAGCACCCCCCCACTATTACATTGCTCTTATGGCCTGGTAGTTTAACCCACAGTGACTCCATGGTGGAGTCCGGCCCACCTTCAGTCTCTACTCTGATGGATTCTATCCCTTCTTTGATATAGATGGCCACCCCTCCGCCAACACGCCCTTCCCTGTCCCTCCTATAGAGTTTATAGCCTGGGATGGCAGTATCCCACTGGTTCTCTGCATTCCACCAGGTTTCCGTTATGCCTACTATATCAATGTTTTCCCTAGCTACCAAACATTCCAGTTCCCCCATCTTAGCTCGGAGACTTCGGGCATTCGTATAATAACACCTATATACGGGGTTCTCTAAGGAGGGACTGCTTTTTGATCTCTTTTCCCCGCCTCTCTTTTTACTAGACAATCTGTCACTTACACTCAGCTTAGAAGTTCTATTTCATACTCTGACATTACTCTTTGGTACTCCTCCACCCTCCTCTTCCCGTAGGGATGAGGAGTTCCGAACCGGACGCCACTCGTCTCCTGTCGGCTTTCCCCCAGGGATCAGTTTAAAAGCTGCTCTGCCACCTTTTTAATATTAAGCGCCAGCAGCCTGGTTCCATTTTGGTTCAAGTGAAGCCCGTCCCTCTTGTACAGGCCTGGCTTGTCCCAGAACGTCCCCCAGTGCCTAATGAATCTAAACCCTTCGTCCCGACACCACCGCCTCATCCACGTATTGAGACGCCTGAGCTCCGCCTGCCTAGCTGGCCCTGCACGTGGAACAGGTAGCACTTCTGAGAACGCTACCTTGGGGGTCCTGGCCTTCAGCGTCCTGCCTAGCAACCTAAATTTGGCTTCCAGGACCTCCCGGCTACATTTCCCCACATCGTTGGTGCCAACATGCACCACGACCGCTACCTCCTCCCCAGCACTCCTTACCAGCCTATCTAGACGAGACATGATGTCCGCAACCTTCGCACCAGGCAGGCAAGTCACCGTGCGGTCCACACATCCGTCGCAGACCCCCCCCTCTATATTCCTAACTATAGAATCACCCACAACAAGGAGACCACGACCCCCCTCCTGCCGAGGAGCATCCTTAGTGCAACTGGATGCGGGCTCGTCACTGGAAGAAGGGGCCCCCGCTGGGGGAGTGATTCCCTCTGTTCCAGGCTGACGTCCTCCAGCCCTGAGACTCCTTTCCCCAGCAGCCGAGGAGCTGCCCGTCTGCGGGTGGGACGAAGCCTGCAAGTCCCTGGAAGTCTCATCATGGACCCTCTCTGTCTGCCTCTGCTTCTCCAGGTCCGCAACCAAGGCCTCTAGGGAGCAGACGCGTTCCCTGAGTGCCTGGAGCTCCTTGCACCGAGGACACACCCACGACTTACGCCCCAGAGGCATACAGTCATACATGTGGCACTCTATGCAAAACACTGGATAGCCCCCGCCCAACTGCTGGCTGTCTGGCTCCATCTCTGTGTTTATTTAGGAAGGAGCTGCCCTGCTTCTCAGAGAGAGGGCAGAGTCTGGAGCCCTGGTTTCCTCACCCTGCTGCTTAACTCGCACAGATGCATAACTCGCTTGTTACCTGGCACTTGGTCGCGGACGAGGCACTTCGTCGCAGGACAGCACTCGCTGCTCGTGTTTGGCCAGCACATCTGTGTGCTGGCCTCTCTGACTCCAAGAGTGGTCCAAACATACTTTACGGTGGTCCTTGTGCTGGCCAAACTTTGCTGGCTTAGCTTATGCTGGCCTAATTTGGTTTAGGATTGCGGCCTGATTGTTCTGGCAGCCAGGGAGGAGGAAAATTGTTACACTGAAGGATGGGAAGGAGAAAATGTGATTTTAAAGGTAACTCTGCATTCATAGTCATAATCTAATATCTTCATGGGAAAGGGGTTCAAGAGTCAATAGGTTACCTCAGAATGCCAGATGCAGGGGAGTGGCAGTGAGATACGAATATCTAGTTGTCTCCTGTGCTCCCTGAGGCATCTGGTGGGCCACTGTGAGAAACAGGAAGCTGGGCCTTGGCCTGATCCAGTGGGGCTGTTCCTATGTTCCTGCAAGTACTTGTCTGAAGAGGAGCATCTGGTTCTGGTGGCTGTCCAAGAGAAATGCTGAGGAGAATCTTGACTGGCCACCTGTGTGTTTCCCTCAGAATTTACCTCAGAATGCCAGGTGCAAGGGCGTGGCCACAGAATGCAGGCAGCCTGTTGTCTTGAGTGCTCCCTGAGGCATCTGGTGGGCCACTGTGAGATACAGGAAGCTGGACTAGATGGGCCTTTGGCCTGATCCAGCAGGGCTGTTTTTGTGGCAGCAGTGGCAGCAGCACCCCCAGCATCCTGTGGGGGCAGCAGGTCCAGGTGAAATTGGACAATGTAAGATCCCAGGACTTTTCTGGGGCCCATCTTTTAGCTCCTGGGTCCCCTTTTTGACCCTGGGCCTGGGTACAAATTCCATCTGTAACCCCCCCCCCTCTTACTGGGCATTGGCTCACACAATCAAAAGAGTGCTGCATTGGGGTGCAAACCTACATCCACCACCCAAGAGTTTGGATCTTTTTTCCCCGTGAAAGATTGTCAGCCACATTTGGTTCCAGACGAAAAATTTTCTGCTTAAAGAGTTACAATTTATGCTTGCTTATATTCTCCCAAATATTTAAGACGCAAAGCTCGAGCCCATCTTGTTTATAGCTATCAGCGGGCTGTCCAGTTTGAACTTGAACGGTATTTTGTTAGTGGTGAGTCAGTGTTGAAGATAAGAAGTGTATATTCAAATAACCGACCGTGTTGCCAAAAATCATGGAAAGGAAATGTGCCTAAATCGGCTGCAGCCAAATAACGCATGAGTAACATGATAGTTCGCACATGATAGTTCTGTGGAAGAAAACGTATCCCTGAAATTGCTTAAAGCACTGCCTAATGCAGTGTTCAGCAACCACAGCTAAATGCTGGCAATCTGGCCTTTGCCTCAAAACACGGGAGGAATGCCAAACAGTTTAGGGGAAAAAACAAAAAAAACTTCAGAATTCCTAATTCATGTGTTACATGTATATGTAAGCAAAATGTGTTGAAAACCGTGGACAAATCTTTGCAGTCGAAAATTCAAGAGAGGGCAGAGTCCTTTGCTCAGTTGTGAGCTGGTAAAGCTATCATCTGAAAATGAGAACTTTTTAATGTGTATTTATTATTGTTTCTTCCCCACACACGCACACGCGCACACACACGCACACGCACGCACACACACAGACAGACACACGACTTGCTTTTGCATTCTTTGGCGTTGATCATGACACTTATTTGAAGAGACGGCCTTCTGAAATGTCAAAACAACCTGAAATCTAGAACAGGACGTCCCATGAAGAACACTTAAGATGGGCAGTCCCTTGGTGTTGATTTTAGCTGGTTTGCCCTGGACATAATGAAAGATGACCTGGATACTCAAGGAACTGAAGCAGTTGGAGCACAAATACGGAATAATCGGCAAACTATCTCAGACCATCTCCAATACAACTTTACAGCTCCATCCTATACGGTGCGTAGCGCTGACGCAACATCGTTGCATCAGTGCTATGTCATTATCGCTGACACGGGGTGCCAATCATCCTACCCCTGCATCAGCGCTAAAGCTCTCAAATTGATGCTACTTGTAGCGTCAGCTTGAGAGCATCAATGGGGAGCCTCCCTTGCGCCGACCGAAGCTGGTTGGCGCAAGGGAGGTTCCATCCTGTTTTGGGATGGGGATTGGCGGGAGAGAGGGGGGTTGGGGGAGGGCTGTGGGCGGGTCCAGGATTCGGCCATATGGCCAAATCCTATACCCACTCGGGAGTCTGCGTGGACCCAATTCGGGCTGCACAGTCTCCTTGGATCTGGGCCAGCTGTTTAGTAGGCGCAGATCCGAGGACCGCATAGGGGAGGCTGGAGCCTCCCCTACGGTAAGGGAGCGAATGCTTCCTTGCCATGGGGAGGCTCCAGCCTCCACTATACTGTGTTGGATTTGGTGCTGGCTGGCCGGCCTTGCCAATCCAGCACTGTATAGGAATGCGCTCTTAGTCACATGGGGTAGCTCTACCAGGTGCACTAATCCTGGTATACACAACTGGACTAAGTAAGCCTATATCGGATTGCAAATGTGTAGTTCTGTAGCTTGACTTTTAGGGTTTGCATCAGTGGTGGGATTCAAATAAATTAACAACTGGTTCTATGTCCTCCTTTCTTTGTACTGCTTCTTACTACAGCACTACTTTCTGTATATCAATAAATTAGCAACCGGTTCTGCAGAACTGGTGAGAACTGGCTGAATTTCACCACTGGTTTGCATGTTACATTAGATGCAGTGTTTGGAAACTTGAGTAGTAGCAAGAAACCTGGCTACTAAAATCGGAGGGAATAATGTCTCCAGCACATACTCACACTCTCTCACACACACACACTTCACGTGAGATAACGTGTGAGATTTTGTCATTTTTAACTCATCTTGCAGATCTTGCAGATAGAAATACCAGCTTGATTCCAGCTAAATTCAGCTAGAATGCACTGACATTTTTACTACAATTTTTTCCCCTTTAGTTATTATTACTAGTCTAGATAGCTTGGAACATGACTACTTGAAGGACCATCTTCTTCTGCATGAACCTGCTCAGACCTTTAGCTCTTGATCTGAGGCTTTCTCCCTCCTCATCTAGAGTTAAGTGGAACAGCCAGAGGGGACAGCAATGCAGTAAGTATTGCAGGTGCCACAATGTGCCATGTAAGCATCCCATCCCACTTGCCGTTGGAGCCATTCCAGGCAGCGACTCTGCTCCAAAGGTGGATGGGAGGGGCTGCTTACATAGCACTTTGTGGCACCTGCAGTACTTACAGTGCTGTCTTCCCTCTGGCTTTGGAAGTGGACCGTGACCTTTCACAGGGACGTTTTGGTGGTGATGGTGCCTGGTATGTGGAATGCCAGGAGTCAGCAACATTGGCCTGCTACCAAAGGCCCATTGCTATTCCCAGAAATCCCCTCTATGGAAAACCATTGTATGGAAATGGAGGACAACTTGCTCAGGATCCACCCAATTAGAAGGGAGCAATGGAAGGCAATTTGGAGAGGGCTGCCTGAAATCTTCTAGGTTATGTGGCATTCCCTTCCCAGGGAAACTCATCTAATGCCAATTGATGTCTTCATCATCTGAGGAAGTCTTTTTTTTTTGGACCAGGCATTCCAGGACAGTTTGTGACTCATTTAAGTGTCTTTTATGGTTTGTGCTGGATTTTATGGCTGTGATGACTGTGATGTTTACATTCATTAACTTTTATGGCACTTTTATTCTAAACTGTATACAGCTTTGGGAGTGTTGAGCAGAAGTGTGGCGTGTAAACTGGCCAAATAAATAATACATTGTTCTGGTGGGCTTGAGGGGCAAATCTTGTGCTAAAATCTAAATGCCTTTCCTGCCTATCTTGCGTAGGAGTTGACTGGAGGTAGTCTGCTAAGACTTTCAAGGTGAAGCCTAGAGGAACACCAAGACAAAAATTTGTTTCTGATTCCAGGAGAGGAAATAGGCAAAAAATGTTTACAGTTTGAATTCAGACACGTGACATAGAAAGAAGCCATTTAAGCCATGTGGCAAATAAGAAGTGGCACTGTCTAAAATATTGAAAAAGTGAAATTCAAAGCAAATTTCAAGGAGAAACATTTGAGAGCTTCAAGGAAAGCCAGACAGTTTTGCGTGGAACTGTAAGACGTGTGTGCGTGCATGTGTGTGTGCTCTTCCCTACAGATGAAATGTCACCATTTTCCCCCCCCTATTGTTTTAATCAGTCAACAGATACTATCAATAGATTAAAGAGTCAGGGCACAATCCAAACCAACTTTCCAGCACTGACATAGCTGTGCCAATGGAGCAGGTGCTGCATCCTGCAGAGGAGTATTAGTCGCGGAGGCCTCCTCAAGGTATGGGAATGTTTGTTCCCTTACCTTGGAGGCGCACGGTCCTTACCCCTGTGTTGCAAAGTGGGTTAGGATTGTGCCCTAACCCAAGGGATTATTCAACCTCATGATAAAACAGCTATGCTTCATTGACCTATTGTTTTATAGGCTTTGCCTACTCTGTTTTAATGCATTTCCAGGGGCCTGGTCTAAAAAAGGAATCAGATGGGTTCCAGCTAAGGATCCCTGGGACTAGCAGAGTCTCTCGTTCTCTTTCCTGCTGGCTTCGCTACAAGATGGTCGCAGGGAGAACCGCTCTGTGAGGAGGCAGAGTGCTTGCTGCTGGGAGAGGCCTAGCAGTGAGGAGATGGAGGAAGGAACTGAGTGGGAGCAAAACCCTGTCATGTTTATATTTATTTTGTTCTGTATCTTCCTAGGCTGTGTTATACACCCCCTTTTTATCATTAGCAAACTGTTAATAAAATCTTTTAATAAAAGCCCTTCTTGCCTTGTTAGCCTCCTCGCTCTGCAAGACTGAGTGCAGAGACCCTTGAGGTCTTAACCTCGGCCAAGAGAGGAGTTTGGCCAATGATGTCATCCAGCAGGAACGCGCCGGAACGGCCATTCCTGAACCTAATCAGGGCTGGCTCCGCCCACTTGCCACCTTTCATCGCCGGCTCCGTGATGGACGCGGCGCAGAAGGCAGCGGAACCAAAGGAATGGCGGCGAAACCAAAGGGACGGGTTGTGGGGTGCGGCCGGGCCACTTTGAATGGTCCTGACACATGCCAGTCAAAGGTGAGTCCCGGTCACCGTTCCAGTTCTTGGATCCGTTAGATCCCACCACTGAGTTTGGCCCAGGAAACTCCTCTGGCAACCTGTTACCTGGGCTGGTGGCAGCGGATTGGAACCACCAAGGCAGTTCCCCACTAAGCTGCGGGTTCAAACCCAGCGGGCGAGTAGGGTGTGTGTGTCATAGGTTACAACCCCCCTTTCGTTCATGACAAACCTGTAGTCCTAAAAGCAGCTCTGTTTAGATAAAAAAGGGAATCCAAAACAACCTGATTTGGCTGATTAGAAGGGTTATGTTTTCATTCTGCAATATGGGGAAAAAAACAGCAAATTTGCTAAGTTTCAAAAATTATAAGTAGCAAAACGTCTTGTTATTACTCTAATCACTCAAAGTTCTTCATTCAGATCTCACTTGAAAAAAGCTGTTTTCTACAAAATCTGTCTCTGTTTGACAAATTTGCCCCCTTGAGGCAGAACCAAGTGGTCCCACCCACAAATAGAGCTTGTCAGGCCCCAGAGCTACTTATTGTTTTCATGTGATGGTCGCCTGTCCTTATTTGTGTTTCTGGTTCTCTAGCAACAACCTCAGACAAAAATACCAGATGGAGTGTCCGTGTTTCCCATGAGTTTCAGAAAAATTGGTATTCACTGATGAATCGTGATTTCTTCGTTACAGTGAAATATGTTGAGCAGGTTTTGAAATGCAGGGCAGTAGCATAGCTATGCTGCAATGTGCTGTGTAAACACTCACCGACAGAGCTGTTCTGGGAAGTGATGTAGTGCAAGCCTGCTGTCAGTATTTGGAACCATCAAACATTGACATCTACTGAATATCAATGGTGAAGTAGTCAAATATTGACCGCTACATATCAGATACAGTCAAACATTGGTTGCGATGTGTGATACTGGCAAATATTGGCTGCGACTTCCTGTCGGCAATTAGCCTCTTCCGACCTCCCAATTATCCCCAAAATTATTCCCCATGAAACGCGGATGATATGCCTTTTACAAATAAGCTGAATTGTTGATGACAAATAATCAGCATTTGTCATCCCAAAAAATTGGAATAGCAATCAAACTACAGTATCTGAGGGTGCAATCCTAACCTGGAGTTAAGCCAGCACAATTAGGCCAGTAAAGTTTGGCTGGCACCAGAGCCACGGTAAAGCGTGTTTGGACCACTCTCAGAGTCGGGGAGGATGGCGCATGTCTGTGTGCTGGCCTTCTGACTTCTGACTCCAAACATACTTTACAGTGTCTCTTGTGCCAGCCAGACTTTGCTGGCTTAACTATGCCAGCCTAACTCCAGGTTAGGATTGCACCCTGATTTATGCAAGGTCTTTCAGTTGGCACTCCATTATAAAGTGCCAGACTGTTGCCAGACCATCTCTATTGGAGATTCATATTTGAAGTCCAGGGAAAGTCAGCAGGAAGGGAAAGTCAGCTGTATGTTGGGCACATTTTCTACAGATCTTCGGTAGGAAAAAATGCCCTAATTATTAGAATAATTATCACCACTAGCACTAATATCTTAAACTTCTGGGGGCTCATCTAAAACAAAGTACTGACATTACAGAAAAAGAGTTAGCAAGACTATTTCAGTTCTAAAGCACAGCATCGTGGTTGTGTTCAGGAAACAGAAAAAGGCAATGAATAACTTGAGAGCTTTCTGAGTACTTAACTTTGGGTTGCTGCTAGTTCTCCTCCTCATGTTTTGTTTCTTCTGTGGACAGATGGGGAGATCCAGGCCACCCAGTGAGACTCAAGACAGAGGTGGATTTTGAACCCAGGTTTCCCTGGGCCAAGTCCAAGAGCAACACACAGTCCACGGTGACACTACAGGCTCTGTTCCCAGACTTCCCAGCCCTCCTTTCTTTTAAAACAAATCCACTGGATTTCTTGCCAGATGTTTTCAGAACATAACTCAGAGTTGCCTTTTCACAGCACCGTTTTATGCCAGCGTCTACGATACAGAATCCATTATATGGTGAGTTTTCAGTTGAAAGACAAAAAGAAGTCAGGGAAAATTTGAAAAGGCAGTTTCTTTTCTCCCGTTTTCCTTCTGAAGCGGATGCTTAAAACAATGTTGAACAGGCAATCATGAGCAAGGAACAGCAATCCTTTGACTATGCATCTGTCACTTGGGACTCTTCCCTCTAATTAATAATTACAATGGCTTTGAAAAGATTGCTCTATAATGTTTGTGGCTGGGTGGTTTGGATTTTTGGGATTCTTTTCTCAACAACCACACTAAGGGCACAATTCTAACCTGGAGTTAGGCTGGCACAGTTAGGCCAGCAAAGTTTGGCCGGCACAAGGAACACCGTAAAGAATATTTGGACCACTCTTGGAGTCAAAGAGGCCAGCACACAGACGTGCACTATCCTCCCCAGACTACGAGAGTGGTCCAAGCATGGTTTACAGTGGCCCTTGTGCCGGCCAAACTTTGCTGGCCTAACTGTACCAGCCTAACTCCAGGTTAGAATTGCACTCTAAATTAAAAGTTAATTTGCCTACCGACAGAATGAAGTACAGTAATAGTTTTTATTAGGCGGCTGTGCTAATTCCACAAGTGTAGATGGATAACCGCAATGGAATTCAGATGGCATGTTTAGGGAACAGAGATGCTTTTACTTCAGCATTTTGAACTCTATCCAGCATCTTTAGGCAATCAATCAATCAATCAATCAATCAATCAATCAATCAATCAATCAATCAATCAATCAATCAATCAATCAACAGGTACTTATATACCGCTTTTCAACACGAAGTTCACAAAGCGGTTTACAGGCAAGCAACAACAACATCAACAGCAGCAGCAGCAACAGCAACAGCAACAACAACAACAACAGGCTTCCTGCCCCAAAGGGCTCACAATCTTAAAAAAGGCAGACCACCAGCAACAGCCACTAGAAAGACTGTGCAGGGGTGAAGAGGGACAGTTACTCTCCCTCTGCTAAATATAAGAGGAACACCACTTGAAAAAGTGCCTCTTGCCCAGTTAGCAGGGGTAAAGTTAGGCAGTCTCTAACTCCTAAAATATCTCAGGGCCCAATCCTGAACCCACAGCCGCCATGCTGCCCTGGCAACTTGTGCCATACAAGCACCACAAGGCACGAGAAGATGTGCCGTGGAATCAACCAGTGGAATGTTTTTCCACTGGCCAGCAAAGTGGCTTTTCCAGGGGGGAGGGAGAAGCTGGGTGGAAGGTGGAGAGGGGGTAGAATTGGGCAAAGTGGGGGTGGAATGTGGGGTGGGCCAGGCCCACCAGGGAAGTGGGGATGGCAGCAAAGACTGCCACTGTATCATAATCTTCACCCCTGTTCAGCGGCGTCATGCAGCCGGAACGCTGGGCGGGAGGAACGGGTGAGCGGTAGCCCGCCCGTTGCGTACCGCTCCGTTTTGCCGTCTTCCCCTCCCCCATTGGGGCGGGGAAGACGGCGAAACGGAGCGGTATGCAACGGGAGGGCTGTCACTCACCCGTTCCTCCCGCCCAGCATTCCGGCTGCATGACGCCGCTGCCCCTGGTCCTGGAGGCCAACATGGGACTCCTCGTTTCTGCACCTGCTAAATAGCAGGTGCAGATCCAAGTGGACCCATCAGGGCCACCATAGCACGGCACAAGGTAAGGAAATGGCTGCTCCCTTACCCCGAGGAGACCTGCAGCTGCTTTCCTGGTCCAACAGGATACAGCAGTGGCCATTTCTGTGCCATTGTTCCTCCGATGCCCAGGAATCTTCGGCTGCCCAAGTTCTTACACTCTACTACTCTGCAGCAGTCACACCTGGACATTATGGGAGTCGTACAATGCATGTTTCTATGGGGGGGGGAAATAGGAGAAAATACTTACATTTGCCTAATGGGTTCCTGATTTCTGGCTTTAATTGCATTTAAACAAAACAAGCCTAAGGACCCAATCCTATTGGGGATTGTGGCACTGTAAGATCCTTTACAATGGTGCGAAAGGTGGGCTGCCATGGTGAACATTCATGGTGAACATAAATGGGCAGCGGCATCGAAGGTGCAGCAGCAGTTCCAGAGAACTCCATCGGTGCCAGTAAGTCGGTGGCAGGCAGGCTGTGGCCAAGGAAGGGGGAGTAACGGGTGTGTTGGGGAGGAACAGGGATGTGAGTTGAACAGGGAGGGCTGGATCCAGTGGCAGTTACACTTGCCAGAACATGTTCCCCATTTTTCTTTATGCCCACCTGGCTCCTCCATCTTGGGACAGCTATATAGATGGCAGAGGTCTTAGGAGACCCATAGGCAATCAGGAAGCCTACCAGGGGGAGGGCTGAAGTAAGAAAAATAATATCCATATGAAAATATAATGATGATGATGATGATGCTAGTATTTATATACCGCCTTTCTTTGGCCATTAGATTGCTCCTCTGACTTTAATTCAAGGCGGTTTACATAGGCAGGCTTTATTTCTCTAACCCCCCAAGGGGTTTTTACAAATTGCAAAGAAGTTCTATCTTTCAAGAACAACATACAGATGGAACCTTTGTGGTCTAGTCCTTCTTTCTGGCCACAGGATTGCCTTCCTGCTGGCTGATAGACGGCTTCTCTGCTCCCACCAAAGAAGCAGCTGGCCCAGCACAACTCCTCTCTCACAGGCAGCTGGAGACAGCTCTTATCAGTCGCAATTCTCAAGGTCTGCCGCTCACAGAAGCTTCCGGTGATCTCGAATTGGCGACCTTAGGATCTTATCTTCAGGCAAACGGAGGCTTTAACCCTCTCGACTAAACCTCCTGCCCTAAATGTCTTATTTCTGCCCTCCTCCCTTATTTCTAAAATAGAAATATTTGTTTGCCTGTGAATATTTTATTTACCTCCTGCAAGTTGTCTGATTGCCACCCTCCCCACTGGCATGGCTGTATGTTAGAACATGTTGGGAGAAGGGGAAGAAATGGAAGCAGTGACAGACTTTACTTTCCTGGGCTCCAAGATCACCACAGACGGTGACTGCAGCCATGAAATTAAAAGACGTTTACTTCTTGGGAGGAAAGCTATGGCGAACCTATACAACTTAATCAAAAGCTGAGACATCACCCTGCCAACAAAGGTTCGCATAGTCAAAGCAATGGTTTTCCCAGTAGCAATGTATGGCTGTGAGAGCTGGACCATAAGAAAGGCAGAGCGCCAAAGAATAGATGCTTTTGAATTATGGTGTTGGAGAAGACTCTTGAGAGTCCCCTGGACTGCAAGGAGATCCAGTTGATCAATCCACCAGGAAGTCAAACCTGATTGCTCCCTGGAAGGACAAATCCTGAAGCTGGAGCTCCAATACTTTGGCCACCTCCTGAGAAGAGAGGACTCTTTAGAAAAGACCCTCATACTGGGAAAGATGGAAGGCCAAAGGAGAAGGGGGCGGCAGAGGATGAGATGGTTAGACAGTGTCACCGAAGCAAAATTGGGCGAACTCCGGAAGCTAGTGGAGGACAGGGAGGCCTGGCATGCTGTGGTCCATGGGGTCCCGGAGAGTCGGACACAACTTAGCAACTGAACAACAACAACAAATCTTTTTTATTAGCAATGCGTAAACAGAAGGACACATGTGCTGTCCAAATGTGGTTATTGGAAGTGTGGTACCATGCCAGAGGAAAATATTTTTTGCCTTTATCATTGCTTAGCTGTGATCCTAAAGAAACCAAAATAAGTTTTTCTTTTTAAAAGTGCTGGCCAGATATTAATTTTGCAAAGCTGGTAGTTTATTAATAGAAGATGTGGCACAAATGGGTCCTAACGCACACACATGCCTTGGAATGAGTGTTCAGAGTTTCAGTGGCACTCAGAGCCTCTAGATGAACATGTGCTCAATCACACAACTTAATGTAAATGAGATTTGATTTTTAAATTTAAAAATAGCACATGGAGATGCATGAAGCGTAAATGGGACACATCCCTTTAAACCTGAAATGCTGCACAAGAAATTAGTGCTTCTCTGCCAAGAAGGTTAGATTAACAGGAGAGGACATTATATTATTTTCTTGAAGCCATGGGTATACAAATATGGCTGACTCAGATCTTTCCCGCCAAGGAGGAGGATTGCTGCGAATTCACAAATAAAAATCTCCCTGCACGCGTGTAAAAGTTAATCTCAACGTCTTTAATCATGCCTGCGTGTTCTGCATACGGGTGTGCGAATTGCTGTACGAAAAATGGGACTCAATTTCCACGGAAAGATTCATGTATTCACATTACATCGGTTCAATAAAACTACCGTTAACTGTGAGTGCATTATTTTTTGAAGCTGTGTAATTTCTTGTTGTTCCTAGCAGTCTTATTCACCATTTTCTGACACCCACTGTTAATGGTCTAGAAGGTAAAAAAAAAAATTTCCCCCCTCCTTTTCCCCCCCTTCCCGTTTACACATTTTTTCCCACCTTCCATTTTCTACTGTAATATTTTCGAAATTCTGAACATTAACAGAATTTGTTTTTTTTTGGGGGGGGGGTGAGTGTAGAAGTTAAAAAAATACTCTTAATAGTCTAGAAGTAAAAAAGAATTACTCTCATATTGACAACTACTTGTGTTATGAAGAGATTTTAATGTAATTTTCCTACTGTAATACTTATGAAATTCTGAACATTAACAGACATTTTTTTTATGGGGCATGGCTGTTTTATTTTTGGTTGTGTAGATTTCAAAAAATAAGTCTGTCAAAACAGTGCAATCCGAGTTTAAATAGACAGCAAGTAGCATTTTGTCCGGTATGTTCAGTAATATAATTACACGGAATTAAACGGGAAAGTTGGTACTTACCGTGAACTCCCCTTCTCAGCAGCTCCAGTCAGGGTCAGCAAGGACATCTGGGTAGCTCCTCCCTCTCCAGTAGGCAGGTCAGATGAAGACTTGTAGAGATGGGAGGGGCTCCTGGATCCGCCCAGTCAATCCAAAGCCTTTAGAACGAGACTCCCAACTCTTTAAACTTAAAGGAACATCCGAGGACCCACCGCAGCCTCTGCTGACATACGTCCTCCCACGATGTCCCTTGATGCGGCAACAACGGCAGGCCACCAGCCCTACCTAACGCACACTAGGGCCACATCTATTAACAAACTACACTCCCCACCCAGTCTGACCTCCACCGAGGCAGAATAGGCAGGATAGCATAACACCAGAACAGGATGCCACCATTTCCTCGCAATGGGCGGGATGCTGACCCTGACTGGAGCTGCTGAGAAGGGGTGTTCACGGTAAGTACCAACTTTCCCGTTCTCCAGCAGCTCCAGTCAGGGTCAGCAAGGACATCTGGGATGTACCAAAGCAGTGCCCACTGACACAATCGGGAGGGATTAAATGGAGGCATCCCGCGCCACACTCTGGAGAACACGTCGAGCAAACACGACGTCTCTAACAGCGAAGGTGTCAATTTTATAAAATTTTATGAATGTGTTTGGAGTGCTCCAGGTGGCAGCCTTACACACTGTCTCTAACGACGGACAGGCCTTGAAGGCCGCTGACGTCACAGCCCCACGAAGGGAGTGCGCCAAAATCCCCTCTGGCGGGGGGACCCCCCGTGCCCTGTATGCTGAGATGATGGCCTCTCTCAACCACCTAGAAATCGTAGACGGGGATGCCTTTGTACCCTGTTTAGGCAATCTAAAGTGAACAAACAGGGCCTCTGTTTTACGAAAGGGAGCAGTCCTGGAAATGTAGAATTTGAGTGCCCTATACGCATCCACGGAGTGCCACTGTCTCTCCTTTGCATGCTGTGGGTTAGGGCAAAAGGAGGGTAAAATTAACTCCTCCAACCTATGAAAAACTGAGTTCACTTTCGGTAAAAAGGATGGGTCCAACCTGAGTGTGGCCCTGTCCTCTGAAAATATGCATAACTCCTTTGCAACCGACAGGGAAGCCAATTCCGACATCCTTCGGGCCGAAACAATCCCAATCAAAAAAACTGTCTTAACTGTAAGCTCCTTAAGAGAACAAGTGGCTAACGGTTCAAAGGGAGCCCTTGTAAGGGCTTTAAGAACTAAGGGCAAATCCCATGACGGAACTCTATGCACCGTGGGGGGGGGGGTTAAGAGAGACACCCCCCTTAAAAACTTCTTGACGTGGGGATGAGACGAGAGACTCCTCCCCCTAGGGTACCCCAAAATAGAAGCGATGGCCGAAACCTGTCGCTTCAGAGTGGCTGTACTCAAGCCCTTTTCCAAACCCTCCTGCAGGAATTCGAGTAGGTGCCTCACCCTAGGCTTTAGAGGATCTAACCCTTTACCTGTACTCCATCTGAAGAAGGTTTTCCAAGTCGAGTTATATACTCGATTTGTTGACCCTCTCTGGTCCGACAACATAGTTGTTAAGACTGCGTCGGAGTAGCCTAAACTGGCCAGGGCCTGCCGCTCAAACGCCAGGCAGTCAATTGCAGGAAGGCGGGGTCTGGGTGCAGAAGAGGTCCCTGCGATAACAGGTCCTGTCTGTCCGGAAGTCGAAGAGGCGGCTGCCGCGACATCTCCTGAAGGTCCGAAAACCACGGACGGCGTGGCCAATGCGGAGCTAGCAGCACCACCTCTTCTTCCTCTTGTCTGATCTTTATCAGGACTCGCTGCAGCAGCTGAAACGGCGGGAACGCATATAGAAGGGCCCTGGGCCACCTCTGCTGCAGAGCGTCTATGCCTCTGGCGCCCAGAGACCTTCCTCTTGCGAAGAACCCCGGGAGCTGATGATTCAGATGCGATGCAAACAAGTCCATCTGCATGACTCCGAATCTTGTCTCCAGCAGCTGAAAGACCTCCGGATGGATCTTCCATTCCGCCTGATTTATCTGCTGCCGACTCAGCCAGTCGGCCTCGATATTGTCGACCCCTGGCACGTGTTCTGCCCGCACAGATCTGATGTTTGCCTCTGCCCATAGGAACAGAGCTCGAGCTTCCTTGTGCAAGGCCGGAATCCTGGTTCCGCCCTGACGATTCACATACGCTCGTGCCGTCATGTTGTCTGTATATATCAGAACGTGGGTGCCCCTGAGACTGGGGGCGAACCTCTGAAGTGCCAGGAAGATCGCTCGCAGCTCTAGGAAGTTGATGCTCCGGGCTGCTTCTGCCGGAGACCATAGTCCCTGAGCCAACTGTCCTCTGGAATGCGCCCCCCAACCGAGGAGGCTTGCATCCATGAATACCGAGACTCGGTCTGAAATCTGGATCGGGCTGCCCTGGGACAGCCTGTTGGGGTGAAGCCACCAGCACAGGTCCGCCCGCGCTGCGTGACTCAACTTGATCCTCCTGCTTATGCCCCTGGCTATGCAGTCCTGAAAGGGCAATAACAGATGCTGAAGACCCCTGGTCCGGAATCGCGCCCACGGGATCACATCCTGGCAGGAAGTCAGCATTCCTAACAGCTTGGCCAGCTGTAAAACGTCGATGGACCGCAGTCCCAGAGTCTCTGTCACTAGGGTATGAATCTTGATCTGCCTCTCCTGAGACAGCGTGACCGAAAAGTTCATTGTGTCTATGGTGACCCCCAGGTGGGATATCACCTGGGACAGAGTCAGCTGACTCTTTTCCTCGTTGATCACGAACCCATGATCCCGGAGACACTGGATAGTCAGTCGCAGGTGTGTCTCCCCCTGCTGGGGGGTCCTGGCACGCAACAACAGATCGCCCAAGTACGGGTATAGGGCAACCCCCTGAAGGCGCAGGTGGGCCACTAGCACAACGAGCACCTTGGTGAACACTCGCGGCGCTGATGACAGCCCGAAAGGAAGGGCCCGGTACTGCCAGTGCCGGCCGTCGTAGCAGAAGCGAAGTAGTCGGCAGTGGGGGGCCCTGATGGGGATATGCAAATAAGCATCCTGCAAATCCAAAGATGCTAACTGGTCCGCCCTTTTGAGGGCCAGCAGGATGGACCGAAGAGTCTCCATCTTGAACTTGTGCTGCTGCATGAATCGGTTGAGCCACTTGAGGTTTAGGATGATGCGCGTGTCCCCCGACTTCTTGGGGATCGCGAAGATATGGGAGTAAACCCCCTTCCCGCACTCGCTGGCTGGAACTGCCTCGATAGCGCCAATATCGCACAGGTGCTGAAGCGCCCTCAGGATCTTTAGATGCTTTTCTGAACAGGAGAGTCTGTGGACCTGGACAAATCAGTCTCGTGGTAGGATGCAAAGTTCCAGGGCGTACCCTAGATGTACGGTCTCCCTGACCCAGCGATCTGACGTTGTCTGATCCCAAAGATCGGCAAATTGTTGGAGTCTGCCGCCGATCAGAGGGCGACCGCTGGCGTCATGTGGAGTGGGGCTTGGGCCCCTTGGAGGAAGTGGACTGTTGACCACCTTGTCCGCGGGGTCGAAAGGAGGACTTGCGCTGCCAAGGCTTCTGGGACCCCTTGAAGTAGCCAGCCGGCAAACTGGAAGTGCCCGCAGAGGAGGCACTGCCAAATTGTGATCGATGGCCCCGAAAGGACTGGGGGGACGACTTGGGTTGTGGCTTGGACTTCTCTCGCGAAGGAAGGACCTTCTTCTTGCCCCTGGTTTCCACCAGGAGCGGTACCAGCGCCTCACCGAACAGTTTCTCTCCCTTGAACGGCAGCCCGATGACCTTAGACTGTGAAGCCGTGTCGACATCCCAGCGTCTAAGCCAAGTATTGCACCTAACAGCCACAGAGGCTGCCATGGAGCGTGCAGAGAGCTGAACCGCATCGGCGGTGGCATCGGCGGCGAAGGCGGAAGCAAGCTCGATCTTCCCAAGATCCTTCCTCACTTCCTCTGGTACATCGAAATCACGCAGCAGGTCTCTGGTCCACAGGAAAGCCGCTCTGGCAAACATGGAACCGGCGACTGATGCCCTCAGCGCCCCTGCAGCGGAATCAAACGCCTGACGGACGGCCAACTCGATACGCCGATCCACAGGATCCTTAGGAAGTCCTTCGGAATCCACGGGCAGAATGGAAGAGGAACCCAAGGCAGCCACAGGTGCATCCACGACTGGCATCCTGAAGCGCTGCATCTCAGATGGGAACAAAGAATACAGCTTTAGAGAAGGCTTATTAGACTCCCTAGCTCTAGCTGGGCTCTCCCACTCTTTATCAATAAGAGCTCTGAAATGCTCCTGCAGAGGGAACCCTCGGGGTGCCTCCTGCTGAGCTGGAAAGGCCACAGGGTCACCCCACGTTCCAGAAGCCGAAGAGGTGGAGGGCTCCTGACCATACTGCAAACTAAGCACCCTCAAGACTTTAGGGAGCATCCGAGGAAACATCTCAGCCTTAGACAGTCTAGTGGAGTGGCTCTCAGTCTCTGTTTCCTCCTCAGAAATCTCCCCTTCTTCCACAAATTCCGCCCCAGTTTCATCACTGGAATCCTGCGTGCGAGGCCTCTGGGCCGAAGGAACAAAGTCCAAACTGTCTTGACTAAGAGACCTGGGCCTCTTTAGACTTGAAGGGGTGCCTCCTTGCAAGCCTCTATCCTGGCCAGAACTCTGCGGGCCCAAGAGTCCTTGTGGCTCTGCCTGATACTCTTCCCCCGCCCGTTCCCCGAGGGGGGATGGGACCACCACGTCAACGTCCAGGTTCTGGGGGTGGTGGTTGCGGGGCCAGTTGCCTCCCCCCCAGAGCTGTGTCCACGTAAGAAGCAATCAGTTGCTGCATTCGTGCCTCGATCTCCCCCCAAGATAAGGGCCCCGATACATCACCATGATCCTGGGTCTCGTCGGTGGCCTCTGCGGGGCTTGCCATGATGCAGATCGAGTCTGAAGAGGAAGAGGCTGCAGCTGCTGGGCCCAGAAAGGCTACTGTCCTCGTGCCCTGTGGCGGGGGGGGAGGGTCGGTGCCAGATCGTGCACGCAGCAACGATCACACTGCTATCTCCCCAAACACGTAGTAAGGGTCAAGCAGGGGGCCTCCGCTGGTCCTGGGCGAGCTCCTGAGCCTTACTGAGGAGTCCCCAAGGGACAAGCAGAGGCTGCAGGATGCTGGGCGTTCCGCGCGCCAAAACCCGGATCCAAGATGGCCGCCGCAAACGGAGCCTCATGGCCCGCGCTTCTACGGGCCTCGGGGACGACGATCTGGGGCTGCCCGGGGCTGCGCTAGGCAGGCGGGGCCCCCAAGAGCCCTTAGAAGGGCTTTTGTTGTCTTCTCCTCCGCGCTCCTTCCAACGACGAATAAATCCGATTTTTTTTTTTTAAGGGAGCTCCGGAGGTATGCGACCTGCTCAGCCGAAAGGCAAGGCCAGACTGGGCGGATCCAGGAGCCCCTCCCATCTCTACAAGTCTTCATCTGACCTGCCTACTGGAGAGGGAGGAGCTACCCAGATGTCCTTGCTGACCCTGACTGGAGCTGCTGGAGAACCTTGGAATTGCATATTAACTCATAATATGGTTACCACTGATGTTTCTACACGATCACACGTTGTTATTTTCATAAGTTTTTATTTCAGGAGTAAATGATTCAGTCCTAAAGAGTACCAGAAAAGCAATCCGAAATGCTTGGAATAAGGATTGTTTTGAGTATGCCAACATGGCTGCTAAGCCCGCCCCCTGGCCTCAACCTGCTTGTATTAATTTTTAAGGGTGTCCTCTCCTGTTATTCTACCTCTATGTTCTCTGCTCCCTCTCCTTGAAACATAGTTGCATGGCATTTAAAGTTTCAAATGACATTCCTATGGGGGTGGCGGCAAAACACTTTTAAGTTTTGTAGGAGCCTGACATCCTGTGTAAAGCGGCCCCTCCCCCTCCCCTTCAGTGCCATTCATGGCTTGGAGAGTGAAGTCTCCCAACCAATTCTCTGAGAAGTGAATGGCTCTGTAGGCGAGGGGGAGGGGCCGCGTTACACAGGGAGGAGCTCCTGCTCCTGCAAAACTTAGCATTTCCCCCCTGTAGGTATGCCACTGAGCAGGCTGCAGATCAATCAATCAATCAATCAATCAATCAATCAATCAATCAATCAATCAAAAAGTACTTATATACCGCTTTTCAACCTGAAGTTCCCAAAGCAGTTTACAGGCAAATAATAAAGTTAAATGGCTCCCTGTCCCAAAAGGGCTCACAATCTAAAAAATGCAGACCACCACCAGCAACAGCCACTAGAAAAGACACTGAGCTGGGATGAAGAGGGGCAATTAATCTCCCCCTGCTAAACATAAGAGAAACACCACTTGGAAAAATGCCTCTTGCCCAGTTAGCATGCTCCTGGTAAGTAAGGAGATGGGAACATGTGCACATGCCTGTCCTCCCCCACATCCATAGGTGTGGCGTACACAGAATTGCTGTATGGGGATTGAGATGGCGCATGTTCATGCTGCTTCAGGCGCCAGGAGGTCTTAGGGGTCAGGCACCCCTCATCAGTTCTCTATCCCCCTACAACTCACCACTAGAAGCAACTGCTCCAAGCCATAGTAAGAGTGAACCGTCCGATGCCAAGGTTGGACTCATACTAGGTGCAATTTAAATGGTTGCATAAGGGACTTTCGGATGCTAGTGAGACAGGTGTCACTTCCAAGCTTTCCTGCTGAAGACCAGAGAGAGTCAAGGATCGAATACCTGGCTGACTGAGAGCAGTATGAAGTGGCAACAGATGACTCACAGGAGATGAATGGGAAGCTTTTCTTGCAAGTTCTAACAGCAATAGACCCATCACAGATGGTGTCCCCGGCACCCATCTCCAGGGCTTGTGATACCAAAGCAATTTCCCCATCTCAGAAAGGCTTGATTAGCATTTCCGCCCACCTTCTGATTCATGGTGTTTTTCCTCTGGCTTCCAAGGAAAGTGATGTATGAAGTAAACACCACAGAGGCACAGTCATGCCCAATTGCTTTGAAACCGGTCCAAGAAAAATATAAGAACATAACTTGGAGCTGAGCCCACAGATCTTTTTCCTTCTGAATTTACACAATATTTTCCTTCTGAATTGTTTCAGAGTGGTGGCTGTGGTCCGTGGCGAGTGGAAAGAATCTCTGGCGTTCATGGCACAGAAAGCTGAACAGTAACCTCCAGGCCACCCAAAACAGTTTCTCTGTTGGTCTACCGCAGTAGTTCTCAAACGTCTTAGCACTGGGGCTCACTTTTTAGAATGATAAACTGTCCAGGACCCGCCGGAAGTGATGTCATGGCTGGAAGTGCCATCACTGTGACGTCAGAGCCTGCTGCTTTCCTGAGAATGTAGCAAGCAAACGAGCAAGCAAACAGTATTTATATACCAGTTTTCAACAAAAAGTTCACAGGCAAAAAAATAAAGTGAAATGGCTCCCTGTCCCAAAAGGGCTCACAATCTAAACACCAGCAGCAGAACACCAGCAGCAGCCTATGCCGGCCTAACTCAGTTTAGGATGGGGCCCTGTTGCCCCGGCCACAGCCCCCCCCCCGAAGCAACCCCGAGAGGGGGGGGACTCACCGGTGAGGACGGCAGCAGAGGGGGAGAGTGGTGCTGCTGAGTTCCTGGGCAGGCCGCTCCGAAGTAGAGGAGGCGCGCCGCAGCCCGGCGGAGGCTGCCTGGCCGGGCACACCTTCGGGGGGGGGGTGGCTCTGAAGCCCCTGCAGCTCAAGGTTGGTGGGTGCCCGGGCCGGAGGCCTGGGAAGTGAGCCAGCAGGATGCGGAGCAGGGAAGGCCCAGCGCGCCGTGCCCTGGGCCTCCTCTCCCCGCGGCGCTGGCTGATGACCTCATTGCTGGTGCTGAGGCCAAGATCTTGCGAGATCTCGGCCTGGGGCGGGATTAGAGGGGGTGGAATCCAGGAACCCGGCTCATAAGGAGCCCGGCGGTCGGGCTGGTCGGACGCTCCTCCACTGGCTGGAGAGCGAGCAGAGGAGTGACCGACAGCAAGGTGGGCAGAACGCCTGGGCTCGCTCCCGACCGTGGCCGGACCGGGGACACAAGAGCCCCGCCTCTTTGGGGGATCACCCCTTGGGCCCACCCCTGGGAAGGGGGAGCCAGAGCCCTGAGACCCCTTGAGCCCTGTAGCGTGCCGGCTGAGGAGGCACCCCCCTGTGGCATGGGGCAAGCCCCCCTGGCTGAGGGGTCCCCCAGGGCCCACACCACCGCTGCCCCAACGCTCTGGGCAGCCAAGAAGACAACCACCAGGCGCAGCCATAATCACCCCGCGCCGATGATCAGTGTGAGCCCCAGGAGGGATGAGGGAGGCCTGTGAAGGGAACAAGGACTGGCCCCATGAATGTAAAGGCCTTGACAAAAATAAACTGCCTAAATTGCATGCTTGCTCGCCTTCCGCCTGCTTCCTGCTGCCGACCCAGGGTCTGGACCCATCGAGCCATGAGTACCCGCCCCACCCCACCGTTAGCTGCCATGGAAGATGTGACAGGCCCTTAATCATGTCCCCCAATTCATCATCAATTAGCATAACCATTCTTACTTTCATCAACCTAGCAGTTCAAAAGCACCTAATAATGTGAGTAGATAAATAGGTACCACTTCAGTGGGAAGGTAACGGTGTTCCGTGCACTACGGTGTATAGTCATGCTGGCCACATGTCCACGGAAGCTTGTCCTCGGACAAACGCCGGCTCTTCGACTTAGAAATGGAGATGAGCACCGCCCCCTACAGTTGGTCACGACTAGACCATCCGGTCGTGGGGAAACCTTCCCCTTTACCGTTGTACTTTCACGTCTTGTAATAGGCCCCAGAAACCCACATCTCTGGGTGGCTGGTGCAGGTTTGGTATTTGTGTTTTCAAAAACAATTGGAATACAGGTGGGGCCTTTTTATCTGTGAGGGCTCCATTCCTGGAAACTTCTTGGATTAAAAAAAAATCCATGCTTTACTGAGGATTTTGCTCAGCTATGCTCTGGTCAGGTCTGGAGGGTTTTGTGAGGCCCGCTGAGCCCATATGTCGAAAACTGGAAAGTAATTTTTTGTTGGCTGAAACTGCCATTCTGAGGCCTGCTGAGGCCGTGTGCTCAGAAGAACCTCTGGAGACAACAAGAGCTGTGCTCCGGTCGCCTTCAGAGGTTTCATGGTGAGCCTAATCTGGCTCAACTCAGGTTCAGGGGTCCCACAGTGAGCCAAATCTGCAGATGAATGTTTCATGGTTAATTAGGCTCAACCTGTAATTATTTATTTCTGTAAATCCGGATTGAAGATTTTAACACCATTCCCTAAGGCACAAATGCTGCATTGCTACACTTTTCAAGGCATTCACACAGGAGGCATTTGGTGGGTTCCAGTTCTTTTTCATAAGCTGCTTTTTCGGTCTAAATTTGATTTCATTCTTTTGAAATTAATCTCATCTGAACGAGACGCAGCCAATGTGCAAAACCGCCTGGCCATGACGTGAAAGCAAGGGCCGAACCATCACCTGCGGTTTCTGCCAAAGGCCTGTATTTTTAGAACGCCCCATAAAATCACTGATGGAGGAGTGAAGGATGTTTGAAAAGGTATTCGCCAAAGATGCTGGAAAATGGACAGAAGGAACACTTTATCCGCCAGATTACGCTGGCAATTCAAAAGGGCAGGCTGAAGGGGAACAAACAAACTCTAACAGAGTTGAAAAATATATCCAGCATTTTCCTCTTTGGTACGTTCTTTGCGTTCTTTGCCAGTAAACAAAAGGCAGAATCTCACTATTAAACAAACAACATGTTGTGCTCCATTTGTTGAATCAGGGGTTTTCAAACTGTGGGTTGGGACCCACCAGTGGGTCATGAGCCAATTCCAGGTGGGTCGTGAAGCATCTGGAGCAGCCATCATTGCAAATATGGGAAGATGCTCTAAAGGGGGCGGGCTGTGTGGTTGTTTTACTTGTGTCAAGGTTGTAAATTGGCTTTTCCCTTTCTAATTCACTTTGCTATTGGAAAATGGCCAAGAAATAACCCATCTTATTGCTGCATTCTCAGGAAAGCAGCAGGCTCTGGCATCACAATGACTGCACTTCCGGTCATGACATCACTTCTGATGGGTCCCGGATTGTCATTCTATGAGGTGGGTCCTGTTGCTAAAAAGTTTGAGAACCACTGTGTTGGATCATATCTTATGTGTGTGGCTGGTGTTTGATTTGGACTGGTTCTCCTGTTAGCAATTTGCTAGTTGCCTTGGGCTCATTTGATGAGGAAGGGCATGATATAAATCTCTAACAATCGGTAGTGTTGCCAGGGGGCAGCAGTGAAGTAGGTATAGCAGGAACTGCAATGCTCCATGTAAGCAGCCCCTTCCACTTGCCACTGACTGGAACCATTCCGGGAGGTGATGGCAATTGATTGCGGTCGCTGCCCCAAATGGCTCTGACAGTGGGAGCGCAATTCTAAACTGGAGTTAGGGAGGATGGCTCACGTCTGTGTGCTGGCCTCTCTGGCTCCGAGAGTGGTCCAAACATACTTTACGGTGTTCCTTGTGCTGGCCAAACTTTGCCGGCCTAACTCAGGGTGCAATCCTACCCAGCATCGGAATGGCAAGGCTGGCTGGCCAGCGCAATATCCAACGCTGGGTAGGGGGAGGCTGGAACCTCCCACAGCAAGGGAGTGTGTGCTCCCTTACCATAGGGGAGACTCCAGCCTCCCCTATGCTCTCCTCGGATCTGCACCTGCTAAAGAGACCATGCGGCCTGAATTGGGGCCATGTGGACTCTGGAACAGGCTTAGGATGTGGCCGTATACAGTGGTGGTATCTAAAACGGGAGGAACCGGAACGCTGGGCGGGACGTACGGTTGATTGGCAGCCTGTCCGTTCCATTCCGCCACCTGCCTGGTTGGCGCGCCCCACCGCTGCTTAACCGTGGGATAAAAACTGTTTCACCCTCTTCCTTTCTTGTTAAGATAGTCGCTTCAATTACATTACCCAGCATCTTCTTGACACGCAGCCTTGTGCCGTTGCAAAGTTTTGGTGGGTCGAGGTTCCGTAGTAAAATAATTGGAGATCCCACTGTAAGTAAAAGATGATGTGGTGGCAATGCAGCTGGACCAAGTGAGTTTAGGAAGTCTGATGGGAACTTGACGATCTCATAGGCATCTACTACGGTATCGATAGACTTGTATTCACTGACTACACCTGGTAACATGGCAAGTATTTGACTGGAGTCCAAGACCGAGGCATAATGATTTCTAAAAATTTCCAGAAGGTTCTACAGAGTTCTATTCATTCTATTCGACTACACTTGGGCTTAAATGTCATCGGGACTGTCACCAATCAGCTTAGCAACACTGAAAACTATGGATTTGACACTAATGTCGGTCATTTGGAACATTTCATTTTTCACCCCTTCTCACCCGCCATGCTAATGGGAGCTGAACGTGGACTTATATGGCATCAGGAGACCATTCATCTCAGCGACCCTGAAAACTATGGATTCGACACTAATATCGGCCGTTTTCAATTATTTTTACATGTCACCCCCTTCCCACCCCCACCCTTAAGGGTGCTAGGGGTGTCTTACCCCCACAGTATTTCTAGAAGTGGGATGAGTTTTGAAATCTGAAATCAAATGGTGTCCTCTACGCCACCATCAGCATGTTGCGGATATTCTATTTCCAAGCACTGTATCTTACACCCCTTCTCACCCCCCATGCTGATGGGGGCTGAACGTGGACCTAAACAGATCGGGAGTGTCACCATTCATCTCAGCGACCCCAAAAACTATGGATTCGTCACCAATGTCGGCCGTTTTCGAGTATTTTTACATGGCACCCCTTCCCACCCCCACCCCTAAGGGTGCTAGGGCAGTGGTGAAATTCAGCCAGTTCTTACCAGTTCCTCAGAACTGGTTGTTAATTTTAGGTTGGGAGAGGGAAGAAAGGCAGCGGCCGCCCTGAAGGATATAGAACCGGTTGTTAATTTATTTGAATCCCACCACTGTGCTAGGGGTGTCTTACCCCTAGATGTGCTGATCCTGCAAAAGCCACCTGCAAATAACATGGGCACAACCCGCTTCTCACAGGTATCAGGTTCATTTGTTAACCTAAAAAAATCCAGATTGGATGTCCTCCCATCTCCCTCCATCTCTCCATCTCTTTTCTTCCTTTTAAAAAATCTAGTCAGAAAAGACAGGTGCTGGCGAGAGTTTTAGCAGAAATTTGGCAAAATAACTGAGGACACAATCCTATCCTGGAGTTAGGCTGGCACAGTTATAATAATAATAATAAATGTATTTATATACCGCCTTTCTTAAGATCACTAGATTTCTCTAGTGACTGAAACTCAAGGCGGTTTACATGGGCAGACTTTTATTCAAACCCGAAGGTTTTTACAATTTACAGACATGTTTTATCTTTCAAGAAACTACACACATACAGATCTTTCTTTCTGGATTTAGCCCACTTTCTTTAGCCACCCGTCTGTCTTCTGCTGGCTGATGCTTCCCTGCTGCCACCAGAGACGCAGCTGTCTTCAGCACACTCCTCCTCCCACGAGGCAGCTGAAACTCAGCTTTAATCAGCGGCAGTTTGCAAGGTCTGCCGCTCATGGAGACTTCCGGCTGTCCCGAGCACACGACCTTGAGATCTTCAGCTGTTCTTCGGGCAAACGGAGGCATTAACTCTCTCGGCTAAATCTTCTGCTAAATCTAAGTTAGGCCTCTCGGCTAAATCTAAGTTAGGCCAGCAAAGTTTGGCCAGTACAAGGGACACTGTAAAGTACAGTATATTTGGACCACTCTCTGAGTCAGGGAGGATGGTGCACATCTCTGTGTTGGCCTCTCTGACTCTAAGAGACTTTACAGACTCCAAACACACTTTACAGTGTCCCTTGTGCCAGCCACACTTTGCTGGCCTAACTGTGCCGGACTAACTCCAGGTTAGGATTGCGCTCTAAGAGGCAGGAACAAAACGACGCAGAAGGGGCAATCCCAGCTCATCCCGTGTTAAACCATTTGAGTTCTTTCAAGAGCAGCCGCATGTGACAGGTTGTTGTTGTTGTTGTTCAGTCGCTAAGTCGTGTCCGACTCT
>JAJKFI010000007.1:24503406-24514591 GCA_029204185.1 Lerista edwardsae
AGGGGACTCTCAAGAGTCTTCTCCAACACCATAATTCAAAAGCATCAGGTTACAAGAGTTTTAAAATGTAGTTTGAAAATGACTACAAACAGCCCCTTGCCAAACGCCAGCACGTGCAACCAATTCCGCCGTGAAGAAAATGAAACAACCGTCGCTATGTACAGCATTGCTGCCTCCTGCAGTTCTGTTTAATGGGGCAGAAATGGAGACGCAAGTTAACCGAAAACACACACTTTGAGCGAAGGGATGTAAGTGACCGAAAGCCACAGGAATGCTACAGGAGGTCACTGGTTTGAATCCGGTCTCGGGCATGAAAAGCAGCAATGGGAAGGAATGTGCGAGATGAATGATGTAACTTGATCGACTTTCAAGGTGAGTTCCGTCTTGCATGCTCAGCAGAGTTGGCTCTGGGGAGGACGTGCCCCCCCTTTAAAGCTCGAGTAAAATGAAGGTACAATTTGCAGGGTTTGCATCATTGTTTCCTATCATCTGTGTTTTCTCCAAGTAAGGGGTTTTTTGTTCAATCCATTGGGTACAGATGTCAGAACATGTTTAATTTTCTTTTAATAACTGACACAGGGGCCTACATTTGGCCTGAATTAAAATGGTTTGAAAAGGCAGAATGTTATTCACATTAAACCAGAGATCGCCAGACTCTTGCCCGGGGGGTGGATCAGGCCTCCACCCTTTCCTTCCCCCACGTGAATGGCTACTTCTGTTCAACTGGGGACAGCTGCAAAGACCCCAACTACAGCCCCCAGGTGTTTTCGTGGTGAGCTGCTTCCGCACCGAACATGAGGCATGCTGGGATGGCAGTCCCCAAATGTGGCTCACCACGAAGACCTCTGGGGGCTGTAGTCGAGGTCTTCGCAATTGTCCCTGGCGGAACGGCAGAAGCTGGTTGTGCCGGGGACACTTTTTGGCGGTGCAGCGGACTCCAGTTTGGAGACCACTGCATTAAACCATGGTTTAGAGAGCTGGCACATATTGATTTAAATACGCCAGCATTTCTCAAACGGTGGGTTGGGACCCACGTGGTATACAGCAGATAGGGACTCAATTTCTGGTGGGTCCTGCAGGGCTTCCGATGAAAACTCGGAAAATGTTTTTAGATACTGTTGGTGGTACTACCCGTGGTAAATTCTCATTTACCCTGTCTCATCTGATCCTGTCCAAAGCCCTCCTTCCATTGCACCCAATGCCCACATTCCTTTTGCATTCATACTTACTGTTATGCACGCAGGAGGATTGCCAGGGGTTAAGCCTGAGCAAGAGAGCTGGAGGGGTGGAGCTAATTCCCCCTCCAATCAGGAGCCCTGAGTTATATGAATCCTGGAGAGTGGGAAAACTGGGAGTGGAGTTAATGTTATAAAGGGATTGTGCTGTTGCCCTTCCATTCAGTTCTGTTCTAACTGTTGCCTGTTGCAATAAACGTTCAATCTGCCCCTGCTTTGTTTGAGTTTCTATAGCATGAAACCCAATATATAACACGTACATTCATGCATTTGTAATCCAGGCACCCATTCTTTTTGCCCCACTCCTTGATAATAACTGCAAGCAGCTTCATAATGCCATGGAGATTGCACCTTCTGTTGTTGGCTGGAAATGCCATCCATCAGCACCACAGGGCAGTTCTAACCATATATCTGGGTCAGAGGTAGATTTGACAAGTACCATCGTCAGAGGGGAGGGGCATGGTACGTATGGCCAGTGCAGCAATGCACCATGGAAGTTGGAGCCATTCCTTACTGTTGGAGCCATTCGGGGAAGCGACGGCAACACCTGCATTGCTATCATTGCCCCGAATTGTTCCGCCAGCGAGGGGGAGGGCCTGCTTCCACAGCACACTGCAGCACCTGCTGTACTTACCACACTTCCCCCTCTGGCTACACTTCCGGATTTGACTAGTATCGAGGAAGACTTCTGACTAGCCAGAATGGCACAATTATAATAAATATTGCAAAAAGAGAGATCCTTCGGTAAAAGGTATTGGCATACCACATTTTTGGGGGGGTGAGTAATAAAGAATCAGCCTTTTTTGGCCTTTTTTGGGAATAACGAAGCAGCCTTTCCCTGTTAATACAAACTGGAGAAATGTAGCCAACAAGAAAATATTTCTAGACGGAAATCGTTTGTATACGTCTTTCCAACAGCATTTGATTTAAAACTGCAAAAGTCATTACCTTCTTTCTTTTAGGTGGATCAAAGCCCAGGTCTCCAAAAATATGACTACAGTTCTCTGTTTGCCTGTTGATCTTCTGTGGTAAACTCCCCAGCTTGGAAACTCTCTGTGCCAAATAGCTTTTGGTATCTTCTAGAGTAATGAAGCCAAACGTCGCATTTTTTTCGCCCTGAAAATATGCCTTGGACTTGAAAATCTCCAAGACTTCCTACAGCGTCAGTTTTGGCATGTTTACTTACCATACAGGAAACAGAATCACATATGAATTCATAAAGTGAGGAATGAAAATGAGATATGTATATACGCCATTTAAAGCAGAATATGGAAAACCCTTCCCACAAAACATGTAAAGGGTGTGTTTTTGTCATCACATTAGTGGAGACTCTGTTTCAAAGCTATTACTCTTTTTCATGCTTTCCCCCCTCTCTATAACCTCTCTCTCATCTGCTGAAGTCTGAAATGGTTTGGTTTAAGTCAAAGCCATCATTTTCCTGCAAGACTGTTCCTGCCCACAATGATAGATTTCCACCATACGCCCATAAAACGTGCAGCATCCCAAAACAGATTGACTCACGGTCTAAACATTTAGGAAAGAGCTACAGCTTTTGTTGCTTCATTATATAGATATGGGGTCATTCTGTTCTATGATTCACCAAAATTCCGCAGTAATGGCCCAATCCTATCCAGCTTGGATGTAGCTGCCATGCAACCCCGAGCTAAAGGAACAAATGTTCCCTCCGTGACTGCCCCCCCACCTCAGGATGCAGTGTGTACCCCATTGGTATGGCTGCCATCAGTGCTGGAACATGGGATAGTAATGGGCTGTAAGCCCCATTGGTTTAAAGGGAGAGAATTCAACATGTGCTCAACTCTCTCACTGAAATAATAATAATAGTATTTATATACCGCCTTTCTAGGTCATTAGATTGCTCTTTTGACTTTATTATTCAAGGCAGTTAACATAGGCAGGCATTTCTAAACCCAAAGGGTTTTTACAATCACAAATAGTTCTAATCTTACAAGAACTGCTACATTCAGATGACACTTTTCAAGTCCTAGCCTTCCTTTCTAGCCGCACAACTGCCTTCCTGCTGGCTGATAAACGGCTTTTTGCTCTCACCAAGAACAGCTGGTCCGACACAACTCCCCTCTCACAAGCATTCAGACACAGCTGAAATCTTATCAGCCGCATTCTCGAGGTCTGCCGCTCACGGAAACTTCCGGTGTTCTCAAACTGGTGACCTTCGGATCTTATCTTCGGAAATGACTGTGGCTTTTACCCTCTCAGCTAGACGTCCTGCCTAAATCAATGGGATATTCTTAGTTGCTGGAGAGGGCTTCTCTATACACTGCAAACTGGAATTTGCTAAATAAGTGATTTGCAGAAGGACTCAATAGCCAAAAAGATGTTTTTTCTCCAAAACATAACATTTTATGTGACGTTCAAATACAAACATTGAACCATTAGAACAACTGGGATATTTCAACACATGTGCAAATGCATTTCAGCACTGGACAGAGAAAATGTTGACTTATCCAATTTATTCTCACAATTAACAAAGGCCAGTTTGGAAAGTACCAGTCAAGCTACCCCCACAATTTGATTAGGGCTGGGATTATGAATATCCCTTGCTCTGGCATTACTTTCCCTTCCAACTCACACAAAGCAGTGGTCTTTCGGATCCTCCCTGTCATGCATAATCTAAGGGCCAAAGTAGATATGCATTTAAATGCACAGAGAAGTCTGATTTTTGTGGGTTTGGGGGGGGGATATTTAAAAAGTAGCATTGGTGAAACTGTGAAAGGGGTAATATAAGGAAGCTTATCTTGGCATTGATTCTGATTGTGCATTCATGCACGCCATTTTTTTGGTTTTTAGAAAAATATCCATTGTAAGTTTGTTTTTTTGTTTTTAACTAAAAACAATATACAGATATTTGGATGAAAACTGCCATGTAGTACCAAGGCTTTCCCCACATGGGGCCCCTAATGGGCCTCATTGCAAGTTTAGATGCAGGCCTAGTGTGGCCCTTGCTTTAAAGTAGTATATTTATCATGTATATGAAAGAGGTTCAGTAGAATTTCCCCCATACTGACTGACTGACTGACTGACTGATTCATAACAGGCAGACACACACACACACACACACACACAGAGAGATTGAGAGATTGAGAGAGAGAGAGAGAGAGAGAGAGAGAGAGAGAGAGAGAGAGAGAGAGCAGGACATACTCATTCAAGTATCTAGTTATGTGTGGGTCATGGCCAGTTAGGACATTTCTAAACCCAAGACAACTCAAAACCAGATTCCAACCATTTCTTGACCTGATGGAATATAGGTCCATTTCAGGAGGTCCAAGCTTAAAACTGTGAGGTAGTTGGACTAAGAAAGGCTCTTTCCTGAGACCCTGGAGAGCTTCTGACGATCAGAGTAGATGATATTGACCAACGGGGATGTGCTTAAGTCGTTAGCTCAAGTTGCAAGTCAGCGACCCTGCAAGCCGCAAGGCCTAGCATGCGGCCATCGCAACTTGACTCGAGAAGCCTTTTGAGTCTCAAGTCAGAGTCATTTTGAGAAACCAGTCAAGTCATGAGTTACGGACTTCCTTGAGGAAAACATCCTCCTCCCTTCAACCCCCCAGGCCTGCCTCCTGTAACCAACCTATTCTCCCACCACGTCTGCTGCCGCCATCAGTCTGAAAGCCAGCTTTCAGATCACGCATGAAGTTTTCAACACAATGTAGAAGCAGTGAAAAAAGTAAGCAAGAACCACACACAAACACATGGGACTCAAGATAGGGACTTGAGTCCTTTTGAGTCCTTTTTTAGAGTCACTGACCTCAAGTCGCAAGTTGAGTTGGGATCAAGACATCTATGGCTCCACTCAAGTCTTCAAAAACAGCACTTTTGCACGACTCGTGCTTGGTCAAGCCGAGTCGAGTGCCCATCCCTGCTGACCAATGCTCTCTAATGCAATATCACACTCTTCCACTTGTTTATACATGTGCGGGCTCTGATAATAATAATAATAATAATAATAATAATAATAATAATAATAATACATTTATTTATATACCACCTTTCTTAAGATCACTAGATTTCTCTAATGATTGAACTCAAGGCGGTTTACATAGGCAGACTTTCTCACAAACCCGAAGGTTTTTACAATTTACAGAATGTTCTATCTTCCAAGAACAACACTCCTACAGATCTTTCTTTCTGGATTTAGCCTTCTTTCTTTAGCCACCCGTCTGTCTTCTGCTGGCTGATAAGAGGCTTCCCTGCTCCCACCAGAGATGCAGCTGATTTCAGCACACTCCTCCTCCCACGAGGCAGCTGAAACTCAGCTTTTTTTTAATCAGCCGCAGTTTCCAAGGTCTGCTGCTCGCAGAGACTTCCGGCAGTCCCGAGCTCACGACCTTGAGATCTTCAGGTGTTATCTTCGGGCAAACAGAGGCATTAACCCTCTCGGCTAAATCTTCTGATCCCTGTGTTAGGCAATTTTCCTCTTTAAAAATGAAAAATGGTTAAGGAAAAGAGAGTTCTTAGGGAGTCATTTGTTCAAGACCAGATTGTCATCACTTTGTTTTTAATGTGATCCAGGGGGCCTTCAATGTCTCCACGTTTTAAATTGAGTAGAAAACGGCAAAAAGCTGTCAGAGTTATACATTAATGGCTAGAAAGAGACAATGTGCGGATACCACACATAAGGGGAAGATGTTCAGTTTTGTCACATGGGTTACAGAACTAACCATTGGAATGTAGTTTCTTTCTAGAGGAAGCTGAATGGCATTTTCAGTGTGCTTTATAATTAAAGGGGGGAAATCCCTATAAACTGAGCAGCAAATTCCTTAAAAAGGTACTAATCACCTCCCTTTCCTCACCACTGAATAGCCACAACCAACTCCCACAGGTCTGGCATTAGGACAGAAATCTTTCAGCGCCGAAAGCATGGCTTTAAGCAGACTTGCATCTCAGCCCTTCTCACACTCGAAATAAATCATGATGGTCTCGAACAACCTCCTGCAGAATGGTGTGCAAAGTCCGTTGTAGTCCCATAAACTGGTTTCTATATGCGTATTGGTCTGCCATCTCCAAATTATGACCAAAGTGAATAAGGAAGCGAATGATTAAAAAATAACAGAAATGTGTGACTTCTTGGCCCAAGGCCCGGGGAAGGAAATGTGGAAAAGCCGTGTACATTTATGGGAAGGTGAAAATAAACATCATTATGCTGATAAGGTACATTAAGTTGCTTCACTTCATCATAGAATTTTAGAATGCTGGGACAGGGTGTTTTTGAAGCTGGGCTTGGCACACATTTGGGTTAAGATAAATGTGTTACATCAGTTCATTGCTTTCATATGCAGAGGTGTGGAGAAAGTATTTGAAAGGTGAGAAGAGATACATTTCCTTCTAAAACTCTTAACAGAGTGGCCCCCAACCGTTTTAGCACCGGGACCAGCGGTGTCATCCGGCAACGAGCTGCCGGAACGCTAGGCGGGACTTACCGCTTGATTGACAGGCTGTCCATGGTGTGTTGCCGCCTGCCCACCCGTCACGCAGGCTCCCTCCAATTAGTGCGCCCCTCCGCTGCTTGCCCAGGAACCCGGCGCGCCCCCCAGGCAAGTGGGCACCCCCTCCAAAGCCAGGGGTGCCCACGCGGCAGGCGGGCAGGTGGCGACACGTCACATACGGGCAGCCAATCAGGCGGTAAGTCCCGCCTAGCGTTCCGGCAGCTCGTTGCCGGATGACACTACTGACCAGGACCCACTTTTTAAAATAGCATTCTATCAGGATCCACCTAGCTTCACAAGACTAAGGGCGCAATCCTAACCTGGAGTTAGGCCGGCACAGTTAGGCCAGCAAAGTTTGGCCAGCACAAGGGACACCGTAAAGTATATTTGGACCACTCTCGGAGTCAGAGAGGCCAGCACACAGACGTGAGCCATCCTCCCTGTCTCCGAGAGTGGTCCAAACATATTGTACGGTGTCCCTTGGGCCACCTTGCTGGCCTAACTGTGTCGGCCTAACTCCAGGGTTAGGATGCGCCCTAAAGCATATTTTCACTTTACAAGCCGGTCAGTCTTGTTTTTATGTTTTTTACTAGGGTGGGGGGAGAGACAGACTTCTGGAACATACGTTGGGCTCCACCTCCATTGGATGGGGACCATTCTGGTGGCCACGTATTCCACTTCACCTGGCCTTCACATTTGCCTACTCATGAGTAAACCATGCACGTGCTGCTCCATTTTTGTTTCCCTAGGGCTCAATACTTTAGAACTTGCACAACTATTCTAGGCTGCTGGAACCTCCTGTGCATACTTGAAAGGAGGCACCTTTAACATAAGCTGGAATTTCCCACAGGCAGTGGCAGTGGGCGGATGGTGCATCACCCCTACCCGATGTGCATCAACCCCTCCTGGTGCATCACCTGGTGTGGGCCACACTCCACACACCTCCCAAGCAACGCCACTGGGGTCAGAAATGGTTGCATCCATGACAACTACAAAGACAAGGCAATACAGTGGAACAGGGAGAACCAGACAACTTGATGACTCTTGAGGTTTTATTCTTTAATTAGAACATATGTTTGAAAAAAAAACTTAATTAGAACTCACAAGATGTTGCAGGATTTATGTTAAAAGAGCATTAAAAACTACTAATCCATCTCTTCTTGTTTGATCAGAGTTTGCTGATAGATACCATCAAGGATTTTGCCGGAGGGATGAGTAATAGACTAGTAATTACAAGACGGTACAATGTATAAATCTTTGATGTATCAATTATTATCATTTTAAAGGATTATTTTTACCAGCTACACATATTGTATAACATCTACTGTAGGCTTAACTTATGTTGTATGCTTAACAGCACAATCCTATGCAAGTCTACTTAGAAGTAACTCCCATTGTGTCCATTGGGACTTACTCCCAGGAAAGGGCATATAGGATTGCAGCCTGACCTGCAATCTGCAGCCTGGCCTCTCAACAGGACTTTTGAGGAGACCTGCATAAGAACTTAAGAACATAAGAAGAGCCCTGCTGGATCAGGCCAAAGGCCCATCTAGTCCAGCTTCCTGTATCTCACAGCGGCCCACCAGGTGCCCCAGGGAGGCACGAGACAACAAGATGCTTGCATCCTGTTGCCACTCCCTTGCACCCGGTACCAGTAGCCCACCACCTTTGTAAGGAGGTTGCACAATCCATCAGATTGTGCTGCATCGGATTGTGCTGCCATGTTATCCATTTCTTAGACTCTTGGGCTGCAATCCTGTACACATTTACTGGGAAGTAAGACCCACTGAATTCAACGGAGCTTGTTTGATACTTCTACACCTTGCTGAAAAATAACTTTCTAGAACACGTTCCAGATTATTTATAGCGTTTTTAGACCTCAAGTCAGCTTTTGACCTAGATCAATAGGAATCTTCTTTGTCCAGGCTTAGTAAATTGGGTATTGACAAGAGGTTACTCCATCTGATACAGAGGCTGTATGGTGACACCTCCTGCCAGGTCAGACTAGACTTAAATGGTAATCCAACATAATTTATATCTACTAATAGGGGTGTCAAACAGGGATGTATGCTTGCCCCAACTTTGTTCAACCTGTTTATCAACGATTTATCTACACACCTGTCTTCCGTTGATTCTCACTGTCCCAAACTGGTAATATGCCTGTTTATTTATTACTTTAGGCAGACGACATGGTTTTGATTTCACGGACCCGCGTAGGCTTAAAGTGGTTGATTTACACCACTTTAGAGTATCTCGAAAAGAACAAGTTACAGCTTAATTCCGAGAAATCCAAAATCAGGCTCTTTGAGAAAGGGCGGAAACATTGTTCGTGGCAGTTCAAGGGCAAACACACCCAACCAGTTAAAACATTCAAATAGTTGGGTCTGACCTTTCATTACAAACTATCTTGGATCTAGCACCGTCTATCTGCGGTTAAATCTTCAAAACTTTTGGCCTACTCCATCCTGCACTTCTTTTTTGTTTGTGGTAGCTCATGCATCCCAACTGCTTTACATATTTTTAATGCCAAGGTTTCTTCCCACCTATTATATGGCATTCAACTTTGGTTACCTGCCTTAACTACGAGGTGGAGAGAATACACCCGGTGTTCTTATATAACATCTTTGGCGTAGCTCATTGTGTCCCCTATGCAGCTCTATGCTTGGAGGCAGGCCTAGTTAGACTCGAGTATCTGGCATGCATCAGATTCTGTACATTTTGGCTTTCCATTTGTTTTAAAGCTGAGTACTCTCCCCTTCTTAAAGCTCTGCTCTCTGATTCTTTGCTATCCTTGGGGCTTTCCCTTTTTTATTCCAAAATTCGATCCTTAGGACTTTTGGTCGATCTCCTGGGAGCTGGAACCCTGAATAATGCGCTCAGGATTCTCACACTCGGATTAACAGATATAGAAAGGCAAAACCTGTTTGCAGCAGCTACCAAGATCTGTTCCCCTCTTCACTTTCAATTACCAATTATTTTTGGTCAGTCCCCTAGTTACCTTTTCTTGCTGGAGGATCCCCAGCTCAGACGCGCTTTTACGCTGGCTTGCTGCAACGTGATGCCTTCGCATGAGTTGTCTGCTAGATTTTGTCAGCAGCCAGAGACCTCCTCTGGCTGTGGCTGTAGCATTGGGGTCCCTGAATCTCTGAATCACATGTTCTTCTTTTGCCCCCTGTATGAAGATCTTCACACCATTCTTAGGAATTCAATGTTGCCTCGACTTTCAGGAGTCAATGCTTACGCTCCCTACTTTCCTTTTCTGATAAAGCAACCATCACACAAATAGCTATTTATCTTTATGCTATTATTCAGAGATGCAGAGTCAATTCCGAACCCCATGCTAGCTTACATTCGGTATCCCCCCGTAAGGCTAATTATACATTACTGGTCTGCCAATTCAACAAGACTTAGGGTCCATTTTAGAAGGCTTTTTTTTTTTTTTGGAGGACCGAGAGTTCGAATACTGTATTGTTGCTGTATTAATGTTGTACTACGTTTGTTGTACTTTGTATTTTGTTTTGTGCCTATTAAAGGTTCCTGAACTGAACTGGAAAATCCAATGGAGCTTACTTCTGAGTAGACACCCATAGGATTGTGCTTTTGGTTTGGTTTGGTTTTCCTTTTAAGTGCTGTCATTTAAGGTCATGTGTTATGTCATAAGGCAAAACAGCATCCAAGAGGGAAGAAATGCATCACTTCCTTTGATCACTGTGCAAGTCCTGAATCCGAGCACTTGTGGTCCCCATCTTGAAAGGAAATGGTGAGCTTGGCATAGCCCATTCATGATTCTAATAAGTAAGTCTTTCTTCTCCCTATGAATTCAGTAGGCATAGAATCACACCACAGGCTAACTGAAAGCTTTTCCCACACAAAGTAAACTGCCCGAACGTTTTCTGCCCATTTCTGCTCCATTGCACAAATATTCTCTTGTTGCTTGTCGTTTGCGTGCTTGCAGCGTAGCACAGGGGAGAGCAATCTGGACATATATTATGGAAGCTGGTTGAGCAAAGAATAATGCAGTGGCCATTTTTTCATCCTCAATTCAGTCTGTAATTGGGCAGAATTTAGGGATTACTGTGCAGATTCATGGACTAAGCACTATTAACTATGTAAGCAACTTGTATAATGTTAGAGATGATGGTGATTACTACTACTACTACTACTACTACTACTGATAATGATAATGATAATGATAATGATAATGATAATGATAATAAACTAGGCTAGTTAGCAAATTTTACTAGACAGCAAGAACTCATTTCAGCAAAAATCCCTCCTAACTGGGCAAGAGGCACTTTTTCAAGTGGTGCTCCTCTTATATTTAGCAGGGGGAGTGTAATTGTCCCTTTTCACCCCAGCACAGTGTCCTTTGTAGTGGCTGTTGCTGGTGGTGGTCTGCATTTTTTTTTTAGATTGTGAGCCCTTTTGGGACAGGGAGCCATTATTATTATTATTATTATTATTATTATTATTATTATTATTATTATT
>JAJKFI010000007.1:24514601-24541360 GCA_029204185.1 Lerista edwardsae
TTATTATTATTATTATTATTATTATTATTATTATTATTATTATTATTTAATAATAATAATAATAATAATAATAATAATAATTAGCCTGTAAAACGCTTTGTGAACGTTTGTTGAAAAGCAGTATATAAATACGATTGATTGATTGATTGATTGATTGATATGCTTTCCAAAAAATCAAACTTGTATTTGTATTTGGTGGGAAGTCTGAGGAATTTTTCCAGAAAAGAATGTGTCGCCTGATCCTACAATATGGCCTGAAAGCACAGACAGGGGAACTCCATCCACGAGGCTGATGGGAAAGATGGAGCAGTGAGTAGCACAGGAGTTCTCTGCACCCTGAAACCTGCCCTTGGTCTGCTGTCTGACTGGCCCCGCCACCCAGTGATGTCATCCGTCAGCGCCAACAACCGGAATGCATGGTTGAGTGGCAGCTCCCTGCCCCTGTGCGGAGCCCGGCCACACCTCCCTGCGCCCGTAGTAGCTCCATATCAGAGCGAATCAAGCGCAGGGGAGGGCGGGCGGGCCAAAAAGCACATGGCATTTGCCGCGCAATGGCGCCCCGTCGCAGCCCGTCCTCGGAACAAGCGGTACGGCGTTCCAGACCGACCTGCCCAGATGACATCGCTGCTTCCACCCAGTCATTCAGAGAGTGTATGAATGGGGCAGCCGTGGCCCTAGAGGTTAGGACAAGAGACGTCATCCGGGCGCGCCAGGAACCGGAACGCCTGGATGATTGGCAGCCCTCCGCCCCTATGGCGGAGGGCAGCCACGCCTCCCTGCGTCTCACTGCGCGTCGAATAGCTCCGTTTCAGAGCGATTCAGACACGAGGGAGGGCAGGCGGGCCCAGGAGCAGCTTGCCTGTCCTCGGGAGAGGCGGCACGGCCCAGGCCCATCCGCGGAATTGGCGGAACGGCGTACTGGGCCGTTCCGCCAGGATGACACCACTGGTTAGGGCTGCTGTCATCCTGTTCTCTGGAAAGCAAACATTCTGTGGGGGCCCCCAGTACCTTTTAAAGCAAAGACTGAGTTCAGAGGATCTTGGAAGTGGAACCTCGCCTGCTCCCAGAATCCTCTAGGCCTGGCATATTTTGAAGAAGCGCTGAGATTCGAGAAGGTTAACAGGCAGGTGGACTCTGGACCCGGCTTCAGATGGCCATCGACCTTCAGCCAGTCCTGGGCACAGGACTTAGCAACCTTACTGACGTCTGGGATGGCCATTGCCTTGACGGGAGGCATCAAGGAAGCCCATGCATGCAACTTTGAATTCCATGGAAGACAAGCCAAGGCATAGGCATAACAAATAATTTAATGTGATGGGTTAACCAGACTAAAAACAAGCAATTAAGCGTTGCCTCCAGTCACATTCATACACTCATGCTATTGCATTCATGAATCATTTCTATGAGTCAACAAAGCCAAGCACATTGTTTGGGGGACTCCTCTTTTATTGCCCTTAAACACACACAGTTCCTGGTATAATAAAACTGTGGAAAGCACGCGGATCATGTCCTTTCCAGATTATCGAGTTTCAAGCCACTTGAAGAACTGGCTGAAAAAGGTTATGGATTCCTCATTTGTCCTTTGCAGAGGGAAGTGAATCTGAGGAGTGCTAATTAGAAAACTAAACATGAAATGACCATGATTATGGAGTGTGAGGCAAAAAATTGAATTTCTGCTTCAAAGGGGGAAAAAAATGATGCACTCTGGTGAACAATGTCTTTAATAAATTTAATAGATAGGGATGGGGGGATTTTTGGTTGGAAACCGCCTTTTGACCAGTAAAATATCTGAATAAAAGCACAAAACACCACATTTTGGTGTTTAAGATATTTCTGGAAATTAAAATAGACGACTTTTCCAATTAGAAAATAATACTGTGACTGCATCTGTTGACATTATATCACTTGTATCATCTGCCTAGGATTTTTAAAGCATTTAAAATTAATAAAAATGAGAGCTTCGCTTGAGAATGTAGAATAAAAACACATGACGCTGCAACTTGCTATTTTAATCAAGAAATTTTGGAAAAAATATCACCAAAAAACCCACATCCCATATGTAAAGACATCAGATAACCTACTGCTTATCTCTTTGGTTTTCTTATCCTGTCAAACCTTTGCTAGCAGTGCTGGTTATATTATCTGAGGTGCATGTAGGCCTCTGGTTGAGCTGTATCCTGCACAGCTGATGAAAAAAATAAAAAATCTGTCCAGTAGCCAGAGGCATATCTAGAGGGGGACCACAGCACTAGGTTTTGCAAGCAGCTGCGTCCCCTCCTCTTTGGAGCCACTCCTGGCGGCTAGAGCAAACCGGAAGCTACGTTGGCTATGAATGGCTACGAAGAGGAGGGGGATCAACTGCTTGCAAAACTTAGTACTGTGACCCCCTCTAGGTACACCTCTGCCAGTAGCATCACTGGGGATGATGGTGCAGTAAATACTGCAGGCGCTGCTCTGTGCCATATAAGCATTGCCTCCCGCTCGCCGTCAGAGCCATTCTGGTAAGCGTTGCATTGCCATCACTGCCCAGAATGGTTCTGACGGCGAGTGGGAGGGGCCACTTACATGGCATGTAGCGGAGCCTGCAGTAATGATCCTGCCAGGAGGAGATAGAATGGAGTAGAGGGAGGACAGAGGAAGGGTAGCCTCATGGGCGGCCCAGCCCGAGCAGGGGGCGGGGTCAGAATCTGGCCATTCAGCCGGATCTTAACCCCCGTCCCAGGGCTGTGCGGCCCTCATCTATCTGCCATTTAGCAGGCGCAGATCTGAGCAGCCCCACAGGGCTGCCTGGGGCTTACCCCTGGGTAAGAGGACAAATGACCCTTGCCCTGCAATGAGCTGCAGCTGCTTCTGCCATGCATAGGATGCAGCGCAGGCCATTCAGCCTGCCTGCTCCCATGCAGGTTAGGACAGGGCTGCCAGCCTCTTCTCTTGTGACGGTTACCCAGCATACAAGGCACTTTGACCACGACTATAAAACAGAGACAATGGATGTATGACTTAGATTTACACAAGCTATTTTAACATAAACTATCCCGGCCATTCCTGCAGATTAATGATAAACATTTCTTGGTAAAAGTTGTCCATGACGTGTCCTGTGTAAGAAATTTTGAACTAGACCGAAGACGGATGAAGTGAGCCTACGAGGCGACTTGGCTAATGGTGAAGGCTGTTCGTTCTTTGGAACTAGCCTGTATGTTCAAGATGAGCCATATTGCTGTCATGGACAGGCATGAATAATAGACACAGTCTATTGGGCTCTTCCACCCGTCTAGTAGCGGTTTAGCGACAGCTCAATGGTTGATTTTATTCTTAAAGAATTTCCCTTTCAACTGATGGAATTTTTTTTTTAAATGAAGAATTGCTATTTTCACGAATGCTGTTCTCTCCTCCTGCAACCCTAACTTTCATCTCAGCTGCAGCAAGTCATGGATACACAGCCCAGTCCTAAGCAGCACCGACAGAGTAAGGCCAACACAGCAGGGCTGTATCCAGTAATGGCATCTAAATGATTTAGTAACTCACTTTTGATTGGCACTTGTGTTGGGGCCTGCCCACCGGAAGTGAGGTCATAGCCGGAACCCAGGAACCACCCCCAGGAACCGCTGTGCCTCCTCGGTAGGCTGCATGGCAGCCCGGAAGAAGGCCCGCGAGTCCCGGGCCTTCCCCGGGGCCGCCGCGCGGGCTACCGATTCCCCCCCAGGAACCGCTGCACCTCCTCGGGAGGGAGCCCCAGGCAGCCTACCTGCTCACGCTGCTGCTGCCGTCGGTCTCCCTCGCTCCGCTGCCTGCCTGCCTGGCTCTGAGAACGTGCAGGCAACTCAAACGTGCAGGCAATTCAAACATAGCAGGGGGCGGAGCGCTGACGGAGTCGACGAGTGGGTGGGAGAATGGGCGGGGCCAGCCCTAATCCTAGGAATGGGTGCTCGCGTACCCCCGCGTACCCGCTACATGACATGTCTGGCTGTATCCTAAAGCCCATTAGGAGACAGCAGCAGCAACGTGCAGCACAAAGGCAGGTTTTCCCCTTGCACCCGCATAAGCCCCAGTCATCCCTATGGGGCTGCTCGGATCTGCGCCTGCTGATTTGCAGGTGCAGGTCAACGTGCGCAAGAACAGCCCAAATTGGGGCTGCCCTGGCTGGGGACAGGCTTTAGGATTTGGCACTACAGCCATTCTGCATCACCATACCCAGCGGCGTCATGCAGCCGGAATGCTGGGCGGGAGGAACGGGTGAGCGGCAGCCTGCCCGTTGTGTTCCGGTCCGTTTCACTGTCTTCCCCGCCCCCGCGAAACGAAGACGGCGAAATGGACCGGAACACAACGGGCAGGCTGCTGCTCACCCGTTCCTCCTGCCCAGCATTCCGGCTGCATGACGCCGCTGACCACACCCCGTTGCCGCCCATTGTGCTGCCCAGTTACGCCTGCGGCACGCCTCTGGCATGCCCTCGCCAAGGCCAACGCTTGACAGGTGCAAGGCTGGCGCTGCTGATGGTTGCGGCGGCGCACAAGCGTCGGCACTGCTGCTTGTGCCAGTCCAGCGCCATACTGCCAGTGCTGATGCGCTTGATGGCACGTTTGCGACAGCGCTGAACCGGCGCAAGAGCGTACCACCGGCACAGCGCCGTTCTAGGATTGCACTCGCATTCTGCTACACAACAAGAGGACAGATTTCCACCTGAGCCCCAAACAGTTTGAAAGCTCTGTACAGGCATCTGCTTGAGTTTGCGGTAAGCTTTGTAAGAACCTTTCAGGGTCTTCAGCCAAAGCTGAAATGAGGGGATTGGACGGATTTCTGGAGGAAAGGTCCATTGTGGGCTATAGGCAATGATGGATTGTGCAACCTCCTTACATTGGTGGTGGGCTACTTCAGAGTACCGGGTGCAAGGGAGTGGCAACAGGATGCAAGCATCTTGTTGTCTCATGCCTCCCTGGGGCACCTGGTGGGCTGCTGTGAGATACAGGAAGCTGGACTAGACGGGCCTTTGGCCTGATCCAGCAGGGCTCTTCTTATGTTCTTATGTTCAAGCTGTCAGAACTTGATGACTGATGAGAATTTTATATGATTGAATACAGGTGTGCTGGGTTTCCGTGGTTTCAGTTATCCAATGGATACAATGGATACTGGCAGGCTTGAGTACCTGAGTAGCCCCACAGGACAGGCTGGGGCATTACTTGGGGTAAGGAGAAAAATATCCCTGCACCTAGAGGGGCCCTCCAGCCTGCTCCTAAGCCGTGTTGAATCGGGCTGAACATTATTTGATTTCATGCCTGATTTACATCCAGCAGCTCAGTTGTTTGGTGCTATGACCGTGGAAATCAGGGGCAGCCATGTGAAGTGCAGTGTGGCAAGTGAGGGCAGAACTACCCCACTGCAGTTCTTTGAAAAGTGTTGCCACTGCTGTGGTGGCTATGATCCCACAAAGTGGGATCCCACTTACAACGGACTGGATCCAGCCAGAGCCGGCTTTAAGCCAATGTGACCAATGTTGCCACATCGGACCCCGCGCTTCAGGGGGCCCCGCACTAGCAGGGTGAGGATATTGCCTGTGGCTGCAGCTGGGATCTCGATGGGCTGTAAGTCAGTGGGGCGAGCAGAGCAGCTTTACCTTGGTCTCTCCCACCAGCCTCTGCCTCTGAACAGCCCCAAATGGGCCACCTGGAAGCAGTTGGCGGTGATGTTATGATATCACCACCAACTACTTCCACACGCCATGCTTTGCACTTGGCACGAACAGCGCTCTTCTTGGTGGGTGGGGGGCCCACAGGGCCCCCCCCACAAGAATGCCCCACATTGGGCCCCACTGCCAGAGGCGTATTTACCCTGTAGCCCGGGGTGGCGCGAGCCATGGGTGCCGGGCAGCGGCAGGGCACCATTGCGTGGAGTCCGCGGAGGAAACCATGCGCTGTTCAGCCTACCCTCCCTCCCTCGCCTCCATTATGCTCTGAAATAGAGCTATTCCGGGCGCAGGGAGGCGTGCCTGGACAACGCACGAGGGCGGGGCGACGTCCTGGGGGCGTGGTTTCGTCGCCTGCCATGGGCGCGCTCGGGCCTCCGTTTGTCTCTGCCCACTGCTGCTAGAGCCGGCCCTGGCTTCAGCTGCTCAGAGCCTGAGGGCTGTCAGTCTTTGCGTGGTCACAGCAGTGGCAGCCCTTTTCAAAGAACTCCGATGAGCAATTCTGCCTCACCTGCATCGGCGTCATGCAGCTGGAATGCTGGGCAGGAGGAATGGGTGGGCAGCAGCCCGCCCGTTCCTCCCACCCAGCGTTCCGGCTGCATGACGCTGCTGCTCACCTGCCACACCCATCCCGCATGTCAGTGATCAAGTGCCCTTTTCAAGACTTCTCACTTGCACTTCGTTATCATTTTTACAGTAAACATATCACGATTTCCTGACCATTTGCATCAAACCTCTGTGAGTTTTGCAAGTTGATCACGCGGCAGATAGCTAAATAGAATTTTTTTTAAAATCTTGTTTCACCTCACAAACGAATAACCTTTAGTTATGCTTTTCTTTTTCCATTTTTTGTATAAAAAAAAAGTATAAACACCACATACCAGGGGCATGACTTGCAGTGGAAAAGGATGAGCCTCACTGCTAGTTGCACTTTGCTAATATTGATATGTTTGGCTGGAGGAAATGCCTGGATTCTGCCAAGACTCAATAAAACTGTTTAAGCTGCAGAGATCTTGCAGAGGTGGGAGCTCATCTGATAACCTCCATCCAGCGTTCTCAGGCTGCAGTTGGTTTTCTCAGTCACATGGGCTTTTACATTTTTCACTGGAAAACATTGCACAGCAGTTCAAGAGCTCTCTGGTGCTCAGTAATGGCAACCCTATCAGAGAGCAAGGATGGCTTGAAGTGCATTCATAATGCTCTTCTGTCAAAGTCAGGGGACAGCAGTGATGTCATGCACCCACTACGCACCACTACGTGCGTACCGGTTCCTAGAAGTTGAGCTGGCCCCGCCCACTCGAAGCTGGCCCCGTCGGCTGGTTGGCTCAGCAGCTGCGCATGTGTACTGCACGCCCGCAGCCGTTGCCTGCACTTTCTGTGAGGAGGCAGGCAGGCAGGCAGGCAGCGTGGCGGCGGCGGCATCATGACATCACTTCCGGCTATGACCTCACTTCCTGCCACAACATCACTTCCGGCTTATGATGTCACTTCCAGTGGGCGGACCCCGACAAGTGCCAATCAAAAGTGAGTACCTGTTCCTAAATCATTTGGATGACACTACTGGGGGAGAGATATAAAATTTGCATTCAGCTGTGTTGCTCCAGTTATTTTCAGTTATTTCAGTCTTATTTCTGCAATATTTCCTGGGCATTATGCACTTGTTTTCAAGTCACACAAAAGCCACAGACTGTTGAATGAAACAGATTCTTTTATCTTAAGCTAACACACAGGTGTTGGCCCATGTTCTAATCATATCAAATGATTAATTTATTGTCATCTTTTTCCTCCTTGTAGCATTTGATAAATTGGTTTATCAGATATGAAAAAGCATTGCAACTATTGTTTGCTTGTTTCTTGTCTTACTCTACATGGCAGAGGTGATATTTCATGTTCATGAATCAGTTGGTGAACTTCTCAGAATAAATAGAATGTGTCTAACCAGCTAGTTGCTCCAGTAGTGTTTGAATAAGAACATAAGAAGAGCCCTGCTGGATCAGGCCAAAGGCCCATCTAGTCCAGCTTCCTGTATCTCACAGTGGCCCATCAGATGCCTCAGGGAGCACACAAGACAACAGGCTGCCTTCATTCTGTGGCCACTCCCATGCACTTGGCATGCTGAGGTAAATTCTGAGGTAAACACACTGGTGGACAGTCACAATTCTCCACAGCATTTCTCTTGGACAGCCACCAGAAGCAGATGCTCCTCTTCAGACATGTACTCAAAGGAACATAGGAACAGCCCCACTGGATCAGGCCAAGGCCTATCTAGTCCAGCTTCCTGTATCTCACAGTGGCCCACCAGATGCCTCAGGGAACACACAAGAAAACAGGCTGCCTGCATCCTGTGGCCACCCCCTTGCACCTGGCATTCTGAGGGAAATTCTGAGGGAAATACACTGGTGGCCAGTCAAGATTCTCCACAGCATTTCTTTTTGACAGCCACCGGAAGCTCCTCTTCAGACAGGTATTCACAGAAGCAGCCCCACTGGATCAGGCCAAGGCCCATCCAGTGCAGCTTCATGTATCTCACAGTAGCCCACCAGATGCTGCAGGAAGCTCATGAGGTAACACGATGCCTGCATCCTGTTGCCACTTCCTTGCAACATATTTATTTGCAACAAATATTTATTTGTATCAGTAACTTTCCATCAGTGGCGGATCTAGGGGGGCAGGGGGGGCACGAGCCCTGGGCGCCATCTTGGGGCCATCTAGGGGGGTGCCAGTGGCCCCCACAACATTGCGCGGGTAGACCTGGGCTCCGGAGCCTGGCCTCAGGGGGGCTGCCCCCGGTTGGCGCGCCCCACCGCTGCTTGCCCAGGCACCCAGCGCACCCCCCACCTGTCCTCTGTGGCGAGCAGGAGCCCCCCCGAGGCCAGGGCAGCCACAGAATGCTGCGGACAGGCTGCCAATCACGTGGAAGTCCCGCATCAGTCCCGCCCAGCATTCCCCTTCTCAATTTGCAGATCCCATCGCTGCCGGCAACCCAAACCTAAGTTGGGCAGGCACAGACAGGCCAGCTGGCCTGCACTGCATCCTAACCCGGGTAGGAGGCGGCAGCAGCTTAGCATGGGCCAAGGGGATGAACGTCCCCTTGCTCCGCGGTAAGCTGCAGGCAGCCCAATAGGGCTGCTCAGACCTGTGCCTGCAAAATAGAAGGCACAAGTCCAAATGGGTTGAAGCAGCCCAAATTGGGGCTGCGCAGCCTGGAGATGGGGGTTTGGATCTGGCATAACTGCTGGATCCAGACGCCTCCCCCTTATCTGGGCCACCTTGCCCAAGGGACCGTCCTCTGCCCTCCCCCTGCCCCGTTCCTCCTCCTTGCCTCCCTCCCGCCTCAACCCCATACCAACTGGGTTCAAAAGGCATGGAGGTGGCTGACCTTCAGCTTCCTCCTGCGTCCGTGGCCCGACACTGCGGCCTGCATCAGCCCAGCACCAGATTCTTTGGCGAAGATGGAAATTACGGCACATTTGTGACCATACTGGGACAACACAGCCCACATGCGTTGGCCCGTTGGGCTGTTAGGATTGCGCCCGAGATGGCCTAACCCAGCAGGGCTCTTCTTCTGTGCTTCAGATCAGGGAAGTAGCAAATTTGAACACCTTACTGCGTGTGTTCCAAACTGTTGCCCAAACCCCTTTTTGATTTGACTGAAAGGAATATTAAAACGTTTGATTTTGAACATTATTAATCTGCACTGGTACGTTTTTCTGTTCATTATTGTTGTTGTTGTTGTTCAGTCGCTAAGTCGTGTCCGACTCTTCGCGACCCCCTGGACCACAGCACGCCAGGCCTCTCTGTCCTCCACTAGCTTCCAGAATTCGCCCAATTTCATGTCCATCGCTTCGGTGACACTATCTAACCATCTCATCCTCTGCCGCCCCCTTCTCTTTTTGCCTTCCATCTTTCCCAGCATGAGGGTCTTTTCTCAAGAGTCCTCTCTTCTCATGAGATGGCCAAAGTACTTGAGCTTCAGCTTCAGGATTTGTCCTTCCAGGGAGCAATCAGGCTTGACTTCCAGGAGGATTGACCGATTGGATCTCCTTGCAGTCCAGGGGACTCTCAAGAGTCTTCTCCAACACCATAATTCAAAAATTATGTTCATTATTATATTCCATATAATGATAGTGCACTCTAAATGTATATTTTCTAATGGGCCACTGAACAGTTCAGCATGTGCAATGGCCGTTACAGGCATGCCCCGGTATCCAGTGAGGTTCTGTTCCGATACTCCCGTGGATACCTGAAACCGTGGATACTGGGGACACCTTTTTAAAGACAGGGGGAACATCAGTGGTTTTGCTGCAACAAGGTTAAAATAGAGATTTGTTCAATGTTCCCCCATCTTTTTAATAGGTGTCCCACTATCCACAGCATCCGTGGATAACTGAAACCGTGGATACCGCATCAGTGGGTGATGGGGCATGCCTGTATTCTCTGAGATGCTGATATAACATCATTTGTGATATCCATGTCACTTATTTTGTCCACATTTATAGTATATCCCTATATCCTGCCCAGTAGTTTTTGTATGGGGGAGGGCAAAACGCTAAGTGTTCCAGGAGCCTGAGCACCTGTGTAAAGTAGCCCCTCCCCCTTGCCTTCAAGGCCATTCGTGGCTTGGATAGCAAAGCTCATTCATGGCTCTGAGTCTCAAGGGGCTTGAGGGGGGAGGGGTGGCTTTACACATGAGGTCAGGCTCCTACAAAACTTCACATTCCCCACCCCCCAGGAGGAACGCCACTGATGCTGCCTCCAAGAAGCCCCAGAGGAGTGATCATAGGCTCCTCCCAAAGGACTTCAACTAGGCAGTTTAGGACCGCTGGGCTTTCCGACTGGGAGGTTGGGAGTTCAAGACTGCGTGACGGAGTGAGCTCCCATTGCTTGTCCCAGCTCCTGCCAACCTAGCAGGTTGAAAGCACCTAAAAATGCAAGTAGATAAATAGGGACCACTTCGGGGGGAAGGTAACAGCATTCCGTGCGCTACGGTGTAGAGTCATGCTGGCCACATGACCACGGAAGCTTGTCCTCGGACAAAATACCAGCTCTACAGGGTTAGAAAGGGAGATGAGCACCACCCCCTACAGTCAGTCACAACTAGACCATTCGGTCCTGGGGAAACCTTTATATTACCTATTTTTATCAAAGCACCAAGATTTGTCCATTTCCAGAAAAGATCAGCATTCTGTCCTCAGAGATGAATTTGAATATTGTGCTTTGTTTTCAATGCCCTGCTTCAAAATCTGCAGAAGAAACTCCAGCAGAACTGGCAAAAAAACGCTCCTGATCTTGATGCCTTTCGGACGAATTCAGGCCCAGGCGCTCCTCGGAAGATGCAAGTGCACCGATTCAGCAGGGCAGCGACGGCTGGAGACCTCCTGCATATTTTAATCCTGACATTCCAGAGATGTCTACTTTGATGAAAAGAAGCAGCGCCTCCACACCGGTCGAGTCAGCTGCCATCTGCATTCTGTCACCAGAATCAAATTTGCAGAGGACTCGCTGCCGGCCCCTGTGACTAATTCTTTTTTCACAGTATGGTCTGGGAGCCCAGGAAATAAAGGCCGAAACAGCTGGGTTGCAAGTATTTCTATAGCAAATGCCACATGCAAAAGCAGCAGTAGAGCTGCCGATTGAATGGGGAGGCTGGCTGGCTGGTCTGATTTCGGGCTGGGACCCTTGTTGCAGTTTCTTCTTCGTGGGGTAAGGTGCCTCGGAGGTTTGGTCGCAGTCGTTTCCGGAAAAGCAGGCTCTTTGGGATTTTCTTGGCATGTGCTCCGCTCAGGGAGACCAGTGCTCCTAAACCCAAGGGATGCAACCAGCAGTTTTCAAGAGGTTGATAGCAAGGTGGGCACCAGGTTGCCGAGGACCCTGGGACAAAACCCCGCTCTGCCCCCACCTCTGCTCACTTCCTGGATAATGCCCCTGCCATTGGCATTGACAATTCAGGGGGTAGCCCAGGCAAGACGGCCTGCTGATGGACATGGGCCACGATCCAGTGCCCGAGATGGCCAACCCTTGATATCACCTCTGGCCAAGAGCCACAGAACCTGCTGACAGTAGCAGAGCCAGAGAGGGGCGGGGCGGTAAGTACTGCAGGCACCACAACACTCTGCAAAAATGGCCCCAGTCGCTGTCAGAGCAATGTGCATTGCCATCACTGCCCAGAATGGCTCCGATAGCAAGTGATAGCAAGGGCTGCTTACATGGTGCATTGTGGTGCCTGCAGTATTTACTATGCTGCCCACCTCTGGCTACACTACAGCCTGTTGCCTCCATTTCATCCCATATGAATATCCATGAAACAATCAGCCTGGTGGGGCCAGGTAGGTGTTGCTCCACTCTACGGAGAAGGTTCCAGTTTCACGCCCTGGTGTCACTACAGGAATGTCCTCTAAACAGTGCCGGATAGTGCTTCTTTTTCCTCCTTTTAGAGTGCAATCCTAACCTGGAGTTAGGCTGGCACAGTTAGGCCAGCAAAGTTTGGCTAACTTTGTTTGGCACAAGGGCCACTGTAGAGCATGTTTGGACCACTCTTGGAGTCAGAGAGGATGGCGCACGTCTGTGTGCTGGCCTCTTGGACTCCGAGAGTGTTCCTAACACTCTTTATGGTATCTCTTGTGCTGGCCAAACTCTGCTGGCCTAACTGTGCCGGCCTAACTTCAGGTTAGGATTGCACCCTCAATCTAAGCACCTCACTGGATCAGGCCCAAAGTACATCCAGTCTAGCTCCCTGCAACTCACAATGATGGCTTTTCCTGCTTGATGATGTCACTTCCAGCTATGACACCACTTCCAGGTTAATGACATCACTTCTGGTGGGTCCTGAAATGAGTGCCTTTTTAAAAAGTGGGTCCTGGTCTGAAAGGTTTGAGAACTCACCGTGCCATAAGGCTCATTTACACCCACTCAAAAGTCAGCTGGGCTGGTATGGAGGCCCACACTGGCTCGCCCAGCCAGATCCTAAACCTGCACCAGCCAGAATAGGGAGGATTGTGCTAGGTGGAGCAGGGGTAGAAGAGGGTGGAAGAAGGGTGTTCCGGGGGGTGGGAAGGGGGAATTCTGGGCAAGGGGAAGGCAGCATGAGCGAAGATCAGCTCGGGAGGGAGTGGATTGGCTGTGGTAGCACAGACCATACTCTCACCCAGAGACGTTGTCCGGGCGTGCCAGGAACCGGAACGCCCGGATGATTGACAGTCCTCCGCCCCTATGGCGGAGGGCAGCCACGCTTCCCTGCGCCTCACAGTGCCCGAATCACTCCATTTCAGAGTGATTCGGGATGCGAGGGAGGGAGGGTGGGCCCAAGAGCAGCTCGCCTGTCCTTGGGATAGGCAGCGCGGCCTGGGCCCGTCCGCAGAACTGGCGGAACGGCGTACCGGGCCATTCTGCCAGGATAACACCACTGCTCTCACCCCCACTCCTGGGCCTTGGAGCCCGACACAGGCTGTTTGTATTTGCACCAGCTAAATAGCTGATTTATAGCTGAATGAAGGATTGACCATGAAGCACTCCGGGTGCAAATCAATCCCTTTGAACATGTGCTTTTCAGAATAAACACAGCATGAGGGGGGGGGGAGAACAAACCTCCTCCTCTCCTGCACTGATAGCCTCCTCCCATGGCTGCATTTTTTAAAAGGCCCTTCATGTTGGGAGCCCACCTATGTGGCTCACATGTGCATGCTCATATCACTTGGCCCTAAAGGCCAAAGTAGGTGAGATGATTAACTGAATCTCCCACAATGCTTTTTTTTTCTTTTTCAGTTCAAAGCAGCCGCAAGGAAGCCTGCATCAAATTGGGGGAGTGGCACTGCAGGGAGGATTGTTCAGGTCTTTTCCCGGCGCTGTTTTCCTGATATGAATCACAGGCACACCCTGAGCAGCACTTTGCGGCATGGTAAAGATGAAAACATATTGACGCGGTCCAAGTACCTGTGTGTTCCCCTCAAACAGCAGCTTCGGGGAAGAATTGAGATCAGGAAAACAGGTGAAGGGGTTACACCCTGACTCTTAAGAGCTGGCGTAGCACAACTACTAAGAAATTGGGATGCAAATCCGGATGGCAGGGGTGATACCAGGAATAGGCCATGGTGGGCATATTGCCAGTGGCAGCAGGGCAATAATAGTACCTGCACATGGGCAGCCCAATCTTGAGCTGCCCACCTTCTGAAGGCGCTGCAGTACCAAAACGTCTATTGCGATATTCTGCAGGTGCCGGGACAACCACAGTGGGCTACTCAAGTCTACACTGGCTATTTTGCCAGTGCAGACTGGAGAACCCTCAAGTTGGGAGTTTAAGCCCAACATGGGGGTTATAATGAGGTGGCTAGGAATATAGATTTTTTTTTAGGAATATAGATTTTTTATTTGATAATTTTTCTTACTACTTCTTTGTTTTACATCCCCAAGCGCGAAAAACCATCACATTTCGGATTTTCTTTACTCATCTGACTAATACAAAACCTCTTACCTCTCTATCCTACCACTAATACATTTTTTTAACACCCTACTACTATATTGCTGTTCAAGTCCAAGGTATCATTCACGTGGTTGGTGGAGTGGTTCCTTGGTCCCAGGGCCAAAATTTGGCCCATCTCATTTCAGATAACCTTTCTTTTTCGAATCTGCTGAAAGCTCTCACTTTGAACAAAATGAGTTCTACTGCATGGTTAGTTCCACTTTCTTTCCCTGTTTTTACCTCTCTGCTCCTTTGGAAATTTAAAACTAACAGCACAAACAAATTTACTAAACGTACTGTTGACCAAGGAACCAACCAGTAATCACTGGCAGGTGTCTTCTCTTCTGCCAGTCCTACTCCTTCCTGGGGCTGCTCCTCCCCAGTTCCACCCTCCCTATGCCCTCCCCACACCCTCACCCTGCCCCGAACAGCCACACTGTTGGCCTTCAGTTGCACTTACCACAGTCGGTGGTCCAGCGTCCCCAACATGGCTTTGAGGCTCAGAGCCACTGGCACTGCGACCCTCAGCAAGGCCACAAACCTGCTTTATGGCACATTTGCAACACTGGAGCCAGCAGGAAGTGCTTACTGCAGGCTTCAGAATCAGGCTTTCAGAAAGCACTGGACAAGTCCTAACCGTTACTGCAACTAATACTATTCTTTCAGAGCTCGACTCCCCCATCTGAGGGCACAGCCTTAACCTGGAGTGAGGCCGGCACAGCTAGGCCAGCAGGGACGAATGGAGCCCCGAGTGCGCCCATGGCAGGGCGACGAAACTGCGCCCCCAGCACGTCGCCCCGCCCCCGTGCGTCACCCAGCCATGCCTCCCTGCGCCCAGAATAGCTCCATTTTGGAGCAGAATGGACGCGAGGGAGGGAGGGAGGGCCAGACAGCGCAGGGGTTAGTCTGCGGACTCTGCGCAATGGTGCCCCGCCACTGCCGGCGCCCATGGCTTGCGCCACCCCGGGCTACACCCTTCCTCTGCCTCTGTAGGCCAGCAAAGTTTGGCCGGCACAAGGGACACCATAAAGTATGTTTGGACCACTTCCAGAGTCAGAGAGGCCAGCACACAGACATGCGCCATCCTCCCTGACTCCCAGAGTGGTCCAAACACATTTTACAGTGGCTATTGTGCTGGCCAAACCTTGCTAGCCTGACTGTGCTGGCTTAATGCCAAGTTAGAATTGCACTCTGAATCTTGCAACACAACTACGGTGAACTAAAAGCAAACTCCCATAGAAGATTCAGTCTGGGTTCCCCCCAGCATTTCATCTGGTTCAGCCGTGATGCAAGGCATTTAGCATCAGATGCATAACCGTAAGTCTTGAGAGGCACTCAACAGTTTTTTCCTGGACTCAGCTTTGTTCCCTGAACAATAGCAGAACTGCGAGTCTGATGCTGCTTGATTTATCTTTTTTGGTTTGACAACGTACAGAATGCTACACCACCCGGGATTGCTCGTCTAGGGAATATTTGTTCACTACTCACATGTAAGTCTCACCATCAAGGTGATACCTCTCTCCCTATCAAACGTTTCAGTTGCAACTCAGGAAACAAAGAGAGCGCTTTCTGCCTTTGATTTCTTGCCAGCATGACTGTGTGCTTTCTGGGAGGGAATCTTACAATATGCAGAGAGGAAGGATGTTCAAATGAGAAGAATTTCACTTCGTTACCTGTGCTACAAGCTTTTTGCAGGGCAGGGTCTCTTCTTTCCCACTTGCTGAAGTCAATGCCTTTGAAGTACAAGAATCCTGATTGGCTCCCAGCTGTGTTTAGCATCCAACAAGAACTCACAGTGAGTTTATATGTTGGGCCTTGGGGAATCTCTTTAATGTCAGTTCCTCTGCACCATCTGGCAGTCGGTTGGCCCACAGCACTGGATGTTACTGGTGCAAGCAATATAGCAACGATCAGAATTGGACCACAACCCAACACATGGCCAGACATTTAGAGCCGTAAAGGGCTTTGGTATCAGTTCTGGGTATCAGTTTTAACCTTGAAGCAATTGTAAAACCATATGACTTATGTGGCTAGGCTTTCACGTTTAATGACTGTTGTCATTTTTCTCTACAAACATAACTCAATAAAAAGTCAGCAGTACATCCAAGGAATGCAAAAACACTTAACTCTGGCCAGAGAGATGCACTTGTAGTGTCATCACCAGTGGACAGATCATTTTTTATTTATTTGACAAGCCAATGGGCCCAGATAAGATGGATCAACAGTGAGAGAAGCCAAGTTTTATGACAGGGCCCCAATTTCTTTCACTAATGGAATTAAACACCCTTTTGCACACCAAATGGATGGTCCAAACCTATCTAGGTCAGTGGTTGTATTGGAAAAGGCAGGAGATATCCCGAGGAGATAGAGGATGGTATCAGCAGTGGCCCCTTGTCCAAATAACCCAGGGATTACAGGGTTAACCCCCAAGGTCTTTGCCTGCAGCAGGAGCAGCTGCAGGCTGATGAGGGCCCTGGCTAGGAAGGGTGATTAGTACAGGTGCAGATGGATGTGGCTGATGAATTAAAGCCTGCCCAGCAACAGACACTGATGGGCCTGCCTCAGTATAAAGTTAGAGGCAGGAGTTGCAGTAAGTTAGCATCAGGTAGGTGCAGCACCGGGCAGATGTAGGAAGGAAGGTGGCTATGGATTGACTGACTGAGGGATTGCTGGATGGACTGATTGACTGATAGACTGACTGGATACTTGGTTATTGGAACTGTGAGTGGGTTCCTGTGGTGCGGTGGTTGGAGAATTGTTGTATGGCTGCCATGCCCCAGAGCCACTGACTGGAAGAGGCAGGTGTGGCTTAGGCAAGCTGACTGCCTATTGTTTGGTGGTGGGGTTTTGTGGTGCCAAGTTAGACTTAGGGTATCTTGAGCTAAGCCTGGAGAAGGCTGGCCAGCTGGTGAATCCAAACAAGGCTGCTGGAAGAGAGGAGGCCCAGTGGGTGAACGAACCCCCTCCCTCTTGCCTATCTCTGAGGCTGCTTAAAGGGGAAACTAGTCAGCCTAGTGTGGGTATTGGGGCCCTCAGGGAGGCCCAGGAGGGAGAATTTGGCAGAACAGTGGTTCTCAAACCTTTTAGCACTTTTTAGAATGACCATCTGTCCAGGACACACCAAAAGTAATCTCATGACTGGAAGTAATTGTCATGTCATGACTGTCTTCGTGATGCCAGAGCCTGCTGCTTTCCTATGAATGAAGCAATAAGTTGGCTTACTTCTAAATTTTCCAATAGCAAAGTGCATCAGAAAGGAAGAAGCCTATTTACAATCTTGACACAAGCCAAACAACCACACAGCCCTCCTGCTTTCCAGCATCCCATCTTCCCATAGTTTCAATATGGCTGCTCTAGGGGCTTCGCAACCCACATGAAATTGGCTCGCGACCCACTGCTAGGTCCCGACCCACAGTTTGGGAACCAATGATCTAGGCTTTATGACAGCAGAACAGAGGTGGTCATCACTGGTGGTTGTTTTGTCCTTTCTGCATTATTCACAGGATCATCCCAAAGGACAAACCACATGGCAGAAGTTTCCTTCTGTGTGATGGTCTCCCATGCTACACTGGGGGAAATGACACCCACTCTGTCCAAGTATTTCAGCTTGCCAGGGGTGTAGATTGCTGTTGTTGTCGTTGTTTAGTCGCTAAGTTGTAGACAGGGCTCAATAACAATGTAAAAATACAGCATAGCAGTAGTTCGTTTTTATAGGATGCTTAGAACAATAAGCATCCTATACAAAATTATGCATGGAAGGGATAGAGTCGATAAAGTGATGTTCTTTTCCCTCTCTCACAACACCAGAACCAGGGGGTATCCACTAAAACTGAGGGTTGGGAGAGTTAAATCAGATAAAAGGAAATACTTTTTTACCCAGCGGGTAATTAATCTGTGGAACTCCTTGCCACAGGAGGTGGTGGTGGCATCTGGCCTAGATGCCTTTAAAGGGGGACTGGATGTATTTCTGGAGGAAAAAATTCATTGTGGGCTATAGCCATGATGGGTTGTGCAACCTCCTTACATTAGTAGTAGGCTACTTCAGAATGCCGGGTGTAAGGGAGTGGCAACAGGATGCAGGCATCTTTTTGTCTCATGTGCTCCCTGGGGCACCTGGTGGGCTGCTGTGAGAAACAGGAAGCTGGACTAGATGGGCCTTTGGCCTGATCCAGCAGGGCTTTCCTTATGTTCTTAACAACAGCTTCTTCACAGTTTTCCAAGTAATCCACATGAAACAGGAAATGCTTATCTAGCACCTTATACTAATCTTTCCTTACTACCTTGAAATTTGATTTCCTGTTTTCCCCATAGTCTAATTTCACCTTCTTTGTCTTTTCCTGTGCAATATTCACATCTGTTCAGGTACAATTCTGAGCTTGGTAAATTAACACAATGTGTTTTGAACGTTTTTGAAACAAGTTTGTTTGCAGAACATTTGAGATCAATTTACGGAGTCTAGCAGGGAACTCAAATTTGACATCATGCAAGATCTTAAATCTGAGCAATTCTTTGTTTGGGTTTAGCACAGCTTAGCAGCTAATACCTACGTAGGTCCTCGATTGCTCTTTTGCAGAAAGCAAACTGAGCACGTACTTTATAGGCTAGCTAGAACAGTGCTCTACAAATGGCAGGCCATGACCAGTGGTGGAATTCAACCAGTTCTCACCTATTCTGCAGATAAGAACCGGTTGCTAATTTTAGGTTGAGAGAGGGAAGGAAGGCAGCGGCCACCCTGAAGGACGTAGAACCAGTTGTTAATTTATTTGAATCCCACCACTGGTTGCGACCTGCCATTGGAACACTTTGTTGTTGTTGTTCAGTCGCTAAGTCGTGTCCGACTCTTCGCGACCCCATGGACCACAGCACGCCAGGCCTCCCTGTCCTCCACTAGCTTCCTGAGTTCGCCCAATTTCATATTCATTGCTTCGGTGACACTATCTAACCATCTCATCCTCTGTCGCCCCCTTCTCCTTTTGCCTTCAATCTTTCCCAGCATGAGGGTCTTTTCTAAAGAGTCCTCTCTTCTCATCAGGTGGCCAAAGTATTGGAGCTTCAGCTTCAGCATTTGTCCTTCCAGGGAGCAATCAGGCTTGACTTCCTGGAGAATTGACCGATTGGATCTCTTTGCAGTCCAGGGGACTCTCAAGAGTCTTCTCCAACACCATAATTCAAAAGCATCGATTCTTCGACGCTCTGCCTTTCTTATGGTCCAGCTCTCACAGCCATACATGGCTACTGGGAAAACCATCGCTTTGACTATGCGAACCTTTGTTGGCAGGGTGATGTCTCGGCTTTTGATTAAGCTATCTAGGTTCACCATAGCTTTCTTCCCAAGAAGTAAACGTCTTTTAATTTCATGGCTGCAGTCACCATCTGCGGTGATCTTGGAGCCCAGGAAAGTAAAGTCTGTCACTGCTTCCATTTCTTCCCCTCCTATTTGCCAGGAAGTGATTGGAACACTACATTCCCCCTTAAGGGTGCCCAGAAATGGGTGCCCAACAGTGCCACAGCAATCGTGATGCCACAAGCACCCAGGGGCTTTTGGACTTAGCTTATGGGTTGTGGGAGAGTCGGGGAGGCCCGTAGCCCCCACTGCGGGACTCCTCGATGTGTAAAATAGCTCCGTTTTTTGATCACGTGAAAAACGGAAGCATGCTTCAAACCTCAAGCGGAGCTATTTTGCGCATCTGGGAGGCCCACAGAGAGGGCTGTGGGCCTCCCCAATGCTCCTGGCGGCCAGCATGACCCCCTAGGTGTGCCATTGGGCACCCCTCCCAGCCCCAACCCCTGCCCCCACAAGCACTTACAGCGGCCTCAACATCTGAGGACCGCTGACCTAGAAGGTGCAGAGCAAAAGCGTAGCTAATGAAAGTGTAGCCCAGTGCATGTTGCCCCGGAAGTGACATCACAAGTGAGGCCACAGTTGTATATTTGTTTTTCTATGGCTTTTTGGCCATAACTTTTGATAGAGTAACGATATTACACTCTGGTTTGTTTCGTTGCATTCTGCATTAAATTACCTTTCCAATGATATATAACAGGATGGTATTAGTTGTACTTACCAAGGTTGTCACAATTTTGGCCACTAGTGTCAAGCTCAGCTGGTTGCCCCCCTAAAGCTTGTTGCCCTGTGCAATTGCACCCCCGCTACACGTCTTTAGCTGTGCCCTTGGTGCAGAGTAGCACCATCTAGACCTAAGGACAGTAGTGATGTCAGTGGGTGTCCAAACAGCGAATCCACTGTTCCCAATTCATCATGACTTACATGAAGACAGGGACTGGACTCTGTGCATCCCCAAATATAACTAATTCAGCATCAAAAAGTGATGAAAGCGCAAAGCAACCTATAGCTGTGAGGCTTAGGAAGGTCCCAAGGTTGCAGAACTCCAGTAAGAAATCCCTCAGACAATTAGTGTAGCAAGAACTTCTAAATTTCCAGAAGTAGGATTCTTGCAGCACAGAACAGCAAACAAACAACAGATACAGTAAAGCTTTTCCAATAGCAGCTCCAGCAAGTTCCGCAAACAACTTCTGCAAGTCCAGCAGCAGCAACGCACACCGAGAGAAACAGAAAGCAGAACTAGCAACCAGTGTTCCTGGGCCTGATTAAATAGTCTCCAACATTCCACCCGAGATCACATGATCTTGTTACCAGGCTAAAGCAGAGTCAGGATGACTTGGCACTTTACTGCTGGTCTTCAAGGCCTGGTGATAAACCTTTCCATTCAGGCCTGTAAATTCCCAGGGCCTTACTTCAATATCCCAACAAAAAGGCATCTTCAGATACAACTTCTGAACGCTCTTGGAAAAGGTATGCTGCTGGATGAAATGGGACCTTGATCTGAATAGCCAATTTTGATCTTCTGATCATCTCTAGATGAAGGATTTACATTACATATTTCACTTTGAAACAGCCATTACAAGCCTCCCAGTACACAAACTGGCATTTTCCATGTCACTAACTTGGGTTAGACATGAACACTCCTAGATATCTCTTCTTTCTGACTGTCTGAGGTTGATTTTTGGTAGACATACCAGCAGTGGTGTCATCTAAATGATTTAAGAACAGGTACTCACTTTTGATTGGCACGTGTCAGGACCCACCCACCGGAAGTGACGTCATAAGCCAGAAGTGATGTCGTGGCAGGAAGTGACATGAAAAAGCCCTTTTTGAGGCCTCAGATGATTTTAAACTGACCCAACAGTTGCAACAGTATTCAACAGCACCCCCAGAACATGTGAAGGAGGCCTGGCATCATGTTAAAACCCCAGAGCAACTCATTTTTCAGTGGCAAGGAAAGGAAAGGCTCCGCTCGCTGCCTGCCTGCCTACCTGGCTCTGAGAACATGCAGGCAACTCAAACATGCAGGAAATTCAAACGTTGCAGAGGGCGGAGTCGACGAGTGGGCGGGCGAATGGGCGGGGCCAGCTGTAATCCTAGAAACCAGTACTCGCGTACCCCCGCGTACCCCCTGCATGACATCACTGCATACCAGGTAGTTTAAGGAGGTTATTTGAGCCAAGCCCAGTGTGAGTTGTCTGAAAAGATTTTCTCTCCTGCAGCAGATAGCACTTCTAATGCTGAACGACAGGACTGCTGAGTCATCCTGCTGGTTTATCAGCTTCAGTACTTATAGGCTCTTATTGATGTTGCCCTGACAGGCACTGGAGTTAAGCTGGCACAATTCCCTTATGCCAGCCAAGGAGTGTCACGAATTCACCATAAAGCATGTCTGTGCCACCCTTGGAGTCAGGGAGGTCAGCACATGAACGTGTGCCATGCTCCCTAACCATGAGATCACAATCCTAGCTGGAAATTAGGCTGGCACAGTTAGGCCAGCAAAGTTTGGCCGGCACAAAGGCCACTGTAAAGTGCATTTGGACCACTTGGAGTCAGGGAGGATGGCGCACGTCTGTGTCCTCTCTGACTCCAAGAGTGGTCCAAACATACTGGACTTGCACCAGCCCAACTTTGCTGGCCTAACTGTGCAAGCCTCTCTAGGTTAGGATTACGCCCTGAGTGTGGTCCAAATGTGCTTTGTGGTACATTTGTGACACTCCTAGGTTAGGATTCCTCCAGGTTAGGACTGTACCCTGAGTCTGCTAAAAATACCCTCCTTTGGTTGTCCCAAGACTCTGTAGGCCACTCAGAAGCTCCCTTTCTTGCATTCAGCTGCAACACCACATCGGCCTGATCAACAAAGTGCTTCATACATTCACTTGGAGTTGCACTCCCTATAGCAGTGAAGGAGAACCTATGACACGTGTGTAAAAGGTGACGCACCGCAGTGTTTTTGGTGACACAGCAGCATTTACCAATCCCTGACAAAAACTGAGAGCGCAATCCTAACCTGGAGTTAGGCCGGCACAGTTAGGCCAGCAAAGTTTGGCCAGCCATACACAAGGACCACCATAAAGTGTGTTTTTACCACTCCCGGAGTCAGGGAGGATGGTGCACATCTGGGTGCTGGCCTCTCTGACTCCAAGAGTGGTCCAAACATAATTTACGGTGTCTCTTGTGCTGGCCAAACATTGTTGGCCTAACTGTGCCAGCCTAACTCACCTTAGGATTGCGCCCTGAGTTTATTTTATTCATTTTTTTTTCATTTTTGTAATTATTTGATGTTTCTTTATAGAATACCTAGCATCACACATGATTGGACTGTATTTTTTGTGTAAATAAATTGAAGTAGGAGGAAATCAAGCCAATACAGTGATTTCTCCAGCCCCCTGTGCCTTTAAATTTAAGGGCTGTTAATTTGAAGGTTCGTTACCCCGACGTGTGCTCCCTGTCCTTGCTGCAACTACCCAAGCCCCATAGACCTGCGATCCCCCCTCGGGATCACTGCTATAGCTCACCAATTGCTTAACGTCGATGAAAAAAAGATGCCAGCTGGACTTTGTTGTTGCAGAAAGAGAAGTACATTTTACTCATGTGTAGACATTAGCAAAATGGACACAAGATGCAGCATGCTTCCAAGGAGATTACAAAACTTGTGCCTCCAAGGAGGTACAGAACTTGTGCCAATTGTACATCTGGGTTTGGTCAGTTATACAGTTGAATATGCAAAATGTGAAATTGACAACAGCAAGTAAAATGGCCATTTGGTGTGTGAGCTATCTGATTCCTCCTTGCTGTTGCCCCCCCTTCCCTCTACTGTGACCCCAGGAAGGGTCAAGGAGATGCAGACATAGGTACATTTTAGATTACAATAGGTTGGCACACAAAAGCAGACAGGAGACATTTAGACCAGACCAGTTCTTGACACATTTGATAACTGTTATCAACGCGGTAAGTACCTTCACTGTGATTCAAATCACCCTGAGGAGTGGCCAGGTATTCTGATGGGGGAAAACTCTTGGCAGATAGGCAGAATAAGAACTTGATTGAATTTTAGGCATTGCATAAACCTTTTGTCAGAGACCAGATTTGGATAGATTTAAGCTGAAATGGTCCTCACAATGCTCCTTTTGTCAGACATTAGATTTGCATTACAGGACCCTCAGGGAGAGAGACTCTGATCTTGTGCCATCTTTTACAGAGGTTTACCTCTTGTGACCTCCTTGCAGGATAGCAGCTTAACTCCCAGGATTGCAATCCAACATGGACCTGTTTTTATTACATTCTGGTCTTCCCTTACACCTTTACAGGTCCTGTGCATTTGGTTACACCCAGTATTGTCATTCAGTAACGAGCTGCCGGAATGCAAGGCGGGACTTACCGCCTGATTGGCTGCCCGTTCGTGACGCGTCGCTGCCTGCCCAACCGCCGCGTGGGCACCCCTGGCTTCGGAGGGGGTGCCCGCTTGCCTGGGGTGCGCGCTGGGTGCCTAGGCAATCCGCGGAGGGGCGCGCCACCCGGAGGGAGCCCCTGCGGCGGGCGGGCGGGCAGGCAGCGACGCGTCACGGACCGCCTGTCAATCAAGTGGTAAGTCCCGCCTTGTGTTCCGGCAGCTCGTTACTGAATGACAATACTGGTTACGCCTCCATCTGACTATTATGAGCATAGCAAATGAGCACCATTTTTCCCTATAGGCCAAATAAACCACGATAGGGTACAGAGCCAGGCTAAGAAGGCTCTTAACAGTTGCTCTTGCCAAGAAGTGTTTTTTCCCACCAGAGTTGCTGCTTCTATTGTTGCCAAACCTCTATTGTTACTGTGCTACATTACAAGGGTCTTTAATGGTTCAGGCTTGCACTGTTGAATGAAAGGAGCTTAGTGGTTTCAGCATGGCTGGAGAGCCAGGAAGGAAGCTTGGTGGTTCCACGTGGCTGTAGCAGTGTGCTGTGAGCCAGGAGAGTTCGTGATGGTTGCACGTGGCTGTGGAAGCCAGGAAAAAAGGCAGAGTGGTTGCAGACATGGCTGGGGCAGAGCACGGCCAGCCAGGAAAAGCCTAACAAAGTCTGAGAGAATCCTGGGGGGGGGGGTCTGTTCTCACAACAATTAAATGAATATAAAGAATTGTTTCTCTTTGGTTTGGGAGGAGGACTGACACACCAGCAGAGTCAGATTAAGCATTTTCCTAAGTTTTGACACGCCAAGCCCAAAAGGTTCACCATCACCGTAGTGCACTGTTTGGATCTGAGCGACTGCTTTGGTTCAGACGCAACTGTTGAAAATGCGCTATGATCTAGTTCAGCTGGATCCAGCCCCTACGCACCCATTTCCTCAGAGGTGATTGTGCTTCACCTGGAATAGTGTTGGTTTTGGAGAGGAGGAGGCGGCTTTGTGATGATGCTTCTTTTCCCTTGTTACTCTGAACAATTCAAGCCATGGGACTGAAACGCCAAGTCAGTTTGCCTGTGAGCAGTGGTGTAGCTACAGGGGAGCGGTGCGGTAGGTACTGCAGGTGCCACAGTGTAGCCACAATGCACTGGCCCCTCCCACTCACCACTGGAGCCATTCCAGACAGTGGCAGCAACACAGGCAGCATTCTAGGTTGCGCTTCCCCATCTAGTATCTTTCAGTATCCAAGTCTGCCATTTTCAACCACTGTGCCGTGGCACATTGGTGGGCCGTGAATGGTTTATAGGTGCACCGTGGCAATTTGGGGAGGGTCATTCATTAGTAGGACCATTGGGGAGGTGAGCCCCCCTCCAGCAGCACAGTGTGCCTTGTCAATTGTCAAAAAGCTGATGGCATACCTTGACAATTTTAGCGCCTTGCCAGGGTGCTGTGAGACGACAAAGGTCGAAGATTTCTGATCCAAGCATATTGGTTTGTCACTAGTTTTCTAACATTCTCATTTTTTGAAATTAACAACAGCAATAACAACAACCAATATTTATATAAAAATGTAAAGGTTTCCCCATGACCGAATGGTCTAGTTGTGACTGACTGTAGGGGGCGGTGCTCATCTCCGTTCCTGTAGAGCCGGCGTTTTGTCCGAGGACAAGCTTCCATGGTCATGTGGCCGGCGTGACTCTATGCCGTTGCGCACGGAACGCTGTTACCTTCCCACTGAAGTGGTCCCTATTTATCTACTTGCATTTAGGTGCTTTAGAACTGCTAGGTTGGCAGGAGCTGGGACAAGCGACGGGAGCTCACTCCGACGCGCAGTCTTGAACTCCCAACCTTCCAGTTGGAAAGCCCAGCAGCAGCAGTTTAACCCGCTGCGCCACTACGTCCCTTCCAATATTTATATACCGGCTTTCTTTTGTCATCAGATTTCTCCTCCCACTTTAATTCAAGGCGGTTTACCTAGGCAGGCGCAGGGGCGTAGCTAAAGAAGTGCAGGGGGTGCAGTTGCACTGGGCTACGCGTTCCCAGGGGGTAACAGTCTGGCGCCGCACCAAGGCTGTTGCCCCCTTCTGCCAGCCGGAGCACACAAAAGCTTTCCTCTGCAGTTCGCACCTGGCTTCGTTGAGATTGCATTGCGATAGGAGCCAAATGAAAGTCACATGCGTGCCCCTGCAGCTGGCCAGCATTGCAAAATGGAGGTCATGCGCGCTCCAGGCTGTTCCCTGCAGTCTTTGCTGCTCCCTGGGATGCGACTTCCATTTGCTGCAAGTGCAGAGACTCAGCGAGACTGGAGTGCAGAGAGAATGGCAGAGACGAGACTGCCAGACTGCCGGCCAGCAGCACAGAATGAGGAGTCCCGTCCTCCCTTCTCCTGCTTGTGTGCTGCGGCTGGGAGGGGTCGGGGGGGGCTGGCTAGTTTGTGCCGATTTCCTCTCTTCTGAATGGGCACTCTTAATTCTAGGGTGCCTGCGCGTGCGAAGGGAGTCAGGGGCCCAAAGAGAGGCGGGAGGCAAGCACATGAGGCAAGGTGAGCAGCAAAAAAACCAAAACAAAATCAGAACTGCTGCTGCTGCTGCTGCTGCTGGCCTCTTTGTGGGTGTGTGAGTGTGTGTGAGAGATCTCCAACTGCAATCTGAATGTGTGTGTGTGTGGGGGGGGAGAGACCCAATCCCACTCTGAGGGTGTGGGTGGGGGGGGCGGGAGATCTCCAACTGCAATCCGAATGTGTGTGTGAGGGGAGAGACAGAGAGAGGCCCAATCCAATTCTCAGTGTGTGTGTGTAGGGAGAGGGAGATCTCCAACTGCAATCTGAATGTGTGTGGGGAGAGAGAGAGAAAGGGAGAGAGAGAGAGAGAGAGAGAGAGAGAGAGAGAGAGAGAGAGAG
>JAJKFI010000007.1:24549091-24577145 GCA_029204185.1 Lerista edwardsae
TCTGTGTATTCTTGCCACCTCTTCTTAATCTCATCTGCTTCTGTTAGATGATGTTCTGCATCATCTTGCCGTTCTTGTCCTTTATTGTGCCTACCTTTTCACGGAATTGTCCTCTGACATCTCCAATTTTCTTGAAAAGATCTCTAGTCTTTCCCATTCTATTGTTTTCCTCTATTTCTTTGCATTTCTCATTTAGGAGAAGGGCCCTGTTAGATCAGATCAAAAGTGTTTAAAATCTCATGGAGGTGCATCGGGTCCAGGGCTTCTGTTTCTCACAGTGGCCAAGCACATGATGCAAGAGCAAAGTACATGCACCAAACAGAATGAACCAAAGCTCCATTGAGAAAAGTAGAGAAGGCAATTCAGTGATGGCCATCAGAGGTACTTCTGACTTCAGCTGGCTGTTGCAGCTGGTTAACGCTCTGCCTTTCACGGATAGCAGGGATGAGCCGGAGGTGAAATGCCACCCAGGCCTGCCAAAATATTTATGAGAAATTGCACAACCCACTTGCTGTAGACGAAGGATTTTGCCCTCCGTTGCACCAGGAAAATATAAAAAGAGAATAAAAAGAACATGCCAAGTAATATAAAAAAAAGTGTATGCAGAAAATGAAATGGGATCTAGAGGCTAGTGGCTGTCTAGCAATCTCGATTTCTCCTCAGTAAACAATTTATGGCAATGTTTCTAAAACCTTTTAGCACAGGACCCACTTTTTAGAATGGCAGTCCATCTGGGACCCACCAGGAGTAATGTAATGGCTGGAAGTAGTGTCATTGTGATGCCAGAACCTGCTGCTTTCCTAAGAATGCAGCAATAAGTTGGTTTATTTCTCCACCATTTTCCAATAGCAGAAAAGAAAAAAAATCCTTTTTACAACCTTGACACAAGCAAAATAACTACATAGCCCTTCCCCCCCCCGTCCAGCATCCCATCTTCCCATATTTTCAATATGGCTGCTCAAAGTGCTTTGAGATCCACCTGAAATTGGCTTGTGACCCACTGGTGGGTTCCAAACCACAGTTTGGGAACCACTGCTATAGGCGATCATACTATCTAGTACTGTGGTTCCCTAACTATGGGTCCAGACAGATCAGTGGGTCGTGACCCAATTTTTTATGGTTCTTGAAACTGACAGGGCAAATTAGGCTATGTGCATTAAGAGTTAAACAAGCTGCTACTTGGCGGGGGGGGGGAAGCACTGTTGCCCAATCACCATTATAGCCATGCCTTTTGGCATTTTTAATCAGGCAGCAGCCTCTGGGGCCTCTAAAAAATTCAGAAACCACTGATCTAATATACAGGTCATGCCTCTGTATCCACTGGGGTTCTGTTCAGTAATCCCGTGGATATCAAAATCAATGGAAAAGTAGCTTTAAAGACTCATTTCCAAGTGTCTTGCTCTTCCATTATTGCCCTAGAATGCATTGGTTTAGATGCTATGCCACTTTCAGCCACTAGATGGGGTGAATAATGGAATCTAACAGAACACAGGAAAGGAGGAAATTGGATTGACCCCCATTTTTTTGTTGCAAGGCATTTAAAGGTGGACCCTGGTATCAGTGGCAAGTCAAATCAGTGGATACCGAATCAGTGGATAAAGAAGCATGACTGTATTATGTTTAAGGAAGCCCAACGTTGCTTCTTAATGGCAAACAACTCCTGCAGTTTGGGCTTACTGGTCTTGATATGAGTATATGCGGTCTAAAACATTGCCATGCTGAGCAAATCTGAAGAGTTATAACATGCAAAGGAATGCTGGTGTCTCTGATGAGGAGGTCTGCAGAAGGCGGGCCAGGGGAAACTCCACGCACCGGGGCGGGGGAAACTTCCTTCCGTAAAACATGCCCAGTGTGAGGACAGAGGGCTTAGAAACTAATGTACAGTCAATCCTCAATCTGCCCCCAAAAGGAAGCACCTCCCCAACAGTGTGTGTTGTAGTCATGTGCTTGAACTCGGAACACTGACATAAATGAAGCAGATCTTTGAGAAGCTGGGAAGTCGCTGTCCAGTATTATTGTACAACAGGACACCTTCGAGGTATAAAAAAAGCCAAAAGGCTGTGTATTCAGCCCTCTACAAACTTCACTCCCCTGGTTTCTCTGATGGATGCTTCAAAAAGTCCTGGCAGGAGCTTTAGTCGAGAGGGTTAAAACCTCCGTTTGCCTGAAGATAAGATCCAAACGTCACCAGTTCGAGAACACCAGAAGCTTCCGTGAGTGGCAGACCTTGAGAAGTGCGACTGATAAGAGCTGAGCTGTCTCCAGCTGCCTGTGAGAGAGGAGTTGTGCTGGTGGGAGCAGAGAAGCCGTCTATCAGCCAGCAGGAAGGCAATCGTGCGGCCAGAAAGAAGGACTAGACCACGAAAGTTCCATCTGTATGTTGTTGTAGTTCTTGAAAGACAGAACTTTTTTGTAATTTGTAAAAACCCCTTGGGGGTTTAGAAAAATGAAGCCTGCCTATGTAAACCGCCTTGAATTAAAGTCAGAGGAGCAATCTAATGACTAAGAAAGGTGGTATATAAATACTAGTATTATTATTATTTATTGCATTTTGTCCTTCTGGAAACATCCTTTTCTCCCCCAAAGCTATGAGTTTGGTGCTGTCTTCCAGCCCATATATCTGCTTGGTTTCTTTGTTCTTCTCATTTTTTTGCTCCCCCCCCCCAGCCCCTCCAGGCTCTTGCTTTCCAGCTGCTGCCTGCTTGGACCTTGGCCACCCTGACGGCCACAGGTGGCCAACATTCTTTGCCATTGCACGTCTTCCCCGACAGTGTATCGTTTCTCCTCTTCCAAGGGCATGTTTGAGGTTTCTGCCACACCCCTCCATGCAATCTATTCCTCTGCTAACTTTGCAGACAGACACGGCCCTGTTCATCAACATTCGTTTTGTGGACATATTTGCCCTGAGGAGTAAGAATATTTGTGAATGAATATATTACGCAAATCTAGGGAGCTGGATGGATCTGTGAAGCTGGACATGGCTTGTCCTGCTGGGACCATCTGCTCTTTGCTTAGTGCAAAGGAACTCCAGCTCTGTTAGATGTAGGAACTTACTCTAGATTGGAATGGAAAAATGCATATAGTTGCACAGCCCAATCTGTGTAACGGATTGGCTGCTCCGCTGGCAACAGTGGCGTTCCTATAGGGGGGCAAAACACTAAGACTTGCTGGAGCAGGAGCTCCTGTGTAATATGGACCCTCCCCCTCGCCTCTTGAGCTATTTGTGGCTTGGAGTGCAAGGCCTCCCAGCCAGTTCACCAAGCTGCGAATGGCTCTGAAGGCTAGTGGGGCACATTACACAGGAGTAGTAGGAGTAGTAGTACATTATTAACATTATTATTAATATTATTATTAATATTATTATTAATATTAATATTAATATTAATATTAAGAATGATCATTATTAAGAAGTCATCATTATGATGATGACTATAGAAGATGCACAGTGCACCTGATCTTTTATTTAACTGTGTATATACATATTATATATACTAACTTTGTTAAGTTTGTATATTTATATATAACTTTGTGTGTGTGTGTGTGTATATATATATAATCATGCCAATAAACAACTGAAAAATAAGTTTAAAAGAAATAAGTTTTCTTCTTGAAAAAGAATTTTGAAAAGCCTCTTGGGTCCCCTCTGCAGCCTGCCATTCGCGGCCGGGGGGGGGGGGCTGCCACCCTCTTTGTACACTGCTAAATTAGTTCCTGTTGAAATTCTGTTCTCATTCTCATTTTAGAATTCAGATACATTTTGCTATGCTCGACTGACAACTGCAATTTAGGAAAGAAAGAAAACCGTTTGACTTCATATCCAAAAGGGACCAATGGGCCCAGTATGTTTTTCTGGAATATAACAACATTGCAATGAGGGGAAAAAAAAAAAAAAAAAAAGAGTGCCCCAGCTCAGACACAGAGTTATGTGACTTTGAGGCTCTAATAAATCATCACTAAATCATTCTACATGATTTTCAGTCTTGACGTGAACCACTATTTAAATGCATGCAGTGCTCTCTGCTGGAGAGCAACCAACCAAACATGCCGATTGGCAGCTGAAAGCACCTTTGTGTGCTGGCCAAATGCACACCTGGTAGGTGTTTCTCTGGTAATGTCTTTATTATGCTATGGTGGGGAGGGCAGATCGGGAGGCTTAGGAGGAGTAGGGGGAAAATATTTTCCCTGTTAGCCTCTGGCTTCCCAACTCCTTAGTTGGCGCAACCCTAGGAGAGGATTGCGCTACTGGCTGGCCCTCCCACCCACCCCTTAGTCAGTGCAATCTTAGGAGACTGTCATGGGGTGGGGGCGCTCCTCTGACTGCCAGCACACAATGGGCCTTTGCAGCAGCGGGGGTCTGGATGCACGCGGCTCCACACACTTCCAGAGCGCCTTTTGTGACACTGGAAAGTGCTCCAATCTACTCCACCCCTAGAGCCAACAAACCATTGTTACTAAGGAGCTCTTATAATTCCCTGAACCAGGATTCCGGTATGCCCAATGTCAACTGACCAGTTGTCCTTCCACCGCAATCAGTCTCTGCCTTGACCTCGGCAAGATCTTGAGAGATTAGGGACACTCTCTTCTGGGTTCTCAATCCACAAGACTGAGGGGGGGACATGATCGAGACATACAAAATTATGCACGGAAGGGATAGAGTCGATAGAGGGATGTTCTTTTCCCTCTCTCAAAACACCAGAACCAGGGGACAGCCGCTAAAACTGAGGGTTGGGAGAGTTAAAACAGATAAAAGGAAGTACTTTTTTACCCAGCGGGTAGTTAATCTGTGGAACTCTTTGCCACAGGAGGTGGTGATGGCATCTGGTCCGGATGCCTTTAAGAGGGGATTGGAAGATTTCTGGAAGAAAAGTCCATCGTGGGCTATAGGCAACGATGGATTGTGCAACCTCCTTACATTGGTAGTGGGCTACTTCAGAGTACCGGGTGCAAGGGAGTGGCAACAGGATGCAAGCATCTTGTTGTCTCGTGCCTCCCTGGGGCACCTGGTGGGCCGCTGTGAGATACAGGAAGCTGGACTAGATGGGCCTTTGGCCTGATCCAGCAGGGCTCTTCTTATGTTCTTAAGACTGGCTGATCTCCTGTAGCCTGCAAAAGGAACACAGTCATCTCTGGGCTTATTGACAGTGGACAGGTCTGGAACCATCTTTCTCCCAAATTGTTCAGCAACGTGAATCAGTTTGGTTTTTCAACTCCAGAATGTGGCTCAGAGGGTGGTGAGCTGGAGGGGTACAGTGGGCAGAAGAGGGAGGCAGGGCCCTTCTAGTCAGTTTGGCACACACACACCCTCAAAAAACAACCACCTTGCAGCTCAAAGTGAGTACTTCAGTCAGCGTCATGGCTTGGCCAGCCTTGATGAACACACACAAATACAGAGGGGAACTGGCTGACAAAGTGCTGCTCCCATTCCCCCCTCCCACTTTTATTTAGCTTTTCTGTAACATTTGGAAAAGGCTATTGTGTGGTGAGCCAGTAGTGTAAGAGTGGGGTCACAATGCGAAGTTTGCAGGACTTCTCTCCCCTTCAGAGTCAACGTAGCCTCTGTTTTGCTGTAGCTCCTGGGAATGGCTCCAAAGATTGGGGGGGGGAGATTGCTTTCAAACCATAATGCTGTGACCCCCCCTCTAGCTATGCTACTAAGGTGAGCAATTCAATCTAATGGTTCGCTGTAATATCATCAATCACTGACAGCCCAAACCTAAGCTGCCTGATGCCCAGAGGAGCAATGGCTACCAAAATGGCTACTACTGCATCCCCTTTTCCCCAAGTAAAGCCCCAGGGCCCACAATGGGGCTACTTGAGAGTGCAATCCTAACCTGGAGTTAGGCTGGCACAGTTAGGCCAGCAAAGTTTGGCCGGCACAAGGGACACCGTAAAGCCAGTGTGGACTACTCTCAGAGTCAGAGAGGCCAGCACACAGACATGCACCATCCTCCCTGACTCCGAGACTGGTCCAAATGCACTTTATGGTGGCCTTTCTGCTGGCCAAACTTTGCTGGTTTAACTGTGCCAGCCTAACTTCAGATTAGGATTGTGATCTGCCGGCTATTTGGCTGGTGCAGACTGGAGCAGCCCCGGGTTCTGCTGACTGGCCTGAAACAGGGCAAATGATCAGGCAGTGGAGGCCGCTACTGGCCCCATCCTCCCCTCGCGGGCCCCTTCTTCCCCTCCCAGTTCTGCCCCTCCCTCCTTCCTTCCCTCCCCACCTTACACTGAATCACCTTACTGTTGGTCGGCCCTGCAGGAGGCCTCCCATTCAGTGCTAAGGCCCAGCGCTGACGACTTGCACAGTGTGCCGCAAATGCACTTTACGGCACATTTGTGACACTTTCAGCCGGCGGTACATGTGTACGGCTGGTGTTTGGGCCTTCAGGATTGGGCCCTGAGTGAACGTGCTGCCCAACCCCAAAAAACTGTTCTGGTCCTTCAGAATTTAGACCTATTCTAGATGCTAATGTCCAGATAGCCAGTTTATTCCGCATAGAAGGGGGCTACGTCCTATCTCCAAGCCCAGTGCCAGTATGGCAAAACTGACGTCATTTGTGGAATCAGCACCGGAAAAAAATATCCAAACAAGGCCGGCCTTAGGCAAGGGCGCCCATTGCCATAGCCACCCCCTCACTCTGCAGCTCCAGCATGGCATCTTCACAAGGAGAGTGCGGCAAGCCAAGCATGGCCCCTGGATGGCCTGCCCCCCATCCCTGCAGAACTGTAAGTAGGGCCAACCCCGAGGGTCACCCGCCTTGGGCACCGTGCTAAAAACGGGTGCGGGATTGGCCCCAGGCTCCATCCTAGTTGCGGAGGAGACTGTCTTCGCACTGCAAGCAGCATGAAGACAGTAATCTCCAGGCTCCCCCCAGAGGAAGAGGCACTGGTCGCCTTGCGAAGTGCCCCTCCTGCGGGAAGAAGTCGGACGAGACTTCCTTTTTGCCTGTGCTGCAAAGGGATCTCCCCAAAGGAGGAGGTGTTGGCCGTTTCATGCGTGCACCCCTTCTTCGGGGAGAACTCACTGCCCCCCGTGCACAAATGGGCAGAGGTGTGACATCACTGCTCCAGTGCTGAGGTAGAACCTTACAGCTCTAAACCGCATAGTTTAGATAGATCCAATTTGCTTAAAATTGGTGTGTGCCCCCCCCCAGAAGCAGTTGACAGTGCTGCTGCTGTTGGGTGCTTCCCCTCTGCCACTCATCCTGGTGAGTGGTGGGGGGCATGGGGATGGGGGAACCGCAAAAAGCTTTTTGCATTGGGGTCCCTAATGCCAGGCCAGCCCTGCTGTATCCAAGCATATCTCACTTTTAGACATCAAAATGTGTGTTGGGCTGTGAAATCCATCGCATCTTCTAGTCTGATGGCTTTTACGGTGAGAATTACAAATGGCCGCCGCAACCCCTTGCAAGGGCCTGCAAGCACTCTCCTTCACCCCCCTTTTCCATCTGCAGAATAGGGACCCTGAGCTACCAGAGGACTAAAGAGAATCCGTAAAATTATGCAGAGGCCCACACAGAGCTTTCCTAGAGATCATAATCACAGTCATCATAACCAAGTGATAATAACCACACCGCCCTCCCCTGAACACCAAAACACAGAGAGACTCAAACTCCTGCGAACGATCATCTCGCGGCTTTTTGGTACGACTGAGCACTCAAAAAGTCAAAGAAATGTGATCTCTCCATCCAAACAGAAGCTTTTCAAGTGAGCTCGAAGGCTGCCTGTCTTACAGAATGTACCCTTGTGTAAGCAAAGCGTGTTTTTCTAGGTCAATCAATCCATTCGAATTTGGCATCGAGAGAATAAGACTGGAGACAAAGAGGGACAAAATGGGTAAAAAAAAAAATGCTAGTCAGTCTTGAGAGCAGCTGCCTCGCTTCGGACATTCCTTAGCTACAGTGTGGATTTCAATGAGGCATTAAAACAGCCAGTTAATTATCATTGTAGATGTGTAGTTAAGGGGAAGGCTTTTGAAAATATGCTGCTATTGTTGGCCACTTGGGTCAAGCCAGGGCAGGCGTTAGTTGATCTCTGACTCCTAAGGTTAAATGTTTGCCCTGGTCAGCACAGCAGGGGGAATGCAAGATTAGAGAAGCACTAGACTTGTGTCTGGTGCACGTTCGAGCCCATTCTTGGATGCTGCCCCAAGGCAAGTCAGGGCATAGTTTGGACTTTAGAGTTGCCATAAAATATATGTCAGTGAAATCCACTTAACGGAGACAAGGCTTGTCTCCAGTGGCGTCATTCACCCGGAACGCTGGGCGGGACTTACCTTGGAGCGGCTGTCCGCCCGTTGCGTCACGCCACATTCCGCCACTTTCCCGCCCACCGGGGTGGGCGGGAAAGTGGCGGAACGCGGCATGATGCAACGGGCGGACTGCCGCTCAAAGGTAAGTCCCGCCCAGCATTCCGGGTGAATGACGCCACTACTTGTCTCCCTCGTGCTAACGATTCCCAGAATTCAAACGCTTTTACAAAATGGCTTTCTGTTTTCCAAATCCATGTTAACTTCAATGGCATGTTTTCATAAAAGGGTATAAACCACCAGTTTTCACCATTTTGGTCGAAAGACAGCCAGGAAATGTAATAAACAACCAAATCAGTGGTTATCAAACCTTTTAGCACAGGGACCCACTTTTTAGGATGACAGTCTGTCCAAGACCCACCAGAAGTGATCTCACAGCTGGAAGTGCAGTCATTGTCACGCCGGAGCCTGTTGCTTTTCTGACAATGCAGTAATAATTTGGGTTATTTCTCAGTCGTTTTCCAATAGCAAAGTGAATCAGAAAGGAAAAAGCTTATTTACATCCTTTGCAAGCAAAACAACTACACAGCCAGCCTGTGGTGTCATTTGTCGTCTAATAATAACAGACATGATGGTACAATGTTGCTTTGAATAATAGCATCGATTTTATTATTTAGTTCAGTGGGTCACGAGCCAATTTCAGGTGGGTCGCGAAGCACCTAGAGCAGCCATATTGGAAAAAAAATGGGAAGATAGGATGCTGGAAAGGGGCAGGGCCAGCAATGGGATCTACAAATGAACAAGGAAAATGCTGGGTGGGACTTAGGCGGGGCTTCAGCTTGAGTGGCAGCCCGTCTGCAGCGTTCCACGGCTGCCCTGGCCTCGGGGGGGGGGGCTCCTGCTCACCGCGGGGACAGGTGAGGGTCACGCCGGGTGCCTGGGCGAGCAGCAGGGAGGCGCACTAACCGGGGGCAGCCCCCCCCGAAGCCAGGACAGCTGCGGACCGCTATGGACGGGCAGCCAATCACGCAGAAGCCCCACGTAAGTCCCGCCCAGCTTTCCCCTTGTTCATTTGTAGATCCCATCGCTGGCCCTGCCCCTTTCCAGCATCCTATCTTCCCATTTTTTTCCAATATGGCTGCTCTAGGTGCTTCGCGACCCACCTGAAATTGGCTCGTGACCCACTGAACTAAATAATAAAATCAATGCTATTATTCAAAGCAACATTGTACCATCATGTCTGTTATTATTAGACGACAAATGACACCACAGGCTGGCTATTATTCCAACAAGTTCCACTAAGTTAAAATATTTTATGGACACATTTTTTGGACCTAGAGCTCTCCATGAAAACAATGGACTAAACGTGAAATGATTCATGTCAACTTTTAATGAAGTATCGTGGACAGGCAGATTTGCAAAGGTGACATTGCTCTTGGCAAAACTATCACCACAGTAGCGCAGCTACAGTAGTGATTCAGTAATGCCTGTTGCAGGCACATTGCCATCACTGCACAGAATGGTTCCAATGGCAAGTGGGAGTGCTGGTGACCCAGCACATTGCAGTGCCTGCAATACTTACAGTGCCATCTCCCCTTGTAGCTACGCTACTGCGTTACAGTATATCTGGTTAGGTGTTGATTTTAAAGGTCATAAGCAATGACTTCCATACTTTGAAGAGCAGGCACAATGTACCAAGTGAGCAAGACAGGGTAAAGATGTGAAAAGTGGAAAGATAAAAAGTGGAAAATAACGCGACCCTGGAGGAATTGTAAGGGCAGTGTTTCATTTCAAGTTAAAGAGGTGCATGGGGGGTGTCCATCTCTTTCTTCGACAAAGAGGATGGAAAGATCTTGGGTAGGAACTAGAACAATACTAGCAAGTACAGCCTACATGAATACAGGAAGAACTTTTTTTAAAGTTCAGTCAGTTTTTGAAAATATTCTTTTGTAATCATTCATTGTTATCTCTGAGGAACGTCTGTCAGACAAAATGTGTCAGGCATTAACATTTCTCTCTGTGTAACTGAAATTAGATAGTTTTTCAGCACACTGGGTTTAACCCCTTTCTTTTTTTAGTTTGCATTAGTGCTGTACATTCCTTCCCTCTTTCTTTTGCTTGGAAAGGGTTAAATATGACTTTCCCAATGCCTGGTCCAAGTCCTCCTGCTACATAGAATCATAGAGTTGGACGGTACCTACAAGCAGTGGTGTCATTCAAATGATTTAGGAACAGGAACTCACTTTTGATTGGCACTTGTCGGGAACCCGGAACCAGCCACACAACCCGTTAGGATCCGGAACGCCCGTTCTGGTCCATTCCCCCTGAATGACATCACTGCCTACAAGGTCATCTAGTCTAACCCCCTGCCTGTAGTAGGAAATCCACCTAGAGCATCTCCAGCAGGTTCCTGTCAAGCCTCTGCTTGAAGGTCTCCAGTGAGGAAGAATCTTCCACCTCCCTTGACAATCTGTTCCACTGTCGAACCGCCCTTATAGTCAAGAGGTTCTTCTTGATGTCCAACAGGAATGTCCTCTCTTGCAGTTTGTACCCATTGGAACTAGTTCTACTGTCAAAGGCAGATGAGAACAAATTTGTCCCTTCATCCTTATGACAACCCTTTAGATATTTGAAGAGTGCTCTCATATTCCCCCTCAGCCTTCTCCAAGCGAAACATACCAGGTTCCTTCAACCTTTCCTCATAGGACTTGTTTTCCAGACCCCTGATCATCTTTGTTGCTCTTCTCTGCACCTGCTCCAGTTTGGCTGCATCTTGCTTGAACTGAGGTGCCATGAATTTAGCACAGTACTCCAGGTGAGGTCTCATCGATGCGGAGTAAAGTGGAACCACAACTTCTTCCCGACTTGGAAGCTATGGTGCTCTTAATGCCGGCTAAAATTGCAATAGCCTTATTTGTAGCTGCATCACACTGCTGACTCTTGTTCATCTGGTGAGCCACTGCAACTCCAAGACCCCTCTCACATGTTATGCTGCCAAGCCAGGTTTCTCCCATTCGATTCCTGCATCTTTGGTAATTTTTGCCTCAGTGTAGAACCTTGCATTTGTCCCTGTGGAATTTCATCTTATTCATTTCAGCTCAGTATTCCATTTTGTCAAGTATTCCATTTTGTCTCATTAAGGTCTTCCTGAAGGCTTTTAGTATCTCCTATTGATTTTAAAGGTCAGATGCAAGGACTTCCATAATTTGAAGAGCAGGCACAATGTACCAAGTGAGTAAGACAGAGCACAGATGTAAAAAGTGAAAAAAGAACATGACCCTGGAGGAAATATAAGGACAATGGTTCATTTCAAGCTACAAAGATGCATGGGGGGGGGCGGTCGTCTCTTTCTTCAACAGATGGAAATATTTTGAGTGGAAATTAGATGATAGTAGCAAGTACAGTCCACATGAATACAGGAAGAGCTGTTCTTTTTTTCAGTCAGTTTTTGAAAATATCATTTTGAATCATTCATTGTTATCCATGAAGCACAAAAAGTGTCAGGCATTAACATTTCTCTCCGTGTAACTGAAATAAAATAGTTTTTCAGCACTGCAGGTTTACCCTCTTTCTTTTAGTTTGCATTGGTGCTGTACGTTCCTTCCCCCTCTCTTTTGCTTGGAAAGGGTTAAACACGACTTTCCCAATGCCTGGTCTAAGTCCTCCTGATGCCTGAGATGGCACGCCAAATGCTGTCCTCCCCTTACCGTAGGGTTGCCAGAGGTGGGCAGCACAGTAAGTACTGCCGTGGGAGCAGCCTCTCTCATTCATCGTCGGAGCCATCCTGGGCAGCAATGGCAATGCACAGGTGCTCAAGCACCTGCATATTGCTGTCACAGCTTGGAATGGCTCTGATGGCCACTTACATTATGCGTCGCAGTGTCTGCAGTACTTAAGGTGCCGCCACCTGTTTAGGGATGCTACTGCCACCTTACCTGATGGATCAGCTTCCTGTTCTCCACTGATTGAGCTAGGGATTCTCCTTCACATTTCCTCTGTCTTTTCCAATAAGAACATAAGAACATAAGAAGAGCCCCACTGGATCAGGCCAAAGGCCCATCTAGTCCAGCTTCCTGTATCTCACAGCGGCCTACCAGGTACCCCAGGGAGGCATGAGACAACAAGATGCTTGCATCCTGTTGCCACTCCCTTGCACCCGGTACCAGTATCCCACCACCTTTGTAAGGAGGTTGCACATCCCATCATGGCCTATAGCCCACAATGGACCTTTCCTCCAGAAATCCGTCCAATCCCCTCTTAAAGGCATCCAGACCAGATGCCATCACCACCTCCTGTGGCAAAGAGTTCCACAGATTAACTACCCGCTGGGTAAAAAAGTACTTCCTTTTATCTGTTTTAACTCTCCCAACCCTCAGTTTTAGCGGATGCCCCCTGGTTCAATCCAAGGGGTGGTTCAATTGGTCCGAAAAATAAGGCCGTTTTCTATCTTTTTATTCGTCTTAAGGTTCTTCTCTCCAGTCTGTTATAAATATTTCAGTGTTGGATTCAACATTAATTTAAAACCTTTGGAATCTGTCGGACGCTTTGTCAGAATTATTGCAACCTTCCATCAGCTTGACAATATTTACCAGGAGAAATAGATGACTAACGCCCAAATTACTATCATCGCCGCTGTCCAGACCTCATCTCATGACCCACTTTTGCCATTTCCAGCTCAGCAAACCATTGAAACATCAACATGTATGGGGGACATGTCCAAACCTCCTTGGTGTTTACGGTGTGCCTAGCAAGGCGATGACGCAAGACCCACCACTGTTGTTCATTATTACTTACAGGACAGCCTAGACTACCATTGATTTTACATTGAAAAAGAAGAGTACAAAGGCCAGCTGGAAAGAAACCTGTAGAAAGGGGACATCCAAATTTCCCTCTGAAACCAGAAGATGATCGTTTTCCAAACACCAGTTAAAAATAGAACCCTTTGGTGGACTAGCAGAAAACCTCAAACCAGGAGATTGAGAGAAAAAAATTGTCTCCCCCCCCTTCACAATTGCTTCACCCTTATAAACAAATATCTCTAGAGTTGTAAAAATATAAACATAAAATAAATATCTTTTTGCCTAGAGCAGCCACCAACATTTTTGCTTCAAGTCCCATTGGAAACAATGCTGTGGGTTCCACTCACACAAGCGAGAACTGCAGAGGAAATCCAGAATTGTCACATTTATTGTGGGGGGGAAAGAGTTTCTCCTCTGGCGTATTTATTGTCATCAAGGCCGGCCCATCCATGAAGACAACTGAAGTAGTCGCCTCAGGCTACAGAATAGTGGAGGGTGGAGGAAATGTGGAGGGCTAAGCCAGAACTATGGGAGGGGGAGGGGCTGGCACATCATTGGGGGCACAATCCTAATCTGGAGTTAGGCCAGCACAGTTAGGCCAGCAAAGTTTGGCTGGCACAAGGGCCACCATAAAGTGTGTTTGGACCTCTCTTAGGGTCAGGGAGAATGGTGCACATCTGTGTGCTGGCCTCTCTGACTCTGAGAGTGGTCCATACTTTACGGCAGTGGCATAGCTAGGTCATTTTGCACCCGGGGCCCATAAATGTTTTACACCCCCACGGCAAAATTAATTAACAGAATAAAGATATTATACTTTGTTCTTTTAATTGAATTCCGGGTGAAATTCTGCATCTAACGGTATATAGCATGACCATATTATTCCGTAAAACTGCGATTTTACAAATTTGGGGTGCAGTGATGACACCCCCCTGAGGATAGCACCTGGGGTGGCCTGCCCCCACCCCCCTTAGAGACGCAGCATTTTCCTCACTGCACACCGGTAGCATGGCCAGAGGTGGGCAGCACCGTAAGTCCTGCAGGTGCCACAAGGCAACATGTAAGAGGCCCCTCCCATTCACCGTCAGAGCCCTTCCAGGTGGCAATGGCAACACACAGGCGCACAAGTATCAGTTCAGTTTATAAAACCTTTTATTGGCATAATAAAAACAAGAAGAAAAAGAGTTCACAACAATAACAATTGATGCATTAGCATCACAAACGAGGTGACAGTAATCATAGAGGTACAAATTTAAAAAGAAAAAGAAAAAAAAATATTGGGAAACAAGGTTAAGGAAGGGGTTTTGACTTAGATACCGCTAATAGAAAATCCGCTACCAAATTGGAAATGGTGGCCGAGTTATCGCTTAAAAGAATAGGCAAAGGATCAGCAAAAGAGGCAGAAAGAGAAGACAGATAAGGTTCAAGGATGTTGTTCCGTAGGTGTTGATGAGCCGGGCAACGAAGTAATATGTGACCTAGGGTATCTGGTTCTGAAGAGCAAAAGAGGCAAAGCCTGTCATTATGTGGAATATTTGAGAATCTGCCAAAGTGAACAGCTGATGGAAAAATGTTTAGCCTCGCTAACATAAATGCTCTCCTTTTGCTGGGATTTATTAATTTACTGAAATAATTAAAAGGGCCACCAAGTGAAGGGGAAAGACCAAAAAAAAGAGGAGAACAGGTGGGGTTTAAATTGGGAAGTAGTCGGTTAAGTTCCTGTTCCCAGAGTTTGGATTTGATAATTTGATGCGCTCTATGAAGATTAATGTCTGTGAGAGATTCAGGGGAAAGGTCCAGAGATATGAGTTTGGCGTCGAGAAGTTTGAACCACTTAGATAGAAAAGGGTCTTTTAATAAATCATTAAGTATGGAGTCAGGGTGGATATTAAGATGTAATCGAAGCCAAAACTTAAAAGTAAAGGACCAAGCAGTGGTTGAAGGAAGGTGAATACCTAGCTCAAGTATCAGGGTAGACAATCTAATTATGTTAGGTACCCCAAGAATCCTTCTAAGGAAAGAGGCGGCTATTTTGTCAAGATCTTGATTTGCAGCCTCGATCCAGATTGGGGCTCCATATAGGAGTTGGGGAAGAATTTTGATTTGAAAAATATGGAGAGCAGCAGGAATATACTGGTTGCCTCTGTTATAATGAAATCGAGCGATCGCGTTTAAGCGTAACAAGGCTGAAGAAATGGCAGATTTACGGTGAGGAAGCCAGCTGTGTCGGAAATGAAAGGTAATCCCCAAATATTTAAAAGTCTGAACTTGCTGGAATGATAGTTTGCCTATCTTCCAAACCATCGGAGCCCAAGATTTCGAGAAGACCAAAATTTTGGTTTTCTCAGAGTTGATTGATAATTCATTGGAAAGGCAATATTCTTGGAAAGAAGATGGATACTTGGAAAGTATCTGCACGATGCCATTGCTGCCCCGAATAGCTCTGATGGTGAGAGGGAAGAGCCACTTACATGTGTTGCATCACCTTGTCACACTCCCTGGCTACGCTACTGCTTCACACAACAAGGTGTCTATAGAACCAAAGAGCATGAAAAGTTGAGGAAAGTGAAAGCTGACAGTGGCTTATCTTTCATATGTCAATAGAACCGTGGCCCAAGATTGGCCTGGAGTTTCAGGTGAAGGGTGATGCCTGCTTGTCAATGTTACACTGGAAGTGCTTCACCCAGCGATTCAACACAGGGAACTGCTTATCTTCTGATTTTGTGGAATAAGGGTGGCGGACAGAACTGCTGGGCTGAGATGAAAGGCACCAAGGGGAAGTGACCTCCTTTGCTTAGTGGGTTTGCCCTAATTGATAGCAGCTGGCTTTCGGCTGTGAGAAAAGCCCAGAGGGCCACTGAGTTCCAGGGCCTTAGAGAGGAATTTTATGAAAGGGTACAAAGACCTTCCTCAAAGCAGGAGGGGAGGGGGCAAAACAGGGCAGGGGTGTGGCGATGGGTTGGGCAGAATGTGGGGGTGGGGAAGGAATAAAATGGGTGTGGGAAGGTGGTGTTAGCCAGAAATGTCTCTGGAGCCCAGATAGCCAGGCTTCCTAATGCGGACCCTAAGTCTACTCCCATAGTAGACCTGGCCTCATAAGACCAGCAAGTGGGAAGGACCATTTACACAGCACATTGTGGTGCCTGCAATACTTACCAGCCGCCCCCTGTAGCTATGCTACTGGAAGGAAAGGTAAAGGTTTCCCCATGACCGAATTGTCTAGTCATGACTGACTGTAGGGGGCGGTGCTCATCTCCATTTCTAAGCCGAAGAGCCGGCATTTGTCCAAGGACAAGCTTCTGCAGTCATGTGGCCAGCATAACTATACGCCGTAGCGCACGGAACACCCTTACCTTCCCACCGAAGTGGTATCTATCTACTCGCATTTTTAGGTGCTTTTGAACTGCTAGGTTGGCAGGAGCTGGGACAAGCAACGGGAGCTCACCTTCCGGTCAACAAATTCAGCTCAGCGGTTTAACCCGCAGCGCCACCATGTCCCTTCCCTGGAAGGAAGGAAGGAAGGAAGGAAGGAAGGAAGGAAGCTGCTATTAGAAGATTTAGCCGAGAGGGTTAATGCCTCCGTTTGCCCGAAGATAACAGCTGAAGATCTGAAGGTCGTGAGCTTGAGACTACCGGAAGTCTCTGTGAGCGGCAGACCTTGCAAACTGCGGCTGATTAAAAGCTGAGTTCCAGCTGCCTCGTGGGAGGAGGAGTGTGCTGAAGTCAGCTGCGTCTCTGGTGGGAGCAGGGAAGCCTCTTATCAGCCAGCAGAAGACAGACGGGTGGCTAAGAAAGAAGGCTAAATCCAGAAAGAAATCTGTATGAGTGTTGATCTTGAAAGACAGAACATTTCTGTATAATTATAAAAACCTTCGGGTTTGTGAATAAAGTCTGCCTATGTAAACTGCCTTGAGTTACAGTCATTAGAGAAATCTAGTGATCTTAAGAAAGGCGGTATAGTATATAAATACAAGTATTATTATATTATTATTATTATTATTATTAGCACTTGGGGGGGAGAAGATGCTATGGCTGACTTTTTCCCCTATTAACTAATACCAGCCCGGGGGAACAGAAGGAAGAAAGAATCAATCACTTCACACACCCCTGCCCCCGCTGCTTCCCCAATAAGATTAGCCGTCCCATGAGGTTGTTTTGAAGCAGTCAAAAAGCAAGCCAAGGGGATTTTTGATCCTAGTTTTTCCCCATGTCATATCCAGCCCTTACTATGACAGGTCTCATAAGGGAAAGAGAAATGATTTGGGGAAAATTATTTCATTTTTCAAAGATTGTCCAAGTGATGACTTCTCTCAGAAAAAATGAAATCAAGAAAAGATGGCTGGTGGCTTTCCAAACTGAAGATGGAGCATGTTTCCTCCAGTTAGCGTCAATCGCCTGTCAATTCAGTGTTCCGTTTCTGTTCCGTCCCTTCGTTTTGGCCACAGATCATTATTTTGCTAAGCGTCTTATCTGAATTAAGGGCACAATTCTAATCTGGAGTTAGGCCAGCACAGTTAGACCAGTAAAGTTAGACCAGCATAAAGTTAGGCCAGCACAAGGGTCACCATAAAATATGTTTAGACCACTCTTGGAATCAGACGCCAGAACACAAATGTGCGCCATCCTCCCTGAATCTGAGGGCACAATCCTAAGCAGTGCCGGAATGGTGAGGCTGATGGGCTTGCGCCATATCCAACGCTGCTTCGGGGAGTATGGAGCCTTCTTGTGGCAAAGGCACATTCACACCCTTACCGTAGGGGAGGCTGCAGCTTCCCCCCGTGTGCTCCTCGGATCTATGCCTGCTAAACAGTAGGCACAGATCCGAGGAGACCGCATGGCCCAAATCAGGGCTGCACAGCCAGTGGTGTCATGCAGGGGGTATGCGGGGGTACGCGAGTACCGGTTTCTAGGATTACAGCTGGCCCCGCCCATTCACCCACCCACTCATCGACTCCGCCCCCTGCAACGTTTGAATTTCCTGCATGTTTGAGTTGCCTGCACGTTCTCTGAGCCAGGAAGGCAGCGAGCGGAGCCTTGCCTTGCCTTGCCACTGAAAAATGAGCTGCTCTGGGGTTTTGGAACTGTTGGGTCACTTTAACATGATGCCAGGCATTGTCTGGGGGTGCTGTGGAACATTTAACATGTCCTGGGGGTGCTGTGGAATACTGTTGCAACTGTTGGGTCAGTTTAAAATTGTCTGAGGCCTCAAAAAGGGCTTTTTTCATGTCACTTCCTGCCACGACATCACTTCCGGCTTATGATGTCACTTCCGGTGGGTGGGTCCCGACACGTGCCAATCAAAAGTGAGTACCTGTTGGTAAATCATTTAGATGACACCACTGTGCACAGCCTCCTAATCAGGCTTAGGATTCAGCCTTTTGGCTGAATCTGGAGCCCGCCCATATCCCACTCTTGTCCCACCCAGAACTTCCATCCCCCCGCTCACTCCCACCCTCGTCCCAACATGGCACCTCCTTTGCTCTGGCCGGAGCAACATGCAGGAGCAATGGGACTGGCACTGCCTGCAGCGCCGGTCGCGTTGCCTTAGCACCGACATGGGGGTGCTGCCTGGCGTCGCTGCTAATGACATCGTGCTATGATGTTGTGTCAGCGCGATGAGCGGGGCAGGACTGTGCTGCGAGAGTGGTCCAAACACACTTTACCGTGTCACTTGTGCTGTCCAAATTTTGCCACCTAACTGTGCTGGCCTAACTCCATGTTACAATTGCTCTCTTAGGCCCAATTCCTAACCAACTTTCCAGCATTAACATAGCTGTGCCAGTAGGTCATGTGCTGCATCCTGCAGTGGGGGGGGGCAGTCACAGAGGCCTCCTCATGGTAAGGGAATGTTTTTTCCCTTAACTTGGAGCTGCATTGCCCTTACCCAGATGCTGGAAACCTGGTTAGAATTGTGCCCTTAGTGTTATCTGCAAACTTGAAGCCTCTGCTTTCCACTCCACTGCAAAAATTACACACGTGTAAATATGTCAGTGCTTCTGTCATACCTCAATGGTACTTTTTTCCCCTCCACTTTGAATGCTCTTCATTTACAAGCCCCCGACATTTCCTGTCAATTAGCCAAATTAGCGTTCGAGCATGCAGTTTCCATTGTGTGCCATCCCTTCGCTGGCAGGTGATGGAGACCAAGAACTGTGAATAGGTTAGACTTAATCCACATTTCCTGCTTTGCTTCTGAAGACCTACCCTTGAAGGGAGTCTCCCTGGCGTTACTACAGGTTCAAGAGTCCTCTATGGGAAAGTGCATCATTTTCCTAACTGCTGTGCTTAATCAACATCTCTGCTTACTGGAATAATTGATGTGCTTGTTTTTTTCTTCTCTCTACAACTTACCATATTACACTAAATAGATCATGAGGCAAAGCAAAACACTTGCACACTTGCATTAAAACAGCAAAACAGCAAAGCAAAACACACTTGCATTAAAGACAGGAGCATAGCTAAAGAAGTGCAGGGGGGTGCAATTGCATTGGGCAACACGTTTAGAGGGGCAACACGCTGAGCTTGACATTAGTGGCCAAAATTGTGAAAACCTTGATACGCATGAATAATTGTTGTTCAGTTGCTAAGTCGTATCCGACTCTTCGTGACCCCATGGACCACAGCACGCCAGGCCTCCCTGTCCTTCGCTAGCTTCTGGAGTTCGCCCAATTTCATGTTCATTGCTTCGGTGACACTGTCTAACCATCTCATCCTCTGCCGCCCCCTTCTCCTTTGGCCTTCCATCTTTCCCAGCATGAGGGTCTTTTCTAAAGAGTCCTCTCTTCTCATGAGGTGGCCAAAGTATTGGAGCTTCAGCTTCAGGATTTGTCCTTCCAGGGAGCAATCAGGCTTGACTTCCTGTAGGGTTGACCGATTGGATCTCCTTGCAGTCCAGGGTCTTCTCCAACACCATAATTCAAAAGCATCTATTCTTCGGTGCTCTGCCTTTCTTATGGTCCAGCTCTCACAGCCATACATTGCTACTGGGAAAACTTTGACTATGTGGACCTTTGTTGGCAGGGTGATGTCTCAGCTTTTTATTAAGTTGTTTAGGTTCACCCAGTCACAGATCTAGGGGGGGGGGGGGTAAGGGGGGCACGAGCCCCACTCGAAACAAGTGTATGTCACATAAAAGAATTAAAAGTTGATCTGTTAAATTCCCACTGATTTCATATTACAAAGTCCTCATGACAAGGATAGTTTTGCAAACAAGTTGTAAGGTAATTTATGGCATTCCAACAACAATTGCCACTCAGTTTTGGCTGGAAAAACTTTATATTTGAATACTTGAGCTCTGAGTAGACATAACTAGAATCCAGCTACTCCTCTACTGGCTAAAGCATATCTTTTTTTTCTTTTTTGCAAAATTAAGTTCTCTCTCTCAATCTCTTCCTGAATTCAAACCAAAAACTGTCATCCTTGGAAAATCTACACTTAACTGCACTCTGGAAGGCACAAGCACCAAACCTCTTTTTTCTGAGGTTTTCTTAAGCAAGGTTTGCTGGGTCCGCTCTAGAAGAAAGTGCTTCAAAATAAGGATTCGATGAGTTCTGCCTCACGTTTGCAAGAAACTACTATCCATTACTTTTAAAGGTGAAGAAGCTATAAATCAGATCACCTTAAGAAAACAGAGGGCATTTAAAATCAAAACAGAAAATTTATCCAAACTAGCCTGAGCAGTTGCTGCATTTGAGCCTATGTCTGCTTCCTTGGAAGCAAGCCTTTTTGAACACAGTGGGATTTACAGAGTACAGATAAACATGCAGAAGCTTAGGTTACATAGTAAGTGTTATAGGCACTCCTGACCTCCAGAGAGGAAGGATTGTTCCTTTTGCATTCTTTTTTTCCCCCCCTAAGGAACCACTTAATTGCAACATCTGCAGAAAACCCTATTCCCGTTACTGGAGTCTGCCAAATTTTTAAAATAAATAACTGCCTATTTACCTCGTTAGCTGCTGTAGCTGCCCACACTGAGCCGAGCACTTTTCCAGCATTCATCCAAATTTAAAATTTCCTCCTCGTGACTGCAAACTCTGGCAGCCTACAGGAGCGGGTCCCAGCACAGCTGAGTCCCACTGCCAGGTCTTTCTTCTAGCCTACAGTATAGCAGGGTGGCAGCGGCGCCCCTCCCATTTCCACATCTCTGCTCTGATGGGGGTGGGGTGGGGAGATGGGTCTGGTTCTGCAGCCACTTTGCAAAGGCTTGCCTCAGGCTGCCTCTTGCTCCATGGAGGTAGAATCGCTGGAGTCCGCATGATGTCATGTTCTTGAAGCTTCCGGGTCCCACAATATGGCTGACTCAGAACTTTCCCACCAAGGACAAGGAGTGCCGCGAACTCACGAATATAAATCTCTCTGCATGTGTGTAAAAGTGAATCTCAACGTCTTCAAGCATGCCTGCGTGTTCTGCATACGGGTGTGCTGATCGCTGTTGGAAAAATGGGATTACTTTGCACAAGTAATTAAAATCATTGTGATTCATTGGTACTGGAAAATATTATATTCTAAAGTATGCAACCCTCTTTAAATTACCATATTTTAGGAAAGAAAAACACTTGCACATTTCACAAGTGAAAATCCAGAAAATACTTATTTTCCATGTTAACATTATCCCTGCATCACAAACTGAAGTTGGTATGAAGAAATAAAAGCGGAACTTTAAACAAGAAGTTTAAAAAAGAAGTTTAAACAAAACTCTTAATAGCCTAGAAGTAAAAAAGAATTCCTCTCATATTGACAACTACTTGTGTTATGAAGAAATTTTAATGTAATTTTCCTACATATTTATCCAATTTTTGCCCACCCTCCCCTTTTTTTCTTTCCTTCCCATTCACACTTTATTTTTGCTTGTGTAGATTTAAATTAAGTCTTTCAAAGCAGTGCAATCTGAGTTTAAATAGACAGCAAGTAGCATTTCGTCCAGTATGTTCAGTAATATAATTACGCGGAATTAAACCTTGTAATTGCATATAAGGTTACCAGTTATGTTTCTACACGATCACACGTTTTTATTTTCGTAAGTTTTTATTTCAGGAGTAAACTATTAAGTCCTAAACATCACACGCAAACCAATCTGAAATGCTTGGAATCAGCATTGTTTTGAGTTCCAAAACATGGCCGCTAAGCCCGCCCCCTGGCTTCACTCCGTTCCTATTAATCCGACAGAGATGCGGACTCCAGCGATTCTACCTCCATGTCTTGGAGCAAGAAAAACAGCTGCTTGCAGTTCGGTGCAGCCGAGTGCAGCCTTAAAGGGGAAATGGCAGTTGAGGGAAAACCCAAGTGCAGAAGCAGTCGATTGCCTTCAAGCTTGCAGTTCCAATTCCCCTTTATCTGCCGTAAAGGGGAAATTTAAGAGGGAAATGGCGGCTGGGGAAAAAATGAACTCCAGGTGCAGAAGCAGTCAGCAAGAAGAAACAGGGTGGGGCCCACTAGGGCGAGGCCAGTGGTGGGATTCAAATAAATTAACAACCGGTTCTATGTCCTTCAGGGCAGCCGCTGCCTTTCTTCCCTCTCCCAACCTAAAATTAGCAACCGGTTCTGCAGAACTGGTGAGAACTGGCTGAATTTCACCACTGGTCGAGGTCCCCTGAAGCACGGGGCTGATGCTGTGGCATCGGCCACATTGGCTTAAGGCCGGCCCTGCTTCCTCCATCACTGCCACAAACCATGGCAGCCGTGCTCTGCCATCTCTCTGCAAGGGTTGGGCCAAGCCTGTATTTTACAAGGCACTGCATGAAGCAAGGGGAGAAAGTGAGGATCTGTTTTCTGTCTGGGAAGTAGAGTGACAAACTAGAGGCGGAGGAAGGGTGTAGCCCGGGGTGGCACGAGCCATGGGCGCTGGTGGCAGTGGGGTGCCATTGCGTGGAGTCCGTGGACTAACCCATGCGCTGTCTGGCCTTCCCTCCCTCCCTCCCTCCCTGGCATCCATTCAGCTCCAAAATGGAGCTATTCCAGGCACAGGGAGGCATAGCTGGGTGACGCATGGGGGCGGGGCAACATGCTGGGGGCGCGGTTTTGTTGCCCTGCCATGGGCGCACTCGGGGCTCCGTTCATCCCTGGACAAAACACGTTTGTCCAAACTGGAAAATGAAATATAACTGGATGTTATTGTTTTTTGAAAAAAAATCAAAAATGCATCCTTGAAACAGACTGAAATAACCTCACAAAAATACACTGTACGAAGAACTTACATTTAATTATTTGCTTTCTTTTAAAAGAAAGCAAAGGATTTCCCCACCCCCTTCATTTACATCAAAGCCCACCTTCTGCCGGAAGAGATGATCATCTAAAAAAGAAAGCTTTTGTTTTTTTTAACCAAGCAAGACCGCTGTTTTATAATAATAAACTGCTTGCCAGTTAAGGCTGGCTCAGTGGATGAAGCACCAATATCAAGAGACCTTTTGTTTAGAGATTTATTTTTTTCTTGCAACAGGAAGCTTAAAAGAATATACATACTTTATTTGACACTTTCCTGGTTTCGGTTATTCATTTATATTGGTTGGCTGTCTTCTCCTGTGGTTTCATGGGAGATAATAGCCTTTCACATAAAAAAGTTGACAGATTCCTGCGGCAATAATGTACCCGCTTTTCCAGCAAGGATATCTGCTGTACGGTTAAGGCCAAACCAAACATGCATTTAAATGCATTAGTTTTGCCCAGAGTTTTTTTGTCTTCATTTTTTGGTGACTGTGTGTGTGGCAGCTGGAGTTGGGAGTAGGAGCTTGATCCAGAGTGAAACTGCAGTAGTGGGCAAGGAACCTTTGCACAGTTAGGCCAGCACAGTTTATCTGGCACAAGGGCTACCATAAAGCACATTTGGACCACTCTTGGAGTCAGGGAGGATAGCGCATGTCTGTGTACTGGTCTCTCTGACTCCGAGAGTGGTCTAAACATACTTTACATTGTCCCTTGTGGCAGCCAAACTTTGCTGGCCTAATTGTGCCGGCCTAACTGGAGCTGGAAAAGGTGCAGAAGAGAGTGACAAAAATGATTATGGGACTGGGGCACCTCTCTTATGAAGAAAGACTGCAGCATTTGGGGCTCTTCAGTCTAGAAAAAAGGCGCCTGAGGGGGGACATGATTGAGACATACAAAATTATGCATGGAAGGGATAGTGTCGATAAAGGGATGTTCTTTTCCCTCTCTCAAAACACCAGGACCAGGGGGCATCCGCTAAAACTGAGGGTTGGGAGAGTTAAAACAGATAAAAGGAAGTACTTTTTTACCCAGCGGGTAGTTAATCTGTGGAACTTCTTGCCACAGGAGGTAGTGATGGCATCTGTTCTTGATGCCTTTAAGAGAGGATGGGACAGATTTCTGGAAGAAAAGTCCATCGTGGGCTATAGGCAATGATGGGTTGTAACCTCCTTCCATTAGTAGTAGGCTACTTCAGAGTACCGGGTGCAAGGGAGTAGCAACAGGATCCAAGCATCTTGTTGTCTCATGCCTCCCTGGGACACCTGGTGGGCCGCTGTGAGATACAGGAAGCTGGACTAGATGGGCCTTTGGCCTGATCCAGCAGGTCTCTTCTTATGTTCTTAACTACAGGTTAGGATTGCGCCCTTTTTCGGAGTCCAGGGTTTGTTTTTGTCGTTAATAGCTAAATATGTTTCTTGAGTGGACATTGAAGGCTAGAAGGTGTTTTGTGAATGAGCCCTGATGGCTTTTGATAGCAGGTTGCTGCTGGATCAGACCCATTTTCTTGGGAGAAGGTTGGAGACAAGCAGCTTGTATGCGTCAAGGGCATGCTATTTGATTTCAGGAGGGAACTGATGCTGCTTTAAAGATTGTCTGGGTGCCTACCTGCTTCCCCAGGCTCAATGTGGATAGTTGTAAGTATATTACAAAAACACTGTTAGCCTCCAGCACAAAGTTGGAGGAGCAGAGAATATTTCTCATATAGATGAGAAAACTGCAGCTACGACTGTACGTTTAGACTACAGTGAAAGGTAACTTTCTGGAAACCTGTGATGAGATTAATCTAATATCCTGTTACACCAAATGCTCTCCAAGGGTCCTCTTGGATTAGATTTCTTCAATAAAGGAGCCATTCAAAATAAACAACATGACTTCACCCCAATGCAGTCTGTGACTTACCATAAGCGGAAATTCCACAAAACCATAATGAGAAACATACTTTGACAGATGTAAGATGGAGGATGAAGACTGAGATCTAATTTGGATGAGATTGTCCTCCCCAAAGGGCTTTCCAGAGATCTTGCGTTGAATTAAAAAATGAACGGCATGAATTTAATCGAAAGAAAATCCTGGAACAGGCTCCTAACTGTGATTTATATTGACTTGTGCAATTGCAATAAAGAGACACAGAAAACAGATCTGGAGAAAGGACACCCTTTTCCTACACCTGCAACGGGCCTACGATCCCATTTCTCACTTCCTCCTCCTCTAGTCTGTATAAATACCATGGCAGTCTGCCTCACACTGGTGGCAGACAATATATTTTAAGGTAGTTCAAGATGGTGTAATGAGCTGGAAATGGGTTTCTGCAGGCCCTGGAACAAACCCTTGTGCTGAGTCCCCCAATGACACACTGGAGACAGTGGAGATGGTTTGCAGTCAATGGCAGATGGGAGATTCTCCCATCGGAGAATCTTCAGCAGCAGGACTTTGGGGAGAAACCTAATTGGTCAATAGGGAAAGTAGGAGTGGCCAGGGCTAGCCCAAGACCTCCTTTGCCTGAGATGGCAGCCCAAATGTTGCCTCCTTTCCCAATGATGTGCCAACCTTTGCTCCTCCTACTCTCCAATGTTCTAGCTCAACACTTTTCTTCCCTGCACATGCCTCTCCCTCTCCTTCCTCTTCCAATCCAGGAAGTAGAAGGAGGAGCAGTGGAGGCAAGTACCAGACAGAGATGACTGCCCCCCTTCAGTCGACCACCTGAGGCGAATGTTTCACTTGGCCTCATGGATCGGCTGTCCCTGAGAGCAGCTACATGAGCATTTCTTAGACTCCAATGGCATCTCCTTCTTCTATCGCCTTCCTTACCAGCCAATAACATCCCCTAGAAAGCCAATGATGATGCAAAGCCCTCTAGGGCAGTTCTCAAGCATTTTAGACCAGGACCCACTTTTTAGAATGGCACTTGTGTCAAGGCCCACCGGAAGTGATGTCATTAATCTGGAAATGATATGATAGCCAGGACTGACATCATCAAGCAGGAAATGCTGTCATTGTGATGCAATCAAATGACACTCTTACAATGCAAATTGGCAGGTCTCTGCATAGTGGATAATGAGGACAAAGGTGCAGATAACAAGAGAAGTAGCAATTCTTCCCTTCATGGGCAAGGGAATTTGCGGATAGCAAGTTTGAATATAAAGGGAACTGACTGTATTTTGCTGATGTTAGTCTGAGGAAAGTGATCACCATTTATAGTGGCACTGTGGCATTTGCCACCGTCATAAGGATTGGGCTGCACATCTTTTTACTGAAATGTTCCCAGTGGTGTCATCTAAATGATTTAAGAACAGGTACTCACTTTTGATTGGCACATGTCGGGACCCACCCACCGGAAGTGACGTCATAAGCCAGAAGTGATGTCGTGGCAGGAAGTGACATGAAAAAAGCCCTTTTTGAGGCCTCAGACAATTTTAAACTGACCCAAAAGTTGCAACAGTATTCCACAGCACCCCCAGAACATGTTAAGGAGGCCTGGCATCATGTTAAAGTGACCCAACAGGCAGGCAACTCAAACGTGCAGGAAATTCAAATGTTGCAGGGGACGGAGTCAATGAGTGGGTGGGCGAATGGGCGGGGCCAACCATAATCCTAGAAACCGGTACTCGCGTACCCCTGCGTACCCCCTGCATGACATCACTGAATGTTCCCCAAATTATTAACATTTGTTAACAATGTGTGTTGTCTGTTTCAGTGTTAGCCGATCTCTCTCTTCCCCCCCCTCACCGATATAATTCAACAGAAGGCTTCTATTTCCTCCTTTTGATGAGTTTGTTTAATCTTCTGCCGACTTGATCACTAAGAAAGCATTTCACTGTATAAACAATTCTCCACATTCCCTTTCAGAGTTTGTTATGGCTCACACTCCCTGGGATTACTTTCCCTCTTACACTAAACAATGAAGCCATTTGAAAAGGAAGTTTTCCTTCTCCATCATCCATTGTCACCAGATTGGTACCTGATGACTCACTGTTGTCTTCCTAGATTACCTCAGCTCACCTCAGCTTTAAGTTTACTTCCTAGATTACCTCAGCTTCAAGTTTACTTCGCTGTTAGGCTGACATCACCTCTGCCTCATTTTTATGGTCCCTGACATTACCCAGGGCCGGTCGTATCATTTCTTCTTACCTCCTACACTCAACTCACCTTGCCTTTTGCCCTCCTTAAAACTAAATTCTCATTACAGCCAGGTCCGAAGGGAGCCAACGGCCTTTCAGGTGGTGCCACAGAATTTGGGCAGAAATGCTTCAAATCCCCTCAAGAAAGAAATTCAAAATGCCACACCCTGTTGTGGGCAAGCAACTTGACTGAGGGTGTGAGGAAAAGGGGGAGGGATGAGGGAATTCATTTCAAAGGTGTTCCCTCCAAAATGGGAACTGGTCCTTCTCAAGGTCTCGTCCCTCACTCTCACCTCTATACATTAAGCATACTTAAGAATCCAGAAATTATGGGCCTGGAGGCAGTGGCATAGCTAAGGAGGGGCAGTGTACTACGTACTGCAGATGCCACAATGCGCCATGTAAGCAGCCCCATGCGCCATGTAAACATGTAAGCAGTAAGGTGGAGTAAGGTGAAGCAATGCTTAGCAAAGGACTAAAATACAATATTTTGGTCTTTAATTTTTAAAATATCTATTATACATACTTGATTTATTTTTTCATGAATAATTACCCTGAAAGGGGGGGGGAAACCTGGGTTCTTAATTATATGGAATCAGCCCTTCACACGTGCAGTTTACACAAAGCGGTTTACAGGCAAAAAGTAATAATAATAATAATAATAATAATAATAATAATAATAATAATAATAA
>JAJKFI010000007.1:24577155-24611916 GCA_029204185.1 Lerista edwardsae
AATAATAATAATAATAATAATAATAATAATAATAATAATAATAATAAAGTTAAATGGCTCCCTGTCTCAAAGGGCTCACAATCTTAAAAAAAGGCAGACCACCAGCAACAGCTACTAGAAAGACTTTGCCAGGGTGAAGAGGGACAATTACTCTCCCTTCTGCTAAATATAAGAGGAGCACCACTTGAAAAAGGGCCTCTTGCCCAGTTAGCAGGGGTTAGCATAATGTCATAATTCCAGACATGATGATGAATGTGTGAAGGTTTCCTAATTTGTAGCTCCGTCAACTTTGGCTGCTCTACCAGAATAAGATTTCAGTTTAGAATACAGAGTTTAGAGTGTCATTTGCTCTTATTTAGCCCTGCAGTAGGAGGATGGTGAGAAGGTTCATAACCTGGGTGTAGACGTTGGTTTGATTTCCCACTAGTAGTCAAATTGAAACAGGTTTTGAAATAAAAGGTTGCAGCGCCCATTTTAACTCCCAACTCCAGATGTCACAGGGAGCTATTTGTGGTTCTGACTAACATCTACCACACAACAAGGCCATGGAAGAAAGAAGCCATGAAGTTGTACACTCTCCTCATGTCTTGTGGGAAGGATAAGAGGAAGCATAATGGTAACAACATACAACGGGTCATTATTGTTTGTTTTAAAAATACACACACAAACTTGGGAGTTGTAAATTCGCTGTAGAACATCCTCCTCAATGGTTTCCAGCATCAGCTTTCATTCCTCCTTGAGACCAGTCCTGCTTTTCCACAAAGTCATTCATTCATATTTTGACCCCTACATGAGAACCTAACACCTTGATATGGATACAGCTGGAATGAAACAAGAAAACGATCCTCAGCTGTGTTGGTTTCCTTCCATTTGATGGACGAGCACAATATAAAGCCAGCTCCATTGCAGAACATTCCTTCAGCTCGGAATGCGTAGCTTCTCATTGAGCCCCCAAAATAAAACAAAGTTTTAAAAGTGAGAACAAGGCATTGGTATGAGAGTGTTTTGTGCTGTTTGGACATCTGAGACGTGTAGTACCACTCATGTTACTTTAGTCAACCGTATCATCAAACAGTGACCCATTATGGGCAGATCACTGAGAACAGAGTTTAGTCTCATTCACAGCTGTCCTCCTTCTGTGGCATATCAAATCAATGTGTCTACTTAAAAGGACAAGTAAACCCTTTCTACTGGATTGCCAGATCCAATCATCCACTCCACATTCCACAAGTGCAGTCGTGCCCCGGTATCCACTGATTTGGTATCCACCGTTTCAGTTACCCATGGATACAATGGATATTGGGATGCCTATTAAAAAGATGTTGTTGTTGTTCACTCGCTAAGTCATGTCCAACTGTTCACGACCCCATGGACCACAGCATGCCAGGCCTCTCTGTCCTCCACTAGCTTCTGGAGTTCACCCAAATTCATGTTCATTGCTTCCGTGACACTATCTAACCCACTCTGAATGGAGTGCCACTTCCCCTGCAAGAACAGGTGTGCAGTCTGGGTGTGCTCCTGGACTCTCAGCTGTCTCTGGAGAACCAGGTAGGAGCTGTGGCTAGGAGTGCTTTTGCCCAGCTTCGACTGGTGCACCAACTACAACCATACTTGAGCCGTTCTGACCAGGCCACAGTGGTCCAGGTGTTAGTGATTTCAAGGCTGGACTGTGTGCCACCAAAAGCCCCTGATATGAAGCTTTCTTCCCCTGATGCTTATGCCCGCTTAGGCTTCTCAGTCCCCCAGATATAGACAGTCCAGGCAATATCGACAAACTACCAGACCGCAGCACCCAGTGTCTTGCCTGTATGCCACAGGTCTCCTCCTGGAGCTTCCGAGCAGAGGCCCTTTAACAATTGCCAGTCCTCAGTCTGATAATCCTTAGTAGTTGGTCCATTTAGAAAAGCCAGTAGGTCAGTCTGTATGTTAGTTCGCCAAGCCAGTTGATTGTCCAGTCCGTTAGTCAGTTCCTCAAGCCAGTCTGATATGTTTAGCAATAACCTTCACTCTTTCCAGCGCTCTCTCCTCACCTACAGCCCACCCCCATCCTTCCTCCAGATGCCCCTTATGTCCTGTCTATGAGCTCCTAAGTGTCTGCAGCTGTGCAGCCCAACCTCTGAGGTTTCCTTGATGTTGATCCTGCATATACTTAGACCAAGGTTCCCTGTCGGCACCACCTACTGCCCAGTGGTGGTATCTAAAGCGGGAGGAACCAGAACGCTGGGCGGGACATACGGTTGATTGGCAGCCCGTCCGTTCCGTTCCGCCACCTGCCCGCCCGCTGTGTGGGCTGCCTCCAGTTGGCGTGCCCCACTGCTGCTCACCCAAGTACCCGGCGTGCCCCCCTCCCGTCCCCCCTGGCGAGCAGGCGCCCCCTCCGAGGCCAGGGCAGCCCACACGGCGGGCAGGCAGGCGGCGGAACCGAACGGACAGGCAGCAAATCACACGTAAGTCCCGCCCAGTGTACCGGTTCCTCCCGCTTTAGATACCACCGCTGCTATTGCCTCCTCGAGGGGATCTTCCGCGTTTTCCATAACAGACTACTGTAACTCACTGTATGTAGGGTTTCCCTCAAGAACAGTTCAGAAGCTACATTTAGTTCAAAATGCAGCAGCCCGGGTGGTTACAGGGGCTAGACGGTTTGACTCAGTAGGACCACACCTTCAGCAGCTGCAGTGGCTGCCCATTCACTTCCAATCTCAAGATGATGGTACTGACCTTCAAAGCCCTTCATGACTCAGGCCCAGCCTACCTAAAGGACCGCCTTCTCCCATACATTCCAGTTTGCCCTCTTAGATCATCTAAAGGAGCTCTCCTTCAAGTGCCCCCGCTGTCCCAGGTTAAAGGGATGGCTGCTCGGGGAAGAGCCTTCTCTGTAGCGGCTCCACAAATACGGAATTCCCTACCAGAAGAATTAAGAATGACACCCTCCCTCATGGCCTTTCGGAGAGAGCTCAAATCATGCCTATTTCGTCTGGCCTTTGGATGACCATGTGGCTGTCTGCCCTTTGTCCTTCTGGTATAGTATTTTAGTTGTTCACTCCCCTGGCCAATTGACACTTCCCCTGCAATTTTTTTCTCACCCTTCAAATTGACCTGTTACGGAGAATTGGGTCTAGTTCTCATTCTTGTACACTCTCTGTGTTCCCGTTAATGTTCAATGTTGTTGTTATGTTAATGTGTTTTTTACTTATTGTGGTTACATTGTATTTTGTTTGTTCTCTGTAAGCCACCTTGGGCATTTGCTTCGGCATGGGAAAGGCAGGGTATAAATTCTTTAAATAAATAAATGAATAAATAAATAAATCTCTGCCGCCCTTCTCCTATTAAAAAGAAAAAGGTAAAGGTTTCCCCACGACCGAATGGTCTAATCGTGACCGACTGTAGGGGGCGGTGCTCATCTCCGTTTCAAAGCCTGTAGAGCCGGCGTTTTGTCAGAGGTCGTGTGGCTGGCATGACTCTATGCCGTAGCGCACGAAACACCGTGACCTTCCCACCGACCACGGTGACCTTCCTATTTATCTACTTACATTTAGGTTCTTTCGAACTGCTAGGTTGGCAGGAGCTGGGACAAGCAACGAAAGCTCACTCCGTCGTGCAACCTTCTGGTTGGAAAGCCCAGCAGCAGCGGTTTAACCCGCTGCGCCACCATGTCCCTATATTAAAAAGACAAGGGAACATTAAACAAAATCACAAATCACCTTGTTGCAGCAAAGCCACTGATGTTCGCCTCTCTTTAAAAAGGCGTCCTCAGTATCCACGGTTTCAGGAATCCGCAGGGTGTGTGTGTGTGTGTGTGTGTGTCCAGAACGGACCTGTATACCCAGTTTAAAAGGGGCCATGTATAGAGTTATCACTTTGACACATGGATTGTACTCTTCAGCAATCCGGTTACTTTCCCATTTGGGATTTCAAAAGGTCCTGGAGTGAACTCACTTCTCAACCGCAATGATTTCCTCCACCCTTTCCCTTTCCTTGTTCCCCAGGCTCATCCCCCAGACTTTTCCTTCCTCTTGGTGTAGGCTGGCTTTCCCCTATGGAATCCGTGACGTTGCCAAACCCAGTTGCGAGTCCATGATTAAGCACACCAGCTCCAACTGTTTATTATCTGACTCAGAAACTGCGTCTGTGTCCAAGGGTCTGCTGGTGAAGGCAAACTGTGCAGCTGTCACAGCAACCGACTACAAGTCCAAACCAAAGTGCAACAGATGTCGACTAAATCCTGATTGAACGAAACGTTGTGGAACCACACTGTAATCCCAGAGACAACTTCCAAATTTCACAGTATTGTGTGCGTTACGATAACATGACAGTCGAGCGGTCTTTTAAGAAGACAAACACAACTGCAAAGATTGTATTTTCTATCTCCTATGACCGCCAAAACAGGCAATGGTCTCTGAAGACTGACTAATTTCCTGTGCATTTTTGAGGAAGAAAAAGATACTAAGGGCCCAATCCTAGCCAACTTTCCAGCACAGATGCAACAATGCCAGTGGGATGTGCTGGGGCAATCCTGGGTTAGCGCCAAGGGGCACACCTCCAGCACGCCTTATTTAAATAAATAAATAAATAAATAAATGCAGCTTTATGCAAAACTTGTTGTTGTTCAGTCGCTAAATCGTGTCCGACCCACTGGTGGTCTTGATCCACAGTTTGGGAACTACTGGCGTAGCCAGAGGGTAGGGCAGTGTGAAAGGTACTGCAGGCATTGCAACGCACCATGTAAATGGCCCCTCCTGTCACTGTCTGGAATGGCTCTGACATTGTGTGTGGGTTGTTGTTCAGTCGCTAAGTCGTGTCCGACTCTTCGCAACCCCCTGGACCACAGCACGCCAGGCCTCTCTGTCCTCCACTAGCTTCTGGAGTTCGCCCAATTTCATGTTCATCGCTTCGGTGACACTGTCTAACCATCTCATCCTCTCCCGCCCCCTTCTCCTTTTGCCTTCCATCTTTCCCAGCATGAGGGTCTTTTCTAAAGAGTCCTCTCTTCTCATGAGGTGGCCAAAGTATTTGAGCTTCAGCTTCAGGATTTGTCCTTCTAGGGAGCAATCAGGCTTGACTTCCTAGTTGACCTTTATATAAGAAGATGCTCTTCATTTGAAAGTTTGGTTCATAGGTGATAGATGGGGTGGCATTTGTTGTGATTGTTTTTGAAAACCACCTATTGGGCATTAACAGCCACCTATTGGCAGCTAAAATATCTGAATAAAAACACAAAACACCACATATTGGTGTTTAACACACATATTGGTGTACCCAGCGGGTAGTTAATCTGTGGAACTCTTTGCCAAAGGAGGTGGTGATGGCATCTGGTCTTGATGCCTTTAAGAGGGGATTGGACAGATTTCTGGAGGAAAGGTCCATCGTGGGCTATAAGCAATGATGGATTGTGCAACCTCCTTACAAAGGTGGTGGGCTACTGGTATCGGGTGCAAGGGAGTGGCAACAGGATGCAAGCATCTTGTTGTCTCATGCCTCCCTGGGGCACCTGGTGGGGCCGCTGTGAGACACAGGAAGCTGGACTAGATGGGCCTTTGGCCTGATCCAGCAGGGCTCTTCTTATGTTCTTATGTTCTTAAGATATTTTCCAGAAATTAAAATAGAGTACTTTTCCAATTAGAAGTAATACTGGGGCTGCCTCTATTGACACTATATCACCTGTATCACCTAGTACATTTTTAAAGCATCTAAAATTAATAAAAATTAGAACTAGGATTGAGAATAGAATAAAAATATATAACACTGCAATTAACTATTTTAATCATGCTATTTTGGAAAAAAATATTCCCCCCCCCCAAAAAAAAACCCACCACCCCTAGGGATAGGGATAGGGGATTTGGAAGGAAGGACTGAAGTACACTGAAGTACACTGAAGTACTGAAGCCGCGTTTGGGGCTCTTCAGCCTAGAAAAAAGGCGCCTGAGGGGGGACATGATTGAGACATACAAAATTATGCATGGAAGGGATAGAGTCAATAGAGGGATGTTCTTTTCCCTCTCTCAAAGCACCAGAACCAGGGGGCATCCACTAAAACTGAGGGTTGGGAGAGTTAAAACAGATAAAAGGAAGTACTTTTTTGGACGGGTTTTCTGGAGGAAAGGTCCATCATGGGCTATAGGCAATGATGGCAATGATGGATTGTGCAACCTCCTTACAAAGGTGGTGGGCTACTTCAGAGTACCGGGTGCAAGGGAGTGGCAACAGGATGCAAGCATCTTGTTGTCTCATGCCTCCCTGGAGCACCTGGTGGGCCGCTGTGAGATACAGGAAGCTGGACTAGATGGGCCTTTGGCCTGATCCAGCAGGCCTGATCCAGCAGGGCTCTTCTTATGTTCTTTACACTTCTCAGGGGTATCCTGGAGCCCGTAGAGGTCTATGGAGTAGGTTGCAGGCCTGTCATGACCTGGAAGCAGCCACTGGGGGCTCCCAATAAGGCATTATTGTGCTATCTAGAACATCAGATTGTGACCCACTATGGAGAACGAGGCAGGTCTCACAACCATAGGTGCCATCTAGGGGGGGGGCTCCTGGTTTTTCAGCCCCCATGGGTTTTTCCCATGGGGGCAGAGCCTCACGTTCACGCCAGCCCCGTCGGCATCCAGCATCCACACCCAATCCGCTCCAAAGCACCCCCAGCAACTGGGCTCCGGCGGTTTAAAGGTGGGCGTGGCTACACTACGCCACGGGCACCCCCGATTATAAAAGCAAGTTAGCACCACTGCTCACCACTAAAAAGTCTGGGAATTACTGGTATATAGTGTACACATATTTTTTATCTGTACATTTATTTGCACATTGTGTTCAACTTTCTGGTGCTGGGTTGATTTGATGCCTTCAGTTTACTCTTGAAATGACACCATACCGACTCATCTGCTACTGACATGGAATTACACTTGGAACTGCCTCCCAAGCCCAGATATAGTCAGGCTCTCTGAGGTGACAGCTTTGTTCTGAGGAATTCTTGGCATTTCGGCCGTCATCCGACGCCCACTTGGATTTTTAACTAACCAGAACTTTACAGCCCCAATTCCAACTAATTATGCTGCAGGAAGCATCATTTCATGGGAAAAAAATTTCCATGAAGAAAATCTTACAAGAACAAAATTGTTTGTCTTGTAAAGTAAATGATTAGGTTTTTTTTGAAAAAAAGTTGATGTGTTTTGTTCATGCATTGCTAAATTAAAACCTATGCCTAAAATAAGGAACACAAAACCAGAGCCGAACAGTCCAAGCTGGACATCTTTCTTCAACTAGGCCTCAAGCTGAGTCATGGCCTGGCCTGAATACAGTATATCCCGCAGCCACCATCAACCCTCAATAAAGTGGGATGGGGTCAGAGTCAAAGTGTATCCATTTCTTTAAAATGGAATTGTGTTCCTTCCTTCATTCTTTATTTCCAAAGCTTTTCATAAATAAAACTAGAATGCAAGCCGTTTTCATGTATCAAGGCTGTGTTGTTTTTGAGCTTCTAGTGCTAGAAGCACTAGAGAGATGTTTGTTTTTCTTCTAGCAGCACACTAGGGTCACATTTGTTTTTCAGGTTCCGGCATGCTCGCCATGCTAGCAATCTTTCCTATGAGCTTGGTGCTAGAAAACATGGCCGCCTTCATTCTAATAATTCTGTATGAGGAAGAGAGAATGGTGCCATTCTAGCCATTGCGTCTCTATGGTAAAAACCCCATATTGGGCGCCATTTTCTGTGCAGTTTCTTTGTACAGTAGTTTTTGAATTGTACTTCTAGTATGCTAGAGGCATGCTAGCAATGTCACTTCCTGCTATTTTCTATTGGAACACACACATCAGATATTAATGGTCAAACCCAAGTCAAGCAGGTGAAAACTCTGCCAAACTCTGCCACATGACTCAACTTTGCACATACTGCCACCATGCTTCTCCACCACCACCACCACCACCCCAAGTGTCACATACACTCTTATTCCTTCTCCTCCTCCTCCTTCAAATTGCTTCCCAATTTGAAAGGTCTGGGGTGTAGGCCAAACGGAGAAATGCTCTAGGCCAGCTCCTCCCAGCATACCTCCCACAGGAAGAGGCGGAGGTTAGAGGTGGCTGGGCCTAGACACTCCACCTCTTAGTTGGGCTTTCCCTGGCCAGGAGAGAAGGTAATGTGAGCACTCAGCAGACCTCCACCTTCTCCATCCCTGCCACTGCATAGGCACAGAGGAAGAGGTGCATTGGTCCCGCTCTGATTCTCTGATTGCTTGCTCGCAGCAAAATTGGAGTGCACAGTGAAGCAGCTGTGTGGGCAGTAGGCCGAGGAGGTGACAGGCATGTGCAAAGTACCCCCCCCACACACACACACACATACTCAGTGGTGTCATCCAGCAATGAGCTGCCAGAACGCTAGGCGGGACTTACCACCTGATTGGCTGCCCGTCCGTGAGGTGTCGCCGCCTGCCCGCCCGCCGTGTGGGCACCCCCTGGCTTCGGAGGGGGTGCCCGCTTGCCTGGGGGCACGCCAGGTGCCTGGGCAAGCAGCGGAGGGGCGCGCCAACCAGAGGGAGCCTGCACGGCGGGCGGGCAGGCGGCGACACGTCACGGACAGCCTGTCAAATCAAGCGGTAAGTACCGCCTAGCATTCCGGCAGCTTGTTGCCAGATGACACTACTGCACATACTCCTATTTGCCATTTTCCCCAGCCTGCTCGTTGAAACAACCACCTCACTGGGCCTCATGCTGAGGAAGCCCTGTCAACCCCGATGTCTAATTTGCACATGTGTGAGCTTGTGGGCGTGCACACACAAATAAACACACACACACACACACACACACACACACTCCCTTATTAGGAACTTTAATGTGTAGCTCTAGAGCAGTGTTATTCAAACAGTGGGTCAGGACCCACTTGGTGGGTGGTGACATGATGTCAGGTGGGTCGGGGAGAGCAGCTTCTCGGAAGCTGCAGACCTTCCTCTTGCTAGATTCCTTTTGTTAATGGTTTGAATTTTCAAGTGAAGGTTTTGTAAAAAATTGTTTTTAGTTCAGTGTTTTTACATCATATTTTGTCCTCATCTTGCTTTCTGTTAGGGATGTTTCATGGTTGTACAATTGCTGCAGTCCAAGAACGCCAATTTGCATTTCAGGAGTGCCAGTTTCTTATGTTACAATGAAAGGCACTTCCTGCTTGATGGATATGGATACTTCTGGATATAACATCACTTCCAGGTTAATGACGTCACTTCCGGTGGGTCCCAATACGAGTGCCATTCTAAAAAGTGGGCCCTCATCTAAAGAGATTGAGAACCACTGCTCTAGAGTATTGTTCTTCGTAGATAATGTTTCTGATTTATCTAACAAATCTACATTAGGCCAACTGCTCTGCATTGCATAATATTTGGAAATGAAGTGCTAAACACCAAAAGTAGCCTGGGTCTACATAAAAGCCTGATAGGTCTCGGCTGTGTGTATATCTTGCCCTGATGAGCGGTCATCAGCTCTGCTTTGTGTTTAAATTCCTTCATCTGAGCTTATGCACCTATGACACTCGAATTCAATTTCATGACGAGCATGTTCAGCTGTATTCCATGCAGAACAATGGCCACAATGTCCATAACAGAGAGGCAGGACCTGGCCCCATGCAAAGGAGCCAATCTGTCTGTCTGTCTGTCTATATATAGATACTGTATATATAGATATACAGATAGCAAACACCGACTATAAACACCGCCATGATGATGATGTGCCACTAGTACACTGGGCTTTATGCCAGAAGGTAAAGGTAAAGGTTTCCCCACGACCGAATGGTCTAGTCGTGACTGACTATAGGGGGCAGTGCTCATCTCCGTTTCAAAGCCTGTACAGCCGGCATTTTTTGTCCGATCATGTGACCAGCATGACTCTACGCCGTAGCACACGGAACGCCATTACCTTCCCCCCGAAGTGGTCCCTATTTATCTACTTGCATTTTAGGTGCTTTCGAACTGCTAGGTTGGCAGGAGCTGGGACAAGCAACGGGAGCTCACTCCATCACACAGTCTCGAACTCCCAACCTTGCGGTCGAAAGCCCAGCAACAGCGGATTAACTTGCTGCGCCACCACGTGTGTCCCCCCATATTTTATGCCAGAAACATGGCTTCAATATATCCGACAAGGCTTGGCAACATCAGCCTGAGAAAGTCCTAGACAACCAGCAGGTCAAGATCTTGTGGGACTTCCGAATCCAAACAGATCAACGTGTCGAGGCTAATACACCTGACATAACACTAATTGATGACAACCGACGAGTGCCCTTCATCAATATTGCCATCCCAGGTGACCACAGGGTGGTGGAGAAAGGACATGAAAAAATTGATATGTACCACGAACTATGCCTAGAAACAACTTGACTGTGGATGAAGCACACAAAAGTGCTGCCAATAATCACAGGCACACTAGGACCAATATTACACAATTTTGACAGATATTTAAATCAGCTGAATGTGCCAGCTATAACATCAGCTGAGTTACAAAGAGCTGCAGTAATTGGATCTGCGTCCATTCTTCATCGATACCTGTGCGAAGCTTAGGTCCCGGGTAGGGACTCACCCAGTGACAGGATCTGGGAATGAGGAAGCGGAACGTTGGGCGGGACTTATGCATGATTGGCAGCCCGTCCGTTCCGTTCCGCCGCCTGCCCTGGCCTCGGGGGGGCTGCCCCCGGTTGGCGCGCCCCACTGCTGCTCGCCCAGGCACCTGGCACCCCCCCCATCCCCCCAGCGAGCAGGCGCCCCGCCGAGGCCAGGGCAGCCGCGGAACGGAACGGATGGGCAGCCAATCACGCATAAGTCCTGCCCAGCGTTCCGCTTCCTCATTCCCAGATCCCGTCACTGGACTCACCGCCCTCAAGATGAAGCCAGTGATACTGTGAAATGCTTTGTGTTCTTATATCACTCCAGTTATCACTGTGTTCGTTGTCAATTTTGAGGAACATAGCAAGAGTAAGGTCTGCAGCTTCCAAGATGGCTGCTCCCCACTTTCCACGATCCCACATTCCTCCTTCAACCCCCCTTACCCCATAAGCTCTGGCCCAGAACTCTGATGCTGGCATCCTGGTTAGTTTAAACCACGGTTCTCTGTGTTAGCTAAAGCTATTAGTGGCGTGCAAGCAGAGAAGGTAGGGGTGGGGGCAGGCTTGACCTTAACTAAGCCAATGTAGCCTATGTCATCCCATTGGCCCTCTGTGGCGGCTCTCTCTTGTGTGGTGAGCGGATTGCTTCCTCCATGGGCTGTAGGCAGTGGTGTCATCTAAATGATTTAAGAACAGGTACTCACTTTTGATTGGCACATGTCGGGACCCGCCCACCGGAAGTGACGTCATAAGCCGGAAGTGAGGTCGTGGCAGGAAGGGACATGAAAAAAGCTCTTTTTGAGGCCTCAGACAATTTTAAACTGACCCAACAGTTGCAACAGTATTCCACAGCACCCCCAGAACATCATGTTAAAGTGGACTGGCATCATGTTAAAGTGACCCAACAGTTCCAAAACCCCAGAGCAGCTCATTTTTCAGTGGCAAGGCAAGGCAAGGCTCCACTCGCTGCTTGCCTCCCTGCCTGGCTCTGAGAATGTGCAGGCAACTCAAACGTGCAGGAAATTCAAACGTTGCAGGGGGCGGAGTCAACGAGTGGGCGGGTGAATGGGCGGGGCCAGCCGTAATCCTAGGAACTGGTACTCGCGTACCCCCGCGTACCCCCTGCATGACATCACTGGCCGTAGGCCAGTGTGGCAAGTGCAGCAGCTGCTAATTGGGCCAAAATGGGTCTCTTGGAAGTCGTTGGCGGTGATGTCATCATGTCACCAATTTCCGGGTGCCACATGCTCGGCGCCACAAGCACTCTTTTTGCCATGACTATATAGTGGGGGGGCCCTGGTGGGGGGAAGGGACACAATGAAGTGCCTGAGCTCAGAGATCTCTAGATCTAGATCATTCTAGTGTCTAGATCATTCTAGTGTCTAGCAGAATGTTGTGAGATTGTGACACAGTGCATGAAAACGGATCAAATGTGCATTGAATGCGCATTAAATGTGCGTTTAATGTGCATTAAACGGATCAAAGGTGCATTATCTAGCTCGTAATGGAATTTAGCCTGCTGTATCCATTGTGACTAAATAAAAAACACCTGCATGTCTAGGAATGCATTTCTTTTTCATGGTCTGCCTTTCAGCAAACAGCACTTATGAATGAAAGACTTTGCCTGTGGAACAATAGACTTTTCATGGGGAAAAAAATTGGCAGGGAAACCTACCCCCCCCATTGTTCAGTTCAAAGGAACTCCCCATCATTCTTATAGACCGGGGTGGCCAAACTTGCTTAACACAAGAGCCGCACATGGTACACTTCAGATGTTTGAGAGCTGCAAGGCGTGAACGTTTTGTTAGGAATCTTTTCTATAAATACTGTACAGGCATGCTTCAGTATAGCTGAGGTTCCGTTCCGGACCCTACCATGGATACCTGAAGCTGTGGATGCGGGGAATGCCTTTGCAAATATAGGGGGACATCAGTAGTTTTGCTGCAAAAACAGAGATTTTTTTTAATGTTCCCCTATCTTTTTAACAGACTTTTTAGGGACGTGGTGGCACAGCGGGTTAAACCGCTGCTGTTGGGCTTTCCGACTGGAAGGTTGGGAGTTCCTTCCAGTGACGGAGTGAGCTCCCATTGCTTGTCCCAGCTCCTGCCAATCTAGCAGTTCAAAAGCACCTAAAATGCAAGTAGATGAATAGGGACCACTTCGGTGGGAAGGGAACGGCGTTCCGTGCACTATGGTGTATAGTCATGCCGGCCACATGACCATGGAAGCTTGTCCTCGGACAAAACGCCGGCTCTTCAGGCTTTGAAACGGAGATGAGCACCGCCCCCTACAGTCGGTCACGACTAGACCATTCGGTCGTGGGGAAACCTTTACCTTTATCTTTTTAATAGGCGTCCCAGTACCCATGGTATCTGTGGGTCACTGAAACCGTGGCTACCAAATCAGTGGACCCTGGGGCATATCTGTATTAAGAAATACACGTACATAATATGAATGTATGTCTTGTCCAACTGCTAATTTGTATTTGCTTTAAAAATCAGCTTATACCCGGTAAATAATTATAAAGCTTGAAAAATTTTCATTTACATTTTATATTAATTGTGATACAAAAAGGAGTTCAGCCAATGTATTTCAACGGGTCACACACATTATGTGTCTAATCACTCATTTGCAAATTATGTTGCTGAGGTGGCTGCAGGAGAGAGACCCTTAAAAGGGCAGAAAGTGGGCTTGTGTTGAATTTCGAATTGTGACTTCTCTGATATTTTCTCTCAAAATGTAGGTGAACATTTTCTGTGGTTCACACTGACATCCTTAAATGTTAGTAGTACTGAGAGCGCAATCCTAACCTGGAGTTAGGCTGACACAGTTAGGCCAGCAACGTTTGGCCGCACAAAGGCTACCGTAAAGTATCTTTGGACAACTCTCAGAGTCAGGGAGGATGGCGCACATCTGTGTGCTGGCCTCTCTGACACCAAGAGTGATCCAGACATACTTTATGATGTCCCTTGTGCCGGCCAAACTTAGCTGGCTTAACTGGGCCAGCCTAGCGCGAGATTAGGATTGTGCCCTCAGAGTCAGGGAGGAAGGTGCACATCTGTGTGCTGGCCTCTCTAACTCGGAGAGTGGTCCAAACATGCTTAACAGTGTCCCTTGTGCCAGCCAAACTTTGCTGGCCTAAGTGTGCCAGCCTATACGGGGTTGTAGTGTTTGTATCTAGGTGGTATGTGTGGTTGTTTCTGTTGTTTTTGTTGTTTGTGGCTTTGTTTGTGTATTTTCTTGGTTGGTATTTCAGTTTTTACCATTGCGAAAAGCATCTCATTTAGTTGCACTCGCATTGCGTGTGCAATGACAATAAATTATTATTCTTCTTCTTCTTCTTCTTCTTCTTCTTCTTCTTCTTCTTCTTCTTCTTCTTCTTCTTCTTCTTCAGGTTAGGATTGAGCTCTCCATACTACTAACGTTTAAGGATGTCAATGTGAACCGCAGAAAACATTCACCTACATTTTGAGAGAAAATATCAGAGAAGTCACAATTCGAAATTCAACACAAGCACACTTTTTCTTGCCCTTTTAAGGGTCTCTCTCCTGCAGCCACCTCAGCAACATAATTTGCAAGTGAGTGATTAGGACTGCCACAAGAGGTGTTTGCACCCTGGGAAGGAGAGTTTCAAGCTCCTTTACGGAAATAAAACCAAGGCACCATCAATTTGCTTTCAAGGGATCTCCGTTTCTTTCTTGAATGAGATCCATTCTGTGGGCACTGCCTTGTCCTGATAGGCAATTCTCTGCCCTCTCCGACATAAATCCAGCCAGAATTCCTTGCATTCCAGAGGAATGTTCCGTTGCAAAAGAGCCTTCTATTATTAACATCCCCCAGAACAATTACGCAACAAACGTCTTTTTTTCCAGCAGGGTTTCAACAGCGAGCCTAGTTCTGATTTTGACGCCACTAAACAGCCAACGTTCACACCATATATGGGCAATGTTTTTTTATGCAAACATAGACATGATGCTCTCTTAGACACTAGGTGGGCCTGGAATGTGTTTGGGAGTTCCTTGTGATGTAACTGCATGAAGTGAGCTCCTTACTTGGCAGCTAACAGCTAACCTTTGGGATTAAGTTTAGACTAGGTTTCACTGACGTTGTTACAAGCCGTGTTGAATTTGTGAGTCAATTCCATTTTATTTTATTTCTCCATGCAACAGGGGTATATTACCTTTAAGGTCATGATCCAAATAACAGAACTGTTCATAAAATATGTTTTTATAAGCAGTGTATGTTATGCTTAAATCCTTACGGTTTTTTTTAAAATCAACTTTGCAGAAAATGGTCTCTGCATATGCACAGAGGTACTGTGCTTATAAATTCTAGGTGAACAACACTAACCAAGAGTGACGACTAGAGTGCAGAACAACAGAGTGCCTTAGCAGCAGCAGTCCCGGCTTTATGTGAGAGGGTGGTGAGATCTGCTAGTGATAAAACGCAGATAGGGCAGAAGATTTAGTTGAGAGGGTTAATGCCTCCGTTTACCTGAAGATAAAAGCTGAAGATCTGAAGGTCGCCAGTTCGGGACAGCCGGAAGTCTCTGTGAGCGGCAGACCTCGTTAATTGCGACTGATTAACAGCTGAGCTTCGGCTGCCTTGTGTGAGGGGGAGTTGTGCCGAAGTTCAGCCGCTTCTCTGGTGGGAGCAGGGAAGCCATTTATCAGCCAGCAAGAAGACAAACGGGTGGCCAGAAAGAAAGACTAAATCCAGAAAGATCCATCTGTATGTGTGTAGTTCTCGGAAGACAGAACATTTCTGTAAAAATTGTAAAAACCTTTGAGTTTCTGAATAAAGTCTGCCTATGTAAACCGCCTTGAGTTATAGTCATTAGAGAAATCTGGTGACCTAAGAAAGGCAGTATATAAATCCAAGTATTATTATTATTATTATTATTATTATTATTATTATTATTATTATTATTATTATTATTATTATTATTATTATTATTATATGATTGGGCTGAAATGGTGGTACTTCTTCACAGCATATAATTAGTCTGTGGAATTCATGCCATGGTAGGTGGTGATGGGCTTTAGTTTGAGTACTGGACAAATTCACGGAGGACAAGTTGATCAGTCCTGATGGCTATTAGTCCTATGGTTGTTAGTTACTTCCGGGTTCAGGGCCCAACTCTATTGGGCGCAATGTGGGCAGTGCAAGCATACGGTCCACACTGCTGCTGTAAAGGTACCATACGACACCTCCAGCGCCGGTCCTGCCAACCTAGAGGTGCCCATGGGGTGCAGGCAAGCGATAAAACCTCTGCTAGCACTGGGGCAATTCTTGGGGGAGGACTGGGCAGGGGAAGGGGGCAGAACAGAGGTACGACTGGCAGTGGCCTCCACTGCTGGATCCTGACCTCCATGCCAGACTGCACAGCTCAACGTAGAGGTCTTCAAGTCTGTGCCAGATAAATAGCTGGTGCAGATTTGAGGAGACCCAGAGCACAATCCGAATCCGGAGTTAGGCCAGCAAAGTTACGCCAGCCAAGTTTGGTCAGCACAAGGGCCACCGTAAAATATGTTTGGACCACTCCCAGAGTCAGAGAGGCCAGCACACAGACCTGCGCCATCCTCCCTGACTACGAGAGTGGTCCAAACGCGCTTTATGGTGGTCCTCATGCTGGCCAAACTTTGTTGGCCTAACTGTGCTGGCCTAACTCCAGGTTAGGATTGCGCCCTCATTGGCGTCCTCCTGAGATACCAGCAGCAGCTGCCTGGCTGCCGTTGGGTGCAGCGGTAGCCATTTGGCTACCATTGTGCTTGCAGCATCCAAGCAGCTTAGGATTGGACTGCCCATGTCAATATACCACTGAATGGCAAGGAGACCAATGCAGGAGAACAATGGCAAGAAGAATATGCCTTTCTCTTCTGCTTATGGGCTTCACAGAGATGGCTGATGGAAAGGTCCACTGTGGAAAACAGGATGCTGGTCCAGATGGGCTTTTGGCCTGATCCAGCCAGGCTTCTCCTATGCTCTCATGATGTCAGAATCGGAGTTGAGGACTTCCAAATGTACTTAAAGCATCTATAAATATACATAGAACTATGGCAAGATCTCCTTTTCTGTGACCTCAGCCCATAGTTCCCAGGGAACCCTGACTCGTTGCCATAAGGAACATACCAAGAACAGTGTGGGGAAAAAAATTGATTGAGTTTATGAAAAACAGATGCCACTTTTTTCCATGAAGAATGCATAGAACAATTTTAAACTTTAAAAATCTTGGTGTTCCTGAAAACTAGTCAGGAGAGACAGAGTGCCATGCAGAACATTGAAATGACATCTATAAGTCTCCATTGTACATTTGATGTACAGCAGAGAAAATAAGCTTTGGTACATGGTGTTACTCTCACTTTCCTCTGCTCCACACTTCCATCCCCTTCTTCCTTTTCCAGTCAAAAGTGTGGGAGGTGTAGAAAAAGCAATAGATGCCACCAGCGGCGTCATCCTCAAATTAAGTTCCGGAACGCTTTGTTGTTGTTGTTCAGTCGCTAAGTCGTGTCCGACTCTTCGCGACCCCATGGACCACAGCACGCCAGGCCTCCCTGTCCTCCACTAGCTTCCGGAGTTCGCCCAATTTCATATTCATTGCTTCGGTGACACTATCTAACCATCTCATCCTCTGTCGCCCCCTTCTCCTTTTGCCTTCAATCTTTCCCAGCATGAGGGTCTTTTCTAAAGAGTCCTCTCTTCTCATCAGGTGGCCAAAGTATTGGAGCTTCAGCTTCAGCATTTGTCCTTCCAGGGAGCAATCAGGCTTGACTTCCTGGAGAATTGACCGATTGGATCTCTTTGCAGTCCAGGGGACTCTCAAGAGTCTTCTCCAACACCATAATTCAAAAGCATCGATTCTTCGACGCTCTGCCTTTCTTATGGTCCAGCTCTCACAGCCATACATGGCTACTGGGAAAACCATCGCTTTGACTATGCGAACCTTTGTTGGCAGGGTGATGTCTCGGCTTTTGATTAAGCTATCTAGGTTCACCATAGCTTTCTTCCCAAGAAGTAAACGTCTTTTAATTTCATGGCTGCAGTCACCATCTGCGGTGATCTTGGAGCCCAGGAAAATAAAGTCTGTCACTGCTTCCATTTCTTCCACTTCTATTTGCCAGGAAGTGATGGGAGTGGTTGCCATGATCTTAGTCTTTTTAATGTTGAGCTTCAAACCAATTTTGGCACTTTCCTCTTTCACCCTCATCAAAAGGTTCTTTAGGTCTTCCTCACTTTCTGCCAGTAGAGTGGTATCGTCTGCATATCTGAGGTTGTTGATGTTTCTCCCAGCAATCTTGATTCCAGCTTGTGAGTCATCCAGCCCTGCCTTCCTCATGATGTACTCTGCGTATAAGTTAAATAAGCAGGGTGACAATATACAGCCTTGTCGTACTCCTTTCCCAATTTGAAACCAGTCGGTTGTTCCATGTCCAGTTCTAACTGTTGCTTCCTGACCCGCATAAAGGTTTCTCAGAAGGCAGATCAGGTGGTCTGGAACTCCCATCTCTTCAAGAACTTGCCACAGTTTGTTGTGATCCACACAATCAAAGGCTTTAGCATAATCAATGAAGCAGAGGTAGATGTTTTTCTGGAACTCTCTTGCTTTCTCCATGATCCAGCGAAGGTTGGCAATTTGATCTCTAGTTCCTCTGCCTCTTCGGAAACCAGCTTGTACATCTGGTAGTTCTCGATTCGCATACTGCTGAAGCCGAGCTTGTAGGATTTTGAGCATGACCTTGCTAGCATGTGAAATGAGTGCAATGGTGCGGTAGTTCGAGCAATCTTTGGCATTGCCCTTCTTTGGGATTGGAATGTAAACTGATCTTTTCCAGTCTTGTGGCCACTGTTGGGTTTTCCAAATTTGCTGGCATATGGAGAGCAGCACTTGGACAGCATCATCTTTTAAGATTTGGAGTAATTCCGCTGGAATGCTGTCACCTCCACTAGCTTTGTTGTTAGTGAGGCTTTCTAAAGCCCACTTGACTTCACTCTCCAGGATGTCAGGTTCGAGCTCAGTGACTGTACCACTGTGGTTATCAGGAACATTTAGATCGGCCTTATAGAGTTCCTCTGTGTATTCTTGCCACCTCTTCTGAATCTCATCTGCTTCTGTTAGGTCCTTGCCATTTTTGTCCTTTATTGTGCCTACCTTAGCATGAAATTGTCCTTTGACATCTCCAATTTTCTTGAAAAGATCTCTAGTCCTCCCCATTCTGTTGTTTTCCTCTATTTCTTTGCATTGCTCATTTAGAAAGGCCTTCCTATCTCTCCTTGCTATTCTCTGGAAATCTGCATTCAGTTGGGTATATCTTTTCCTTTCTCCCTTTCTTTTGGCTTCTCTCCTTTCCTCAGCTATTTGTAAAGCCTCGTCAGACAGCCACTTTGCCTTCTTGCATTTCTTCCTCTTTGGGATGGTTTTAGTTGCTGCCTCCTGTACAATGTTACAGACCTCCGTCCAAAGTTCTTCAGGCACTCTGTCTACCAAATCTAAGCCCCTAAATCTATTTGTCACCTCCACTGTATATTCGTAGGGGATCTGATTTAGGTCATACGTGGAGGGCCTAGCGGTTTTCCCTACTTTTTTCAGTTTAAGCCTGAATTTGGCAAGAAGAAGCTGATGATCTGAGCCACAGTCAGCTCCAGGTCTTGTTTTGACTGCCTGTATGGAACTTTTCCATCTTTGGCTGCAAAGAATGTAATCAATCTGATTTCGATGTAGACCATCTGGTGAAGTCCAGGTGTACAGTCGCCGTTTGTGTTGCTGGAAAAGGGTGTTTGCTATGACTAATGTGTTCTCCTGACAGAACTCTATCAGTCTTTGCCCTGCTTCATTTTGTACTCCAAGACCAAACTTGCCTGTTATTCCTCTTACCTCTTGACTGCCTACTTTAGCATTCCAATCCCCTATGATGAGAAGGACATCTTTTTTGGGTGTTAATTCTAGAAGCTGTTCTAGGTCTTCATAGAAGCGGTCAACTTCTTCCTCATCAGCACCAGTGGTTGGGGCGTAGACTTGGATTACTGTGATGTTGAAAGGTTTGCCTTGGATCCGAATGGAAATCATTCTATCATTTTTGAGGTTATACCCCAGTACTGCTGTTCTCACTCTCTTGTTCACGATGAAGGCTACTCCATTTCTTCTAAGGGATTCCTGCCCACAGTAGCAAATATAATGGTCATCTGAATTAAATTCTCCCATTCCTGTCCACTTTAGTTCACTAACTCCCAGGATGTCGATGTTCAGCCTTGACATCTCACGTTTGACCACATCTAGCTTGCCTTGATTCATAGATCTGACGTTCCAGGTTCCTATGTAGTATTGTTCTTTGTAGCATCGCACTTTCCTTTCACTTCCAGACACATCCACAGCTGAGCTTCCTTTCAGTTTTGGCCCAGCTACTTCACTCTTTCTGGAGCTACTAGTACTCGTGTTCTGCTCTTCCCCAGTAGCATAATGGACACCTTCCGACCTGAGGGTCTCATCTTCCAGTGTCATATCGTTTAGCCTTTTTGTTCTGTAATCCATGGGGTTTTGTTGGCAAGAGCACTGGAGTGGGTTGCCACTTCCTTCTCCAGCGGACCACGTTTAGTCAGAACTCTCTGCTGTGACCTGTCCATCCTGGGTAGCCCTACATGGCATAGCTCACAGCTTCATTGAGCTACTCAAGCCCCTTCGCCACGACAAGGCAGTGATCCATGAAAGGGACCGGAACGCTAGGCAGGACTTACCGCTTGATTGACAGGCTGTCCGTGACGTGTTGCTGCCTGCCTGCCCGCTGTGCGGGCTCCCTCCGGTTGACGCGCCCCTCCGCTGCTTGCCCAGGCACCTGGCACGCCCCCCAGGCAAGCGGGCACCCCCTCCGAAGCCAGGGGTGCCCATGCGGCAGGCGGGCGGGCAGTGACACGTCACGGACGGGCAGCCAATCAGGCGGTAAGTCCCGCCTAGCGTTCCGTAACGTCGTTTGAGGATGACACCACTGGATGACACCCTGCTAGTCAGCTGCCTGAGGCAACCAGCCCTACTTCAGAAGGACTATTCCCCTTCTAATAGCACCAGGGGTCATTTGAAGGCTGGATTATTAAGATAAATTGGGGTCCCAGGCTATGTGAAGGCTTATAGTCCCCACCCCATAACATTATCAAAAAAGGGGTTCTAACCTGGAGTTAGGCCGGCACAGTTAGGCCCGCAAAGTTTGGCCGGCACAAGGGACACCGCAAAGCTTGTTTGAACCAATCTTGGAGTCAGAGAGGCCAGCACACAGATGTGCGCCGTCCTCCCTGATTCCGAGAGTGGTGAAACGCACTTTATGGTAGCCCTTGTGCGGCCAAACTTTGCTGGCCTAACTGTGCCGGCCTAACTCCAGGTTAGGATTGCACCCAAAGTATGTTTTAACAGAAAAGACAATGAAAATAGAAATATTAACACTTGACATTTGCGTATATTTATAGATGAAAGTGCAACGAAAAACTAAGTATCTCGCATGAAATCTATTTGCATTATGAGGTGCTTTCAAGCGAAAATACTTCATTGTCATTCAGATTTCTGAAAGCCCAATCCTAACCAAATTCCTCCACACCAATGCAGTAGTGGCATGGCAATGCAGCTTGCACTGCCACCTGCTGGACAAACCTGAAGTTTGGAAGTCTTCTCGGAGTAAGAGGACATTGCCCAGCTGTGGCAACAGGCTACCTGGTCCTGTACCTGCTAATTTAGTGGCAGAAGTCCAGGTGGATCCTGGTTGGTGGATCTTACTTGGGAAGGGGGATAGGATGTGTGGCAGCATCGCCAATCCCACCCCATCACTGCTTTCCCCATAAAATCCCCTCCCTGCTTCCCACCCTCCAATGCCTGGCGTGGGCCGTCCCTCCAGTGCCACTACCTCCTACACTGTTGAAAAGGACTTTATGGTCCTTTTGCAACAGCCTGTGCTAGCAGAGCATGCATTCCGCCAGCACAACACAACACAACCTTAGGACTGTGTCTTTCATCAGCATCCACAAGAACTTTAAGGGCGGAATCCAGAGTGTCTGTTTGGCCGGCACTTGTCAGTAGCACCAGCCAAAGTGTGCCCCAAAAGTGCCACAAGGCATGCCTGTGCCACAGAAGAAGGCGCTGGGCTGCGCTGAAGTCATGCTGACCCACGGACTCTGCCATGGATGCCCAGTAGGCTGGCCCCGTGCCCACCACGTTCAGCAGGGACGGGGCCCTGGAGAGGAGGGGGGAAGGCAGGAGGGTGCAGAATGGGGTGGAAGGAGGATGGAGAGCAAGTGGCCCTGGGAGGGGATGGAGCGCAGTTCCAGCTGTAACTTAGGCCAGATCCTAACCCCGTCCCTAGGCAGGTCAGGCCCAATCTGGCCACTTGGATTTGCACAAAGTGCAATTTTGCTGGTGCAGATCCAAGCAGCCCCATAATATCATCTTACCCCGAAGTGAGCTCCAGCTTTCTCCCAGCCTGCATTGGATGCAGCGTAGGCCAGCTGGCCTGTCTGCTCAAATGCAGGTTAGGATTTGGCTGCCCATCTACAACAGCACTGTAGCCTATTCAGCCTGTACATACGTTTAGCCTGGGTGGTTCTTCTGACCCTGATCACCTGTGCACTAGGCCAGCTTGGATATTGGCCAGCTTGGGCCACAAGAGGTGGTGATGGCATCTGGCTTAGATGCCTTTAAAAAGGATGAAAAGTCCATTGTGGGCTATATGCCATGATGGGTGGTGCAACCTCCTTACATTAACAGTAGGCTACCTCAGAATGCCAGGTGCAAAGGAGTGGCAACAGGATGCAAGCATCTTGTTGTCTCTTGTGCTCCCTGAGGCACCTGGTGGGCCACTGTGAGATACAGGAAGCTGGACTAGATGGGCCTTTGAACTGATCCAGTGGGGCTCTTCTTATGTTCTTATGTTCTTATGATATTTCATCTGAACAGTGTGAATAGGAGGGAGGGAGGAAATTGGAAAGGCATTCAGAGCGGCTGATCCAAACCACAGCTTGGCTGTGAACCAGGCCTCTGAATGTGATCAAGCTGACCGGCAGTTATCGCATGACAAGGAAGGGTGATGCTGCTGTGTTTTATCAGGAGCATCTTTTTGCAGCTTAATTCCACAAAAATGTCAAGCCATTGTCTGAGATGAGCTGCGCTAAATTTAGCCCCAAGAGAGCACTGCATTCAGCAATGTCCTGAAAATATGAAGGTGCCCTTGACAATCAAATGGAATACTCAGACATTAATTGAAAACGGGACCGATATTGTCCAGATTATATCACACATCTATTTTTCCACGAACCATTTCCCCCAAATTTGTGAGATCTGGACAATATTATTTCGAAACGAGGAAAATAAATAAATCTTGACCTAGTTTTTTTTTTTGCTGTGTTGTTTTGAAATAAAGAGGCATGTCTCTTGTTTATTTAAATGCTTTTAGACTGACAATAATGTTTGACTATTTTGATTTTCAAATGTAGTGTCCAAGTGTGAACTAAGCAATTTACTCTGAAGCAGCGCTAGCATTATAAAGAAAGAAACATATTTCTTGAAGGCTTGAGTGAGAGCAGCCATATCTTGAGATTCAGACAATTTGGCTGCATTCTTTTTTCAGCTGGGAGAATTGCCAGAAGTGACAGTTCTAGCATGCTTCTAGCATGGTTAATTTAAACAAAAAAATGGTGTCCCCTCATGGATTTCCCCTCATGGAAATCAATTGTATGAAATCAACAACCGCCATGTTGTTGCCCTAAAGTCCAGACACTTTGCAGGGCAGGGTCCTGCATTTGTTTCAATAGAAAAATAGGCGGAAGTGATGTCACATGGTGGCTGCCATCTGTTGTCAATCCCAGCTTGCTGCTAGAAGTTATAGCGTGGGGCTTGTGCATTTCAACGTAAACAAGTGTAAAGTGATGCACATTGGGGCAAAAAAACAAAACTTGACCTATAGGCTAATGGGGTCTGAGCTGTCTGTGACAGATCTTGGGGTGCTGGTGGACAACTTGATGAAGGTGTTGACCCAGTGTGCGGCAGCAGTGAAGAAGGCCAATTCCATGCTTGGGGTAATTAAAAAAGGGGTTGAGAACAAAACGGCCAACACTATCATGCCATTGTACAAATCGATGGTAAGTCCACATATGGAACATTGTGTAAAGTTCTGGTCACCGCATCTCAAAAAGGACATAGTGGAGCTGGAAAAGGTGCAGAAGAGAGTGACAAAAATGATTACGGGGCTGGGGCACCTCCCTTATGAAGAAAGACTGCAGCTCTTTCTTTGGGGCTCTTCAGACTGGAAAAAAGGCGCTTGAGGGGGGACATGATTGAGACATACAAAATTATGCACGGAAGGGATAGAGTCGATAAAGGGATGTTCTTTTCCCTCTCTCACAACACCAGAACCAGGGGGCATCCGCTAAAACTGAGGGTTGGGAGAGTTAAAACAGATAAAAGGAAGTACTTTTTTACCCAGCGGGTAATTAACCTGTAAAACTCTTTGCCACAGGAGGTGATGGCATCTGGCCTAGATGCCTTTAAAAGGGGATTGGACAGATTTCTGGAGGAAAAGTCCATCGTGGGCTATAGGCCATGATGGATTGTGCAACCTCCTTACATTAGTAGTAGGCTACTTCAGAGTGCCGGGTGCAAGGGTGTGGCAACAGGATCCAAGCATCTTGTTGTCTCATGTGCTCCCTGGGGTACCTGGTGGGCCGCTGTGAGATACAGGAAGCTGGACTAGATGGGCCTTTGGCCTGATCCAGCAGGGCTCTTCTTATGTCCTTATGTCTTACTCCCAGGAATGTATGTATATAATGTGTGCTTTATATATTCTGAATTTAGTTCTTATTTGTTTATTTTTTATTGCTTTTTAATATATTTGTACTTGTGAGTTTGTTTTTGTTTTTGTAATAAAAATAAAATTTTAAGAATGAAAAAAATTAGGAATGTGTGCCTATTATTGTAAGCAAACCTGACCAAGCTCCCATTCCCACCCCCCTGATTCCCACCCCCCACAGATTTTATATCTGGATTGGTATTTTACTTTGTTTTAGGGCGCAATCCTAAACCGAGTTAGGTCGCCATAAGCTAAGCCAGCGAAGTTTGGCCAGCACCAGGGCCACCGTAAAGTATGTTTGGACCACTCTCAGAGTCAGAGAGTCCAGCACACAGACGTGAGCCACCCTCCCTGACTCCGAGAGTGGTCCAAACATGCATTATGGTGGCCCTCATGCTGGCCTAACTTTGCTGGCTTAGCTTATACTGGCCTAACTTCAGTTTAGGATCCCGCTCTTAGTTACTTGTGCTCTCCTTTTATTTAACAGGGAAACATCTTTACACTACTCCCTGAAGTGAGTTGAGAAAACTGTGACAGAAGATCAGATTTCTCATTATATTAATTTAATGAGATAAAAGTGTGGCCGGGTTGCCTTTTAGATTTGTGTTAACATGTGCTTAAAAGGAATTCAGATGGTTGAATCCCCATTTTGGCTTATACCATGGGCGCGATTCCCTTTTGTGGATTGTTTAAAGGTCCCAGGATATTCATAATTTCAATGCCTTCAGTCATGGAGAAGTGCTTAATTGCAGTCCATCTGTTTCATTTAGGAAGTGTCTGCCAGATACTTTTGGCATTGAGCGTTACGGACTTCGTGAAGGAAAATGGGGCTGCTCCGGATCAGTAGCAGGGGCAGGGAGGAGAACATTCCCAAGGTTCCCTGATGTGACCCGGTCTCCAGCTTCTAATGGGCCTTGGTCCATTGCAGAGTCATCCTTCTGGGTCTGTGGAAAGTTCACTGCTGAAGGCAAAACTCAAGCTTTGTTTGCACTGCTAAGAGCCTCGGCTGTTCTTTCGTCCATAAACCAGAGATGACATAATGTACTGTAGGCAGTTAGGAGAGAGAAAGTAAAGAAAGGGTCACCCACCCCAGAAGAAAACAATAGCCTTGGAGGGCAGTTAGATCTGCCAAACTGCATCAATCCAGTGCCAATACACAAATTTCATTTTCCCCAGGGAAGGACGCAAAGGCATGATTCGAGAATTTTGTTAAATTTCACATTTTTGCAAGTGTTACCAGGGGAATCTTGCAAATGGTGTGTCAAATGCAAAATGCCATGGACAAGTGCTTCCCAAACTGTGGGTCGGAACCCACCAGTTGGTCATGAGCCAATTTCAGGAGGATTGCGAAGCACCTAGGGCAGCCATATTGAAAATATGGGAAAACGGGATGCTGGAAATAGGAAGGGCTGTGTGGTTATTTTGCTTGTGTTAAGGTTGTAAATAGGCTTTTTCTTCCCTTTGTGATTCACTTTGCTGTTAGAAAATGATTGAGAAATAACCCAACTTATCGGTGCTTTGTCAGGAAAGCCGCAAGCTCCGGGGTCAAAATAATGGCCTTTCCAGCCATGACCACTTCCAGCGGGTCCTGGACAGATTGTCATTCTAAAAAGTGGGTCCTGTTGCTAAAATGTTTGAGAACCACAGCCAAAGATGTTTCCAATCCAAGATGTAAGGCTGGACACTGTCCTGTAGTCTATAGCTGCCATTATTTCTATCTCATAGTACCGGAACAGCTGCTGTTCTATTGGCTAATATGATCCAGTACAGCTTTGCTGTCTCCGACAGGAATGGCTCAGACAGTGAGGGGGAGGGGCCACTTACATGGTGCATTGAGTTGCCTGTAATATTTAGTGTGCTGCCACCCACCGACTATATTACTGCTGCTTTCTGAAAATATCCAAGAGAGGGACGGTTCACTTCTCAAAGTCCTTGATATGTCACAAATTAAAAACAACCTGAGACTAAAATATCAACTGAGATGCAAAATTCAAGCTACAAACTTGTCATTCGCCTCTCAGGGCGCAATCCTAACCTGGAGTTAGGCTGGCACAGTTAGGCCAGCAAAGTTTGGCTGGCACAAGAGACAACATAAAGTATGTTTGGACCACTCTTGGTGTCAGAGAGGCCAGCACACAAATGTGCGCCATCCTCCCTGACTCCGAGAGTGGTCCAAAAGTGCTTTATGGTGGCCCTGGTGCCAGCCAAACTTTGCCAGTCCACCTTTGCCAGCTTAACTCCAGGTTAGGATTGTGCCATCTTGCTCTGAAAATTAGGCTTGCCAGATCTCGCACATTAATCACCACAACAGTGCACACTTTGATAATCCGGTGCTAACCAAGACAATCATATTCCTAATACAAATTCTCCTCCATGTGCTGTGAAAACAGCACAAGAATTCTTTCTCACTACATTAATGCCAACATATTTGAGAGGTTCAACTCTAAGCAATCTGATACTCTATTTGAATGGCCCTTTTCTCTTCTTGCCTTCTAGCTGTAATCTGACCATGGCATGCTTTCTTGGGTGTTCGTCTGAGGGTGATAATTTTGAAGTATTTGACATATGACAGAGTCTCGTAATCAGCTCATATTCAGCAGTCATGTTTCTGGCTTTAGTGCCAAGGTGGTCGGGAACTGATTGGGGCTGAGCAACACAAAGTCTTCTGTCCTTCTTGTGGTGCAGTTTGTCTTAACACTTGTCTTGTAATCGTGCTTATGGACTCTGTCATGAAGCAAACCCTCCCAGATAATTTCTGGAAGCTGCAATTAGCAGTCCTGGAAAACACTGATAAGGACAAACACAGCCGCTCTAGCAGGATGCCACAACACAACACATGAGCTAAATACATGCAAGTGTGTTGTCAGTTGTCAAGGGGGTGGGGGTTATTAAAAGCTGCAGCCTCTTCCTGGTTACAAGTCAATAAAGATAAACATGCATTTGTCTTACTCTGTTGGAAATGTGGTCAGGGCTCTCGCACGAATGTTCAATTTTGAATTAGGAAAGGAACGATAGGGAAACATCAGGCAAAACAAGTCCTGCTAGGTGGAAGGGGGGGGTGAGTTCAGGCCTGTAGGTTCTGGCATCTCACATACCCCCTACAAGCAGTGATGTCATTCAGGGGGAACGGACCAGAACGGGCGTTCCGGATCCTAACGGGCTCCGTGGCTGGTTCCAGGTTCCCGAAAGTGCCAATCAAAAGTGAGTTCCTGTTCCTAAATCATTTGAATGACACCACTGCCTACAAGCAGAGCACCGAAGAATAGATGCTTTTGAGTTATGGTGTTGGAGAAGACTCTTGAGAGTCCCCTGGACTGCAAGGAGATCCAATCGGTCAATCCTACAGGAAGTCAAGCCTGATTGCTCCCTGGAAGGACAAATCCTGAAGCTGAACCTCAAGTACTTTGGCCACCTCATGAGAAGAGAGGACTCTTTAGAAAAGACCCTCATGCTGGAAAGATTGAAGGCAAAAGGAGAAGGGGGCGGCAGAGGTTGAGATGGTTAGATAGTGTCACCCAAGCAATGAACGTGAAATTGGGTGAACTCAGGAAGCTAGTGGAGGACAGGGAGGCCTGGCGTGCTGTGGTCCAGGGGGTCCCGAAGAGTCGGACACGACTTAGCGACTGAACAACAACAACTGTCTACGAGATTCAGTTTTCAAGCAGACATTTGCTTTTCTCACCAGTGTAATTTGACAGGTGGACATAGAGTTCTTGTCTCAGCAATACGATCATTTAATATGCAGTTTGACTGTGGGCTGTGACCCACTTGGTCTGATGCAGCCTGTTGTCAGGTGGGTTGCGAAAAGCTGGGAGCAGCCATCTTGGAAGCGGCAGACCTTGCTCTTGCTATATTTCTATTATGTCAAGAGTTTGAATTTTCAAGTAAGCTCTTTTTTTTTAGTTTTTTTTTTAGTTCAATGTTTTTACCCATTTTTTTGTCCTCATCTTGCTTTCTGTCAGGGATGCTTTGTGGTTGTGCAATTGCTGCAGTCCAAGAATACCAGTTTGCATTCCAGGACTGTCAATGGACTACGTCACAATGATAGCACTTCCTGCTTGATGATGTCACTTCCAGCCATGACATCACTTCCTGGTTAATGACATCACTTCCGGTGGGTCCTGACACAAGTGCCATTCTAAAAAGGTGCTAAAACGTTTGAGAACCACTGCCCTAATAGCTTCCTCCAGTCATAGCTAGAGTTCCTGCAAGGATGCTGTGCTGTTAGCTCAGGGAAAGCTAGTTTTTGATACAGTGTCTGAGTGTCGATCAGTAAGTAAAGGCCAGTCTCCGTGCTCTGCTGGGAGCAGCAACATCTGTTTGGCTCATCAATACCTGAGAAATGTACCCTATGAGTACAGTTTAAAACAGCAGTTTCCAAATGGTGAGTCGCAAACCACTGGTTGTGATCAGGTCACAACCTGATCTTTGGTGGGTTGCAAACATCATGGTATACAACACAGAATTTGTTTCCGGGTCATGCTGTTGCACGATCCTCATCATTGGCTGTGCCGTCCCCTGGACTGCCTTGCGGCTTCCTGCTCACAGCAGTGGCACTCCCAGTCCATGCTCCACCCCAGGGCCGGGTCGATGCTTGGCACCCGCTCCCCTAGTTCCCCACCCCTTCATCGTCCACTGACACACATCCTGCCACTCCAGGCTCTATTTCGGAGCTGTGCGAGAGCAAGGGAGGGCGGGAGGCCAAACAACGCTTGCCTCTCAGAGAGGCGAGCCACCTCATCACCGCCCTCCTCACACTTGAGCAGCACGCCACTCAGGCCATTTGCCCCTCCCTCGCAAAATGGTAGGACCGCGACTGGGCCACCGCAGGTCCGTAACTAACCAAAATCCAGTTACTACTACTACTACTACTACTACTACTACTACTACTACTACTACTATTTATAAATAATAATAATAGTTATTAGTTACAAAATCCAATAATAGGTCACAACCCACAGTTTGGGAATGCATTCCATGACATCCCCATCCTGTCCCATATTGCAGCAAGTGGCACCATGGGGCCAAGGCACAGAGGCACGTGCAGTCCTCCCTGTTATATTCCATGACGCTAACAGACGCTCAGACAAGTGCAGGTGCAGCTTGACAGTTCATTGCAGCAGGCAATACCTAGAACTGAACTGAACTGAGCAACAGCCCATCCCCTGTATATAGTTAACTCCACCCACAGGGCTCCTGATTGGAGGGGCGATTCGCTCAAAAAAAAAAACCCCAGCTCTCTTGCTGGGGCTTAACCCCTGGCTATCCTCCTAAGTACATAACACTCCCACTATTCCCCAGGCCATCAGGGTACAAGGTCAGCTGCTCCTCGCAGAGTGAAGGCCTCTCCATCCTGGGGCTAGGCTGGCCGTTTAACCCCAGAACTGGGCCAGGTAAAATGGGGGTGGGTGAGGATGAGAGAGACACAGCCCAGGAAGGGGAGAGCTCAGGGCAGTGTAAGACATTCAGGGCCAGTGATGGATGACTCTCTGGACAGTCTACTTGAGAGCTGCTCCACTGGGACTGAGACCAGGACAATCCCAGAGAGGGAGCCAGGAGACGGGTCCAGGAGGAAGGAGGGCAAAGCAACTCCATTGCCATTGCAGACCACTGAGGCTTGGTTGGATCCCAGACAGTGATGTCATGCAGGGGGTATGCGGAGGTACGCGAGTACCGGTTTCTAGAATTATGGCTGGCCCCGCCCATTCGCCCACCCACTCGTTGACTCCGCCCCCTGCAACGTTTGAATTTCCTGCACATTTGAGTTGCCTGCACGTTCTCAGAGCCAGGCAGGCAGGCAGGCAGGCAGCGAGCGGAGCCTTGCCTTGCCTTGCCACTGAAAAATGAGCTGCTCTGGGGTTTTGGAACTGTTGGGTCACTTTAACATGATGCCAGGCCTCCTTAACATGTTCTGGGGGTGCTGTGGAATACTGTTGCAACTGTTGGGTCAGTTTAAAATTGTCTGAGGCCTCAAAAAGGGCTTTTTTCATGTCACTTCCTGCCACGACCTCACTTCCGGCTTATGATGTCACTTCTGGTGGGCGGGTCCTTACACGTGCCAATCAAAAGTGAGTACCTGTTCTTAAATCATTTAGATGACACCACTGATCCCAGATGCTTGGCCATTTCTACCCACTTTATCCTGGTTCCAAGGAGCACCCAGACAACCTTTGCCTGCTGCATCCCTCCGGCAGCAACCTTGCCTGGAGAGAAGGGAGGACAGAGGAATTTACACCACCGCATATCCCACAGAAGGCCTTGAAGACGGGTTTATTTTTCCTCCTGAGCAAGAACAGCTGGGTTTTGCTTCACCCTTGCCACAGAGGTGTGGAGATGTAACCTCTGATTCATACAGTCTTATCAGAATTCTTTTGCTGCTGAGGTAAAGCTGAGCCATTTGGACTCATGTGTTCCTGGAAGGCTCCTCTACTTTGGATCGATTCCACCAACCTCTCTCTCTCTCTCTCTCTCTCTCTCTCTCTCTCTCTCTCGCTCTCGCTCTCGCTCTCGCTCTCGCTCTCTCCATGAAACACATTGTGTGCGGCTGAATCACATTTGCAGTGGAATGTCTGAACCGGTGATCGATCCAATGTGGCTCTTCTCAGCAGTAAGGTTACACAGACGCAACCTCTTGAACCGCCTTCCTAGAAGCCTTTGTAATGGAAGCATTTGAAAAGGGCTGGAGTCACTTCCAGTTCATAAACAGCCTAGCAGGAGAGATCTGCAGCAAATGCTACTAGTCATATATGTGAGAACAGAAAGTCCCGAAACAGTGAATGACTCAAAGGGCAGACAGTGCTAAACAGTCTTACTTCACCCCAGGGATATCCTCAGATATGCCTCGGATTTCTCTCCATTGTGGCCAAGGGCAAAAAAAATAAAAAAATGAGAGTGAACTTGTGTATGACCGGAGGAGCAATATATAAAACTCACACATTGTTTATAAGGCAGAACGTTCCACTAGAGCTGAGACGATGACTCATGGCTCTGGATTATACAAAAAAAAAATAGACGTGGATTCAAAGAAATGACAAGGTATGTCCTGAATGTCAAGATATCCCAACATTTTAGGTTACACAAAGGTAGTAGAGGAGCCAGAGGGGGGTGGCACCGAAAATACTGCAGGTGCCACAACACGCCATTTAAGCAATGTATGCGTGTGTAGCAATGTAGCAATGTATGGATGTGAGAGCTGGACCATAAGAAAGGCAGAGTGCCAAAGAATAGATGCTTTTGAATTGTGGTGTTGGAGAAGACTCTTGAGAGTCCCCTGAACTGCAAGGAGATCCAATCGGTCAATCCTCCAGGAAGTCAAGCCTGATTGCTCCCTGGAAGGACAAATCCTGAAGCTGAAGCTCAAGTACTTTGGCCACCTCCTGAGAAGAGAGGACTCTTTAGAAAAGACACTCATGCTGGGGTAGATGGAAGGCAAAAGGAGAAGGGGGCGGCCGAGGATGAGATGGTTAGATAGTGTCACCGAAGCGATGAACATGAAATTGGGCGAACTCCGGAAGCTAGTGGAGGACAGGGAGGCCTGGCGTGCTGTGGTCCATGGGGTAGCGAAGAGTCGGACACGACTTAGTGACTGAACAACAACCCACACACAATGTCAGAGCCATTCCAGACAGTGACAGGAGGGGCCGTTTACACGGTGCGTTGCAATGCCTGCAGTACCTTTCACGCCGCCCTACCCTCTGGCTACGCCAGTAGTTCCCAAACTGTGGATCAGGACCACCAGTGGGTCACAAGCCCATTTCAGGTGGGTCACAAAGTAGCTAGAACAGCCATATTAAAAATATGGGAAGATGAGATGCTGGAAAAGGAGAGGACATTATGCTTGTGTCAATGTTGTAAATAGGCTTTTTTTCTTTCTGATTCACGTTGCTACGGGAAAATGGCTGAGAAATGACCCAACTTTTTGCTGTATTATCTGGAAAGCAGCAGGTTCTGGCATCAATATCTGCAGAATTCGGTATCTGCTGGGGTTCCAAGAGTATCGAGGGCTCACTGTGCCCATTAGAAGAGGGCCACTAGACTTTTGTGTATATTTGCTTTCTGCATGCAAAGTTGGTTTCTCTATGGAAGTGGATATGGAAGCTCCTGGACAGGAATGGTAACTGCTGTTTATCTCAGTATCTGGGATCCGTCTTCTACTTTAGTTAATGAAAGAAGACTTTTTAGCTACCGTGGGATGAGAATGTCATCTTAGTAACACTTTTTTTCTCCCCCCATAATGCTAGTAGCAGAAGAAAACAAACTGTTACTACAATATTTCTCACACTGCCAAAAAACCAGCAGGGCATCATCCAGCACAAAAACCTGTGCAAATCAATGGCTTGTAACCAACTGTTTGATGAGAAATGATAATGACTTGTGTGTTCACTGGCACCAAAAACCTTTGCTGTGCAATGGATTTGGTAATTAAATCATGGCCGCCGTGCTTGTTTCCCCACTGATCAACTTTGGGATTGCCATGTTCTTTTCCTCCATTGGGGCATGAATTCTTTTGTCAGGAATGTCTGCAAAATGTGTGTGTACCAGAATGCTATGAGATGGCTGTGTTTTGCATTCTTTGTGGTAGCTCTTTTCTTTTGCTCTGCCCTGGTACAATTTGTTCTGAGCAGAAGTAGGCAAGGCAGGTGACAGTACAAGAGTAATTTGTTCTGGGCGTCTACCAGTGATTCTGTGATGATCTCTCACTTTTGAAAAATAATTGACCAAATAACTTTATAAGACCTTTCAATTACATCTACCCCTGCTAACTGGGCAAGAGGCACTTTTCCAGTGGTGCTCCTCTTATATTTACCGAAAGGAGGGTGGAGTATTGTCCCTATTCACCCCTGCACAGTGTCTTTTCTAGTGGCTGTTGCTGGTGTTCTGCCTTTTTTTTTTTTCTGATTGTGAGCCTTTTTGGCCTTTTTCCGCATCCAATGGTATATAACATGATGTTATTATTCCATAAAACCGCAATTTTTTTTAAAAAAAACAACTGCAATTTTACATTAAAAGTTGTATTTTGGGGTTTTAGTTTTTTGGCAATAACATTTGATAGAATAAAGATATTACACACTGGTTTTTTTCATTGAATTCCTGGTGGAATTGCACATCCAGACAGTATATAGCATGATGGCATTATTCTGTAAAACTGTGATTTTTAAAAAATCATGATTTTTACATTAAAAGTTGATTTTTTTTATTTTAGTTTTGTGGCCATAACTTTTGATAGAATTAAGATATTACATTCTGGTGTTTTTTTCATTGAATTCAGGGTGACACTCCACACCCAAATGGTATATAGCATGATGGTATTATCTTTTAAAACCGCGATGTTAGCAATTTTGGTCCCTGTGGTGTCATCCCTCCTGTGCGTGCCTGCCCCCTGCCCCCCCTCATGACAACACTGGTCACAAGCCAATTTCTGATGGGCCGCAAAGCACCAAGAGCAGCCATATTGAAAATATGGGAAATATGCTGAAAAGGGAAAGGGCTGTGTGGCTGTTTTGCTTGTGTCAAAGTTGTAAATAGGCTTTTTTCGGATTCACGTTGCTATTGGAAAATGGCTGAGAAATAACCCAACTGATTGCTGCATCCTTAGGAGAGAAGCCGCCTCAGGCGTCACAATGATGGCACTTCCAGCCATGACATCACTTCTCATGGGTCCCAGATAAATTGTCATTCTAAAAAGTGGGTAAAAATTTGAGAACCACTGCGATAGACCATTAGTTGGTTTTCAACACAAGGATTGAAAGGGTCTGCCCCCTTCAACACAAGGGGGCAGTGCCTTTGACCTTAATAATGTCCTCACCCTTTTAAAAACAGTTTTGTAAGAGAAAGACAGTGGGGTGGGGTGGGGAGTCCATATGCAAAAGAGGAGAATTCCTTCGTTGTCAACAGTTACAAAGAGGGATGAACAGGGGGCGCTTCATACTACCCACAACACACAGTATGACAGTTATTACCTATATCAGGTTTCCAGAGGCGTTTCTACAGGGATGGCAAAGCTCTAAGTTTTGCAAGAAGCCTTACCCTGTCATGTAAATCCCTCCTCTCCCTTGCTGCTGTAGCCAGTAAGCAACGCCAAGATTGGCTAAAATGGTGCAGGAGAGGAGTGATTTCCACTGCAAGGTAAGGCTTCTTGCAAAACTTAGAGCTTTGCCATCCCTGTAGAAACGCCACTGCAGGTTTCCACTAGGAATATGGGAAATGAGATTCACTTTCAGTTTTGACTGACGGCTGGTTGATCATTTAAGAGACAGGGTGGGAGGAAATAAGTGTCTGGATAGGGACACAACAAGCTGGTGCAGCCAGGCCATAAGGCTCGTATTAAATAATAATAATAATAATAATAATAATAATAATAATAATAATAATAATAATAATAAT
>JAJKFI010000007.1:24611926-24645739 GCA_029204185.1 Lerista edwardsae
ATAATAATAATAATAATAATAATAATAATAATAATAATAATAATAATTTTGTATTTATATACCGCCTTTCTTGAGATCACTAGATTATTCTGACTGTAACTCAAGGCAGTTTACATAGGCAGACTTTATTCACAAACCCAAAGGTTTTTACAATTATACAGAAATGTTCTATCTTTCAAGAACAACACTCATACAGATGGATCTTTCTGGATTTAGCCTTCTTTCTTAGCCGCCCGTCTGTCTTCTGCTGGCTGTTAAGAGGCTTCCCTGCTCCCACCAGAGACGCAGCTGACTTCAGCACACTCCTCCTCCCATGAAGCAGCTGGAACTCAGCTTTTAATCAGCTGCAGTTTGCAAGGTCTGCCGCTCACAGAGACTTCTGGTAGTCCCGAACTGGCGACCTTTGGATCTTCAGCTCTTATCTTCAGGCAAATGGAGGCATTAGCCCTCTCGGCTAAATCTTCTGCCATATTGCATCCAAAGGAGCTTAGGAGGCGGCTGGAGGTCACCTTGGAATATTTTTCCTCTTACTATACCCTGAGCAAAGCTCCAGCTACTCCTAGGAGACTTCTCAGATCCGTGCCACATGGAGCAAATCTAGGAAGCCCCCATTCTGCCCTCACTTTGCCTGAGGAAGAAAGGGGAACAATGTTGAGCCTGCAATTGAAGATTACCCTTTTCCTTGTTTAACACTGTTAGAAGAGGTGGCTGTTTGACTTCCTCCTGCCACACGTGTGGCTGCCCTTGGTTGTTAACAGCCTCTGCAACAGCAATCGCTGCTAAGCCAGCCGCCAAGTGTGGCATTTGAAGGGGACATGAGTCAGCCCCATGCCCAGATAGGACCCCTCTTGTGCATGTCCACGCAGAGGGCGTCTGTTTCGCGTTGATCTCGCCTCCGTCTTGCTGTTTTGCTCAAGTGCACACTTGAGTTGTTCCTGTCTCATGCAGAGGTTGTCACCTTCTTGGTATGACCAAATACCAACTACCCCTGAAGTTTTCCATTCAATATTTCAGAATGAAGGGAGGACATATTTAGGGCAACTAAAACAATGCATCATTTGCGATTGTGGCAGCCTTGTGAAAAACACATTCCAAGGTCTGTTTGAATCTATTAGAACGCAACATAAGAACATAAGAAATGCCTTGCTGGATCAGGCCAAGGCCCATCTAGTCCAGCTTCCTGTATCTCACAGTAGCACCCCCCCGATGCCTCAGGAGTACACAAGACAACAGGCTGCCTGCATTCTGTGGCCACTCCCTTCCACCTGGCATTCTGAGGTGAATTCTGAGGGAAACACACTGGTGGCTGGTCAAGATTATCCGCAGCATTTCTCTTTGACAGCCACCAGAACCAGATGCTCCTCTTTAGACGTGGACTCAAAGGAACAGAGGAATGGCCCTACTGGGTAAGGACAAGGCCCATCTAGTTCAGCTTCCTGTACCTCACAGTTGCCCACCAGATGTCTCAGGGAGCACACAAGACTCCCTGCATTCTGTGGCCACTCCCTTGTACCTGACATTCTGAGGTAAATTCTGAGGGAAACACACTCTGAGGGAGTCAAGGTTCTCTACAGCATTTCTATTTGAAAGGCACCAGAACCTACAGTAATTGCTACTCTTCAGACATGTAATAGGAACAGCCCCACTGGATCAGGCCAAGGCCCATCTAGTCTAGTTTCCTGTATCTCACAGTGGCCCACCAGATACCTCAAGGAGCACACGAGACAACCAGATACTTGTATCTTTCAGCCACTCCCCTGCATCTGGCACTCTAAGGTAGCCTTTTACCCTTGCACCACCCCCAAGGAAAACACCAGACTGAGATTGGGGTTTAACTTTATTAAACACAAGTGTAAATCATGAGACCTTCTGAACACCCTTCCCTCCCTCCCAGTCTGGAATATCTTCCACAGATTTTCTCCATTCTCAAATGCCAAAATCCAAAACCATATAAGCAACGGGTTTTTTTTTAAAGCATAAAAGTCACTCAGGCTCATCTTATCCGTATGTACCTGTGCATAAGCCCCATTGCATACAATGGGATTTACTAAAAATCAACAGGATAGGACTGATATTCCGATGAGTTTAGAAACCAGCACCTATCAAAAACCAATCAGTAGCATAGCAAGAGTGAGGTGGCATGGTAAGTACTGCAGGTGCCACAATGTGCCGTGTAAGTGGCCCCTCCCACTCCCCACCAGAGCCGCTCTGGGCAGCGACAACAATATGCAGTGTGTACTGTAGTCGCTTCTCAGAATGGCTCCAACAGCAAGTGGGAAAGGCAGCTTATACGGCGTGTTGCTGCACCTGCAGTACTTATTTCACTGTCGCCCTCTGGCTACGCTACTGCCTACAATATCAGCAAAACATTATGAACTATATATTCTTCCAAGTAGTTGCTCAACCTCCTGTCCCTTCTTACCTTCCTGCCTTGCTTCCCCATGTGCTCCATTCCCATCTCCTTCTCATCTACCCACACACCTTCTTCCCCATGAATCTGAAATGCACACAATTTCATCTCAAGCCGAAGGCGACCGGGTCTGCAGTAGTTAGGGATGCTCAACCCCTCTCTTTCCTTTGCCTGCTTCCAGGGCTGGCCTTAAGTCAATGTGACCAATGTCGTCACATTGGCCCCACCCTTTGGGTGGCCCTGCACCAGCGCAAGGAGCATATTGCCCGCTGCTGCAGCCGGGATCTCTATGGGTTGTAACCGGCGTTGGGTGAGCAGAGCAGCTTTACCTTGGGTTGCCCCACCTGCCTATGAGTGGACCAAAATGGGCTTCTTGGAAGCAGTTGGCGGTGACATCATCATGTCACCACCAACCATTTCCAGGTGCCAGGCTTTGCATGTGGCACCGCAAGCGATCTCCTTGTTGAGTAGAGGGCCCCATGAGTAGGGTGGGGGCCCTGTGGGAATGCCCTGCATTATGCCACGCTGCTCCTGGAGCCTTTCCTGCCTGCTCCTAAGAGGGGAGCCACTACCACCCTTGCCCATTGGAGGGTAAATACCTCTGCATGCCCTAGGCAAACATTCCATCTGTCAGACTGATAGCTATAATGAAAGTAATTTGGATCACAGGCAGAGGTGTTATCCGGCAATGAGCTGCCAGAATGCTAGGCGGGACTTACCGCCTGATTGGCTGCCCGTCCGTGACGCGTTGCTGCCTGCCCGCCCACCGTGCAGGCACCCCTGGCTTCGGAGGGGGTGCCTGCTTGCCTGGGGGGCATGCTGGGTGCCTAGGCAAGCAGTGGAGGGGCGCACCAACCCGAGGGAGCCCGCACGGCGGGCGGGCAGGCGGCGACGTGTCACGGACAGCCTGTCAATCAAGTGGTAAGTCCCGCCTAGTGTTCCGGCAGCTCGTTGCCAGATGACACTACTGATCACAGGGTGCCCTGCTTCTGACTATAACTTGGGAATGAACCGATTACATGGGTACTACAATTGAGCTTGTTTTAAATGTCATGACTCTCTTTAAAAAAACATTTTTTTTCTAATGCAGCTGGCCTTATGCTGCCCAGCTGTTCACCAGCTGCCCTGGCCTGCCCCACCCCTCCATAGCCTTAACTATGTTCACAGCTGCCTGTGGAGCCTCTCTGAAGGCACCCTGGTAGCAACCAATGAAGCTACAAGCATGGTCAGCGAAGGAAGAAGCCCATGGAAAGGGTAAATGAAAGGCAAGTTTTATTTTCCACACCGAGCATCATCAGGAGGTGGTGCATAGTTTCCAAATGGTCATTTAAACCAGAAGCGTTCTGTGTGCATGATTTATTGCAAGCCACTCTGAGTCTTGTTGAGAAACGCAGATACAAAATGTTTCCTGTAAATAAATAAACCAGCACTGGCCTACGTTCACGGAGGTTTCACAATAAGGTTTTGCAAAGCCGTGTAAAGATCCCCCAAAGAAATCACCGAACAGCAGTATTGACTTTACTTGCAAGAAAGGTTCTTGCAATGATGTCAGTAATTTTTATGAATAAGGCAGTGGTGTCGCTAGGGGAGGCGGGGGGGCAGACTGCCCCCAGTGCAATGTGAGGGCGAGGGGGGGAGTGACGGGGCACCAGCCAAGCCTCCACCAAGTGTGGCTCCGTGCTGTGTTTGGGCCCTTCTACCCTCGCACCTGAACGGTTGCGAATAGCAGCCCCCAGATGCAACTGGTGGTGGCACGATGATACATCAACATAATTCGGTGGCACAATGACGCACCAACACTACTTCCAGGAGCTGTGCCTCGCACCTGCACACCAGGCCTAGGCTCACCGCTGGCACCCCCACTGCTCGGCATAGTGAGTAAGAGTGTATGTCATGCAGGAGGTGGGGTGACACCTGCTGTAGGGGGGAGAACTCAGTGGCAATGCCACTGAAACCAGGTCACAGTCATCCTTCCCAATGCTGCCACATCCACAACTGTTTATGTAAATGACAGTACAGGCATGCCCAGCGGTGTCATCCTCAAATGAAGTTCCGGAACGCTAGGTGGGACTTACCACTTGATTGACAGGCTGTCCATGATGTGTTGCTGCCTGCCCGCCCGCCGCACAGGCTCCCTCTGGTTGGCGCGCCCCTCTGCTGCTTGCCCAGGTACCCGGCGCGCCCCCCAGGCAAGCAGGCACCCCCTCCGAAGCCAGGGGTGCCCGCACGGTGGGCAGGCAGGCAGGCAGCGACACGTCACGGACGGGCAGCCAATCAGGCGGTAAGTCCCACCTAGCGTTCCGGAACGTCGTTTGAGGATGACACCACTGGGCATGCCTCAGTATCAACTAGGGCTCTGTTCTGGATCCCACCGTGGATCCCTGAAACTGTGGATACTTGGGACACCTCTTTGAAGATAGGGGATTTTGCTGCAACAAGGTAAAAAGAGATTTGTTTAATGTTCCCCTGTCTTTCTAATAGGGACGTGGTGGCACTACGGGTTAAACCGCTGAGCTGAGCTTGTTGACCGAGACTGCGTGACGGAGGGAGCTCCCGTCGCTTGTCTCAGCTTCTGCCAACCTAGCAGTTCGAAAGCATGTAAAAATACGAGCAGATAAATAGGTACCACTTCGGGGGGAAGGTAACGGCATTCCGTGCGCCTAGGCGTGTAGTCATGCTGGCCACATGACCACGGAAACTTGTCCTTGGCCAAACGCCGGCTCTTCGGCTTAGAAACAGAGATGAGCACCGCTCCCTACAGTCGGTCACGACTGGACTATTCAGTCGTGGGGAAACCTTTACCTTTATCTTTCTAATAGGCGTCCCATGTATCCATGGTATCCGTGGATAACTGAAACCGTGGATACTGAATCAGTGGATACTGGGACACGCCTGTTGCATCTTTTCAAAGTTAATAAAATCAAGCCATCTTTCAACAGCAAGAAAGTGCTTGCTGAAGATTTCTGTAAATCACTTGCTTTGGATGATATCGCTTCGGTATCAGAAAACAGTGACAACTGAAATAAAAATAAGATGAATGTTTGGATGTATCACTTGATACCAAGTCAGAACTGTTGGCTATTGAGGGTAGGTCAGATTGGAGCAGCTGTTGAACCCCTAACAGGTGGTCCATTGGGACTCATTAGAAAAATATCGAGAATGGAAACTATCCTGTAGGTCTCAGGATTAACACTTAATATCCAGGAGGTGTGTCACAGTTTTTTCCAACAGAGTCAAGTTTTCTGGAAAGCCAAGCTTGCAGCAATTAGGGATCATCGAATGAACTTTTCATTCCATTTTCCATTTCACCAGAATGCTGAATTCTTCTGTAAAACAATTAGTGTTCAGCCCAACTGAGCGTTGTGTTTAGCGGAACATCTGTATACGTAGGATAATTTTTTACAAAATAATATCAGATTCTGAGCAAAAATGGCTGCATGCATTTTAATAGATTTGAGATAAATTGAATGGGTGGGGCTGTTTCAGACCAATTCGACTGCCCAAACAGGGGCCGTATAATTACTGACATGCATGTTTATGCTATGATCCCATCCTACCCTTTGGGGGGTTACTTTTCGTAAATGCATGAGAACAGTTCGTCCAAACCATTCCTGCTGCACGAACTGCAATATCTACTTTAAAAGTAGCTTTAGCAGTGCATGTAAGGAGCAATTTGGATCAACAGCTCCTCCACCCTGTGTGATTGACAGCACAATCCTAACCTGGAATTAGGCTGGCACCAGCGTTGTCATTCAGCCGGAACGCTGGGAGGGAGGAACGGGTGAGCGGCAGCCTGCCCGTTGCGTTCCGGTCTGTTTCGCCATCTTCCCCGCCCCCACGGGGGTGGGGAAGACAGCGGAATGGAACGGAACGCAACAAGGCAATGATGGATTGTGCAACCTCCTTACAAAGGTGGTAGGCTACTGGTACTGGGTGCAAGGGAGTGGCAACAGGATGCAAGCTTCTTGTGGTCTCATGCCTCCCTGGGGCACCTGGTGGGCTGCTGTGAGATACAGGAAGCTGGACTAGATGGGCCTTTGGCCTGATCCAGCAGGGCTCTTCTTATGTTCTTATGTTTTTATGGGTTTAAATCAAGTAATACAAAATGGAAAATGAAAATAAAATGAAATATATGAGATATAAAATGCAAAGGCCAGGATACTAAGATAGCTTGTCTCTAGGATGTAGCTTCTTTTTTAAGTTTTTTTTTATTTTATATAAAGATATGGGTAAGGTAGTAGGGAAAACATGGGAAGGGGATAGAATGGTAAACACAAGAGGTACACATTGGTTACAGCTTAATCATCTCCACTTAATTACTGTTTGTATACAATCTAATTCATCATTTAGTATCTTAAAAATTTGTATACAAATCTTAATAACTCATATTCTTTCTTATATACAACATCTTTTTCCTCTACAATTTTAAATTTTCTATATGTAATATCTTATCGTCTAGTCTTTATTTCACTCCTTCCACCCAGTCATAAAACAAACTCCAATATTCTTGAATCTTTGTTATATCGCCATCTTTCATCCTTTCAGTTAAAACATCCATTTCTGCTATTTCATATATTTTCTCTATTAATTATTCAACATTTGGAATCTCTTCATTTTTCCATTTTTGTGCATACAGTAACCTTGCCGCTGTCTCTAGGATGTAGCTTCTGATATTTCACAAGATGGTGCAAAAAGACTGCTGTCTTCTCAACCACTACAAGATCATCTACTGCCAAGGCATTCTTTAGAACAACATGGTCCGGATAGCTGCTCCATTTCCTCAGCAGAGGTGCTTTCTTACAAGGGGCCGAGTGGAATGGGCAGTGCAAGACCATATGCGAGAGGGTCTCCACTCTCCCCATCTCACAAGAGCAGCATCTGTCATTGAACAAGACTCAATGTCATTGAACAAGACTATATCTGCCAGACAGAACTGCAGATGGGATGACCATACATCTGGCTAGAGTGTAGGCCCTGCGTTCTTGTGGGCATTTCAGCAGGGATAAATAGGGTGGCACAGTCACATTTGCAATGTGCCACATAAGCAGCTCCTCCCACTTGACATTGGAGACTCTGCATGCTGCCATCAATGCCCAGAGTGGCTCCCACAGTAAGTGGGAGGGGCCACTTACATGGCGCATTGCAGCGCCTGCAGTACTTACCATTTACTGCCCCTGTAGCTACACTAGTGTCCCATAGCACTGTCTGGGTGTGCTTGGGGAGGGGTCAGCTCCTTTCTTTAAAGCCTCAAGAGAACTGCGCTTGTGGCCATCTTCTTGATTTCTCAGGAGCACAAATGGCAGCTTAGCGTGCCACCAATCTGCTTTAGAAAGCCCCACAGGGTTGCTGCAACTATCAGACAGATGTGGTGGCCGGGTCGAACAAATGGTTCAGGCCCAGTTCTAGCTTGGCTCAGGGCGCAATCCTAACCTGGAGTTAGGCCAGCAAAGTTTGGCCGGCACAAGGGACACCGTAAAGGATGTTTAGACCACTCCCTGAGTCAGAGAGGCCAGCACACTGATGCGCCCCATCCTCCCTGACTCCGAGAGTGGTCCAAATGTGCTTTACGGTGGCCCTTGTGCCGGCCAAACTTTGCTGGCCTAACTGTGCCAGTCTAACCCCAGGTTAGGATTGCGCCCTAAAAATGGCGAGCCAGTGGCACAATTGTCATGTGAAACAATTTGTCCTATGAAATATATATACACGTACCAGCGGTGTAGCTATTGGGGATGGTGCGGTAAGTACTGCAGCGGAACCATCCTGGGCAGAAACGGAGAGTGGAAGAGCCCACCCAGTGGTGTCATCTAAATGATTTAAGAACAGGTACTCACTTTTGATTGGCACGTGTCGGGACCCGCCCACCGGAAGTGACATCATAAGCCGGAAGTGAGGTCGTGGCAGGAAGGGACATGAAAAAAGCCCTTTTTGAGGCCTCAGACAATGTTAAACTGACCCAACAGTTGCAACAGTATTCCACAGCACCCCCAGAACATGTTAAGGAGGCCTGGCGTCATGTTAAAGTGACCCAATAGTCCCAAAACTCCAGAGCAGCTCATTTTTCAGTGGCAAGGGAAGGAAAGGCTCCGCTCGCTGCCTGCCTGCCTGCCTGGCTCTGAGAACATGCAGGCAACTCAAACATGCAGGAAATTCAAATGTTGCAGGGGGCGGAGTCGACGAGTGGGCGGGCGAATGGGCAGGGCCAGCCATAATCCTAGAAACCGGTACTCGCGTACCCCCGCGTACCCCCTGCATGACATCACTGAGCCCACTGTACTTCCCGGGCCACTGTCCCTGTATTCCACTGACATCTGCATATGTATAATCAGGAGGTGATTTTCATTGGTAAATTCCCCTCCAGTTGCAGACCCAGCCAACCATGCACCCAGGGACAGAGGAGGAAGAGGTCCGCCCCCTCTGCTGTTTCCCTGCCCCATGCTCTGCCACGCCTCCACACCACACCAGGCCCCATTTCAACGCTGTGCAATGGCAAGGGCAGGCAGGCCAAAACCACTTGCCTCTCTGAGAGGCGAGCCGCCTCATCGCCACCTTCAGGACCTCCGCGCCGGGGGATTTTGCCCCTCCTCGCTTTATGTTCCCCTCTGCCTGCACCACGGCCCTCATCCAAATCCAGGTCTTGATCCTGTTATGCACGAAGGGGGATATCTAGGGGTTAAGCCTCAGCAAGAGAGCTGGAGGGGTGGAGCTAATCGCCTCTCCAATCAGGAGCCCTGGAGGTGGAGTTAACTATATACAGGGGATGGGCTGTTGCTCCAGTTCAGTTCAGTTCTAACTATTGCGTGTTGCAATAAACATTCAAGTTGCACCTGCCTTATCTGAGTTTCTATTGCATGGAACCCAATATATAATATACCAACATCCTGTTGCTTGTTTTTGAGCTGGGAAAACTGTAGCAAGTTTCAAAGACAGGCAAGGGAACATGGGGAGGAACAACCACGAAGAACACACTTAACTCTCTGCTGCTGAAATTAATGAGCTTTCAAAGCGCCTAACTCTGGCTGGATGATGTCCTTCATATTTATCCTGGCCCACCGAATGTTGGATATAGATTTGGAACTGATGGAACCGTAACAGTTGCCACAAATTCCAGATCTGTTTGTTTTCCAGATTTCAGGGGCAAGCCTAACTCCCACGTAGTCGACCGGATAGAGATGCAGATCTTCAACGGTCCTTGTCGGAACCAAATAGCTAAAAGATGAGATCATGTCATCTCTTGTATCTTTCATCTTTAAACTTGTATCTTTAATCACATTCATTAAAAGAGAGCAAATGCTTAAAACGTGAGAACTGGATAAATGAATGCAGTGACTCGGTTTCTGGGTTGCTGCCATGTCTATAGTTCAAACCCTGCTTGGCCTTGATCCACTTCAGCAGATGCAAGAAGAACTTCGCTCCCAAGTGCAGGGAATGGATGGAGTTTTGCCACGATCCATATTGGTTTGGGTGCGTACACTGTGAGCTAGTCCAACACAATGTGTTCAACACCTTCCTTCCTTGCTGGGTCTTGGCAGCGTGGACAGGACCAAATTGCGGATTGTTACCCAAATATGTTAATTCGTTACTGAAACTTGATCTGGATTTCCCGAGACATTTCCTATTGTGTTTGTTTTCTGGCTGGATAGAGTTCCATGTGTTTTCTTTCAAACTTGCACTCTTCCAAACTGTACTTCACATTTAATTTAACTTTACGGCTCAAGCTATATGCACATATCCATGTCATTACAATGACAACACACTGGGGAATTATCATGATACCCGGGAGCCTGGCCCTTCCAGACTGCCCCCTGGGATTGTGAGATGATGCCCAGGCATGGCGTGAGCCATGGGGCGCTGGGCAGCGGTGGGGCGCCGTTGCGTGTGGTCCGGGAGAGACCGTGCGGTTCCCCCCCGCCCACCCCCACATCCCTTACACTCAGAAATAGAGCGTTTCCAGGGTAAGGGAGGCGTGTCTGAGTGACACGCAGGGCGACGTGCGGATGCGCGGTTTCAGTGCCTGTCATGGGGCGCGCTCGGGCCTCCGGGCGCGCCTGATGATGTCCCCTCCTGGCCACCAGCAACCTCCAGTGGACCAGGAGGCAGTCCTTAGCCCAACCAGTAGTGTAGCCCAGCGTCAAGACTGGATTCAGCTAACCCCCGCTCCCAGCACACGCGGCACACCATGGAGTAAAATCTATATATATAAAGAAGAGCATATGTGTGTGTGTATGTATGTTTGTTCCACATAGGCTCCGCAACGCCTGGACCGATTCGCGCCAAACTCGGCACGCGGGTGCCTTGGCCCCCCGAAACCATCGCTGCGCGGTTTTGGAATGGATCGCGCCCCCACGGGTACAAGCGAATTTGTGGTTCTCTGTGGACGGCTATGGGCTGAACCGAACATTCCGAGGCTCTGGTGATGTCATGATGAGATGCAAATGACATGCGGAATCTTCAGGCAGCAACTGAACTCTTGACAGTTGAAGACAAACAGCAGCAAACAGGTTTCACGCAGGCAAACCGATACAATGTGTTCTGTGGACATGTGGGCGGTCCCTGCTTGGCAGTGGACAGTTGGCACAAGGTGCTGTGGCTGTTGAAAGTTTACTTTCTCTCTGAAAGTTTACTTTCACTGTGTAATGTAAGGCAATTGGGCAGGTGCAACCAAAGGCTACAAAGATGAAACAACAGCGTACACAGGAAACACCTGAGGGGAAAAAAAAAAAAACTTGCAACGCTATGTCACAGAGCTGCTACATCTAGAGCAACAGAAACAGTACAGCAGCGTGACAAAAGACTCCACGATAAGAGAGACAGAGCTGCTACATCTAGAGCAACACAAACAGTACAGCAGCGTCACAAACAACTACAGGATATGAAACAGAGGGCTACTACACCTAGAGCAACAGAAACTGTACAGCAGCAGGGATGGGACATATCAACACCCGGGCACACATGTGAGTGGGGGTGGGGTGAGGGATGGGACATATAAAGACCCGGGGACACATGTGAGTGGGGGTGGGGTCAGGGATGGGACATATCAACACCGGGGCACACATGTGAGTGGGGGTGGGGTCAGGGATGGGACATATCAACACCCAGGGACACATGTGAGTGGGGGTGGGGTCAGAGATGGGACATATCAACACCGGGGCACACATGTGAGTGGGGGTGGGGTCAGGGATGGGACATAACACCCAGGGACACATGTGAGTGGGGGTGGGGTCAGGGATGGGACATATCAACCCCCGGGCACACATGTGAGTGGGGGTGGGGTCAGGGATGGGACATATAAACACCTGGGCACACATGTGAGGGGGGGCAGGGATGGGACATATAAATGGGCCATCTGTATGCCTGGTGAGTAGCTGGGGGTCGGGGATGGCACATATAAACACCCGGGCGAAGCCGGGTACATAAAAGCTAGTGTAATAATAAAAGTAGGAAGTGATATTTCTCGCTCCACTCTGCCCTGTACTCTGGAAGAAAGACACGGCTTCCATGATTGGGATAACTCCGCACGACAGCTTTAGGAAACAATCAGTTTCTGCCACATCCCTGCTTAATCACCCCCAGGCCCCAAATCAGTGAAGTCATGCAGGGGGTACGCGGGGGTACGCGAGTACCGGTTTCTAGGATTATGGCTGGCCCCGCCCATTCGCCCGCCCACTCGTCGACTCTGCCCCCTGCAACGTTTGAATTTCCTGCACGTTTGAGTTGCCTGCATATTCTCAGAGCCAGGCAGGCAGGCAGGCAGCGAGCGGAGCCTTTCCTTGCCTTGCCACTGAAAAATGAGTTGCTCTGGGGTTTTAACATGATGCCAGGCCTCCTTAACATGTTCTGGGGGTGCTGTGGAATACTGTTGCAACTGTTGGGTCAGTTTAAAATCGTCTGAGGCCTCAAAAAGGGCTTTTTTCATGTCACTTCCTGCCACGACATCACTTCCGGCTTATGATGTCACTTCTGGTGGGCGGGTCCCGACACGTGCCAATCAAAAGTGAGTACCTGTTCTTAAATCATTTAGATGACACCACTGCCCCAAATGCAGGCAGCTATGTTTCCTTAGGACAGCGGTCTCAAAACTAGAGACTGCTACAGCCCTGAGACGTGTCCCTGGTGTGACCGTTTCTCACCATACCGCCAGGGACGCTTGCAAAGACCCTGAATACAGTCTGCAGGGGTCTTTGCGGCCAGCAGCATCCGGGGTCTGCCGCCTCCTCATAAGGGGGGTGCCCCAGCCCCGTAATCATTTTGATTGCTCTCTCCTGCATATTTTCTACTTCCACTTCGTCCTTTTTGAGATGTGGCAACAAAAACTGTACATAATACTCCAGATGTGGCCTTACCATCAATTTGCACAATGGCATAATAATATTGGCCGTTTTGTTCTCAACCGCTTTTTTAATTACCTCCAGCATGGAATTGACCTTCACCGCTGCCGCACACTGGGTCGACACCTTCATCGAGTTGTCCACTAGCACTCCAAGATCTCTGTCCTGATCTGTTGCCGAAAGCTCAGAACCCATTAGCCTATATGTGGAGTTTTGATTTTTTTTTTTGTCCCAGTGTGCATCACTTTACATTTGTCTACATTGAAAACACATCTGCCATTCTGCTGCCCATTCCTTCATTTTGGAGAGATCCTTCTGGAGCTCTTCACAATCCCTTCTGGTTTTCTCCACCCAGATGCAGATGCAGGTTTCATTTGAAACCTCAAGAAATTAATATTTGTAATGTGCACATGGGCACTCAAATGCATACTGCATCTTGTACTTAGCACATGTAAATGCATGCACATGGCCATAAAATTAACACTGCATGTGGCCACCTGCATAGCAGTGAACTGTGTTTGCATTGCAGCCACCCTTAAGAATAAGTACAACCAGACCCATTGTGAGATCAAACATTCCATTAAATACTCTCAGGAAATGGTCATGGTTGGTTGCTAACAAACCCTGTTTCCCAAGCCACCGCATGCCGGGCTATTGCACAGCAAAGGGATACAATGTACAGCACGGGGGAAAGTGCCTTCAGCAAATTGCAGCTGAAGAAGAATTCAAGTTATGTTTCTTGGTGTGGGAACAGATGTGACAAATATAACAGTGTCTCTATTTTCAACTGTGAAATACTGAAATGTATGCAATCATAATTCACACACACACACACACACACACACACACACACACACACACACACACATACACACACTGCACATGTGCATAGGATTCAAAGCCCAGTTTATCCAGATGGATCTAGGCATGTGCCAAGTATGGGTGTACACCGAAGCACACAGACTTCCCGTTGCCCATGTACATAGTGGTGTGGGAGGGGGAGAGCAGGGAAATAGAGTTCTGTTGAGTTCTGTTCTTATTTCTCTACATAAGTGATGGGAGCACATGAGAGTGCTTGACTGTACAGGTGTGCCTCCATTTCCATGGGGGATCTGTTCCACAGACATTCCACCCCCCTCGCAGATACAGAAACCACAGATACAGGGGATGCTATAAAAATAGAAGCTCCCACGCCACCATTAACATTATTGGGAAAAACTTACCAGGGCGATGTTTTCTTGTTTTAAAAGGTCCCTATAAGCATTAATGAGCAGGCTGCCAGTAGCCTGAATGATTGAGGGCACAATCCTAACCTTGAGTTTGACTGGCACAGTTAGGCCAGCAGAGTTTCACCAGCTCAAGGGACACCGTAAAGTAAGTTTGGAACACTCTCACAGTCAGAGAGGCCAGCACATGGACGTGTGCCATCCTCCCTGACTCCGAGTGGTCCAAATGCCATTGCGCCGGCCAAACTTTGCTGGCCTAACTGTGTCAGCCTAACCCCAGATTGGGATTGCGCACTGATAAAGCTAGCTCTAATGCTAAACAGGAAGCAGTTAACTTTTCCTTCCTGTTTGGCATTAGGGCTAGTTTTGTCAAGCATTCAGGCTGCCAGCAGAGGCAGATCTAAGGGAGGGCAAAGCTCTAGGTTTTGCAGGAAGCCTTACCTTGCAGTGGAAATCACTCCTCTCCTGCACCGTTTTAGCCAATCCTCACAGGGAACTAAACAGCAACATCTTGGCGTTGCTTACTGGCTACAGCAGCAAGGGAGAGGAGGGATTTACATGACAGGGTAAGGCTTCTTGCAACACTTAGAGATTTGCCCTCCCTGTAGATCCACCTCTGGCTGCCAGCAGCCTGCTCTTTAGCCCCATAAGCTTAAATGCTTACAGTGACCTGTTAAAACAAGAAAACTTCTTGTTCACTCTTGTTCACTAACTTCACTCCAGTTAACTTTTAATAATAATAATAATAATAATAATAATAATAATATTTGGTATTTATATACCACCTTTCTTGGTCATCAAATTGCTTCTTTGACTTTAATTCAAGGCTGTTTACATAGGCAGGCATTTTCTAAACGGCAAGGGTTTTTACAAATCACAAACAAAGTTCTAATCTTTCAAGAACAACTACATGCAGATGACACTTTTATCATCCAGTCCTTCTTTCTCGCTGCATGATTGCCTTCCACCGGCTGATAATCTGCTTCTTTGCTCTCACCAAAGAGCAGCTGGCCATCTAGCACAACTCCCCCTCTCACAGGCAGCTAAGATGGCTCAGATTTTAACAATGTTAATGGGAACAAGGTGCAGAAGCAGGGAGATCTTCGGATTACTGAATCAGTGGATACAGGGACCCACTTGTATTCTCAAATTTCAGAAGACATGGTCACAGGTCTATGCCCTCCATTGAGGACTCTGTGCATTGTTCCTCATGTCTCAGGCTTCCTTAAGAGTTCGGAGCTCAATCAGTAAATTGCAACTCCTGCATCCTATTCCAGCTGGCAACATCCAGAAATAAGGGCGTTCCTCCGAGTACAGTAAGAGCACCTGTCAGCTGATTTCAGATTTCACGAATAAGGCAAAGAGCATGAAATCATAACCTACATTCTTTAATGGACAGGCAATACTTGCACATATAGAAGCCCCTGTGGGTGTTTCCAAACTTTTTGTCTTTTAAACTAAGACCATTTCTGAGGGCGCAATCCTAACCCGGTGTTAGGCCGGCACAGTTAGGCCAGCAAAGTTTGGCTGGCACAAGGGCCACCGTAAAGCACGTTTGGACCACTTTCAGCGTGCAATCCTCTGCAGCGCAGCAATGACGAGGCCAACTTGGCAGCGCCATATCCGACGCTGCACAGGAAAGGCTGGAGTCCCCCCCATGGCAAGGGAGCATGCCCTCCCTTACCATAGGGGAGGCTCCTGCCTCCCCTATGTGCTCCTCAAATCAGCACCCCCTAAAGAGTGGGCTACAAGCTCGGCTTCAGCAGTACGTGAATCGAGAACTACCAGATGTACAAGCTGGTTTCCGAAGAGGCAGAGGAACTAGAGATCAAATTGCCAACATTCGCTGGATCATGGAAAAAGCAAGAGAGTTCCAGAAAAACATCTACCTCTGCTTCATTGACTATGCTAAAGCCTTTGATTGTGTGGATCACAACAAACTATGGCAAGTTCTTGAAGAGATGGGAGTGCCAGACCACCTTGCCTGTATTCTGAGAAACCTGTATGCGGGCCAGGAAGCAACAGTTAGAACTGGACATGGAACAACCGACTGGTTTCAAATTGGGAAAGGAGTACGACAAGGCTGTATACTGTCACCCTGCTTATTTAACTTATATGCAGAGTACATCATGAGGAAGGCAGTGCTGGATGATTCACAAGCTGGAATCAAGATCGCTGGGAGAAATATCAACAACCTCAGATATGCAGACGACACCACTCTAATGGCAGAAAGTGAGGAAGACTTAAAGAACCTTCTGATGAGGGTGAAAGAGGAAAGTGCAAAAATTGGCTTGAAGCTCAACATTAAAAAAACTAAGATCATGGCCACCACTCCCATCACTTCCTGGCAAATAGAAGGGGAAGAAATGGAAGCAGTGACAGACTTTATTTTCCTGGGCTCCAAGATCAGCGCAGATGGTGACTGCAGCCATGAAATTAAAAGACGTTTACTTCTTGGGAGGAAAGCTATGGCGAACCTAGACAACTTAATAAAAAGCTGAGACATCACCCTGCCAACGAAGGTTCGCATAGTCAAAGCGATGGTTTTCCCAGTAGCAATGTATGGCTGTGAGAGCTGGACCATAAGAAAGGCAGAGCGCCGAAGAATAGATGCTTTCGAATTATGGTGCTGGAGAAGACTCTTGAGAGTCCCCTGGACTGCAAGGAGGTCCAATCGGTCCATCCTCCAGGAAGTCAAGCCTGATTGCTCCCTGGAAGGACAAATCCTGAAGCTGAAGCTCCAATACTTTGGCCACCTCATGAGAAGAGAGGACTCTTTAGAAAAGACCCTCATGCTGGGAAAGATTGAAGGCAAAAGGAGAAGGGGGCGGCCGAGGATGAGATGGTTAGATAGTGTCACCGAAGCGACGAACATGAAGTTGGGCGAACTCCGGAAGCTAGTGGAGGACAGGGAGGCCTGGCGTGCTGTGGCCCAGGGGGTCGCAAAGAGTCGGACACGACTTAGCGACTGAACAACAACAACAAAGAGTGGGCGCAAATCCAAGAAGACCGTGTGGCCCGAATTGGGGCCTCATGGCCTTGCAGACGGACTTAGGACATGGCCGTAGGGCCACCTCCCGAGCCCACTCACATCCCGCTCACGTCCCGCCACCCAGCCTCCCTCCTCCCACCAATCCCTGTCCCAATATGGGACATAGCCTCCCTCGCACAGGCCAGCTTCGGCCAAGGGAGGCATTACGTGTGTGCAACAGGAACGGCACTGCCTGTAGCGCCAGTCCTGATGCCTTAGCTCCAATGTGGGGGTGCTAAGGGTGTATGGACTAAGGGTGCAGCATTGACACAACCCCGTTGCGCCGACGCTGTGCAGGGTTTAGGATTGCGCTGTCAGTGTAAGGGAGGATGTTGAACGACTATGTGCTGGCCTCTCTGATTCCGAGAGGGGTTCAAACATACTTTACAGTGTCCCTTGCACTGGCTCAGCTTCGCTGGCCTAACTGTGCCAGCCTAACTCCAGGTTAGCATTGCGCCCTGAATTGCTCTTGTGAATCGCTCGGCCACAATTCAAACACGGTGTTGGTTGCTCTTCATATTTACAGGTAGAAGATCCCTTATCCGGACATCCAAAATCCAGACTATTCTAAAATCCAAACATTTTTGTTCAAGGCTTTTAAAAAACTTGCTTTAATGTGACCACGACAAGGTCTTGTGCTCTTTCCCACGAACAGGCTGTAAGTTCTATTCTCTGCTCTGTGATGTGTGCCGATACAGCGTTAAAAAATGTCAGAGAGGCCAGTACACACCCAAATGGGTAATAGTGAAAAGAGCAAGAGGAAGCATTTCTCATTATATTTATGCAATTGTTCCAAAATCCAGAAAAATCCAGATACCTTCCCGTCCCGAGCAGTCCAGATAAGGGATACTCAACCTGTATTTTAAAGTTGACGAGTTAATTCCTCTCTCCTGCTGTCTCTAGCCTTTCAGACACTCTTGAACCAAGGTCTTGTTAAGGCATCTGGAACATCGAATTATGTCAAGGGCTTTGCTCCAGGTTGTACTGTATCCACACATCTTGCTGCTGAGTTTTGATTGGCAGAGCAGCAGATTGACAGTGGTGGAATTTACCTCCCTGGTCAGCTGTTGATTGCTGCAGCTTGTCCTCCTGCGGAAGGGAAGAAGAGAAGAATGGCAGCCTAGAGTGTCTCCCAAGCACAGAGGCGAAGGAAGGGTGTAGCAGGGGGTGGTGAGAGCCATGGGCGCCGGCAGCAGCAAGGCGCCATTGCGCGGAGCAACCTGCGTGCTTTTTGGCCCGCGCACCCTCCCCTATGCTTGTATCACACTGAAACGGAGTGATCCCGGGTGCAGGGAGGCGTGGCTGGGCGACACATGGGGGTGGGGCAACATGCTGGGGACGCGGTTACATCGCCCTGCCCTGGGCATGCTCGGAGCTCCGTACGTCTCTGCCCAAGCGATTCACTTTATCCAGCACACTATTCCTCTCTACTACCTTCATTTCCTATCCTCCCTGCCTTTTGAAAAAGAACCAGACAACAATATATAGCTGCAATTATAGCAATATGTTTCGACAACATCTGTTACAGCGATTTAGGGTGCAATCTTAACCTGGAGTTAGTCCGGCGGAGTTAGGCCAGCAAAGTTTGGCCAGCACAAGGGACACCGTAAAGTGTCAGGGAGGCCAGCACACAGATGTACACCATCCCCCTTGAATCCGAGAGTGGTCCAAACACACTTTATGGTGTCCCTTTTGCCGGCCAAACGTTTCTGGCCTTACTGTGCCAGCCTAACTCCAGGTTAGGATTGTGCTTTTAAATCATAGCGCTGATTTCATCTATTTTGACCATTAACTATCTGTACTCAGAATTTGTTCTGAAGTGCATTGTGTGGTCTCAATGAAGGCAATTGCTTGCTTGATCAATGTTCCATTGTGAATGTTGGTAACAGCCCACCAGTTTTATTTAAGGTCATGAAAAGACAGTCCAAGTTCTCCTGTTTTATTGTATTTGAGTCATTTCTGATGCACCGATAGGACAATACAAACGGATCAAAAGATGTTCCAGGGATGGTAAGAAGCCTCATTGTTTTTCTTTCCATAAGTAACAGCTGTTGGCTAACGGCTCCCCTCAGAGGTAATATAGAAAGCATGCACCCGTTGAAGCCTTCACTTTCTTGAGTAAATTGCACTAAAGAAGTGCCTCTTGTCTGATGCAGTGAAAAATGTGTATATTTATGGGGTCTTGCAGTCCCATAAGAACATCTGTGTAGTACCTTCTACCTTAACCCATAGGTAGAGATGTTTGAAAATGGTTTTATTTACTGAGAAGTAAGCCTATTGTGTTCAGTAAGACTTAGGCTGTAAACTGATCGCAAGAAACAAACCCCTCTACCCATAGACATGACAGCTGCTAAAGAACAAAAGGGTAGTTAATCTTGGAACTCTTTGCCACAGGTGGTGGTGATGGCATCTGGTCTGGACGCCTTTAAGAGGGGATTGGACAGATTTCTGGAAGAAAAGTCCATCGTGGGCTATAGGCAATGATGGGTTGTAACCTCCTTACATTGGTGGTGGGCTACTTCAGAGTACCGGGTGCAAGGGAGTGGCAACAGGATCCAAGCATCTTGCTGTCTCATGCCTCCCTGGGGCACCTGGTGTGCCCACTGTGAGATACAGGAAGCTGGACTAGATGGGCCTTTGGCCTGATCCAGCAGGGCTCTTCTTATGTTCTTATGTTCTTATTATGAAAGGTTAATTAAGAGAAGCCAGAATCAGGGGGTTAATTTGGTCAGTACAAACAAATGTGTGAGTTTGTTTCTTGGCATGGTGCACCAAAGGCAGTTATATGGTTAATATTTAAGAGCATAAGAAGAGCCCTGCTGGATCAGGCCAAAGGCCCATCTAGTCCAGCTTCCTGTATCTCACAGTGGCCCACCAGATGCCTCAGGGAGCACATGAGACAACCAAATGCCTGCATTCTGTAGCCACTCCCTTCCACCTGGCATTCTGGAGCCGCGGGGAGGCTCCAGCCTCTCCTATACTGCACTGGATATGGCGTTGGCCGGCCAGCCTCACCATTCCAGCGAAGGATGGAATTGCTCCCTGAGCCTCACAGCTGAGTTGGGATTTGAGCCCTAGTCACCCTGGCTCAGTCCTAAGGCTCAGACCATAACACCACACTGGCTCTCCAAAATAAAGCAGAAAGCAAATTAGTGACTTGAATAATGTTTTAATGGGTGTGATTTGGCTATCAGAAAGTCAACTTATACTGTGTTGTACTTCAATTCTGTTCAAGCTATCCTATACTTATACTATACTATACTTATACCTATCTTTTTAATAGGTATTCCAGTATCTGTGGCATCTGTGGATAACTGAAACCGTGGCTACTGAATCAGCGGATACCGGGGCAAGCCTGTAATTTGGTTGACTTCAGGACATGTTTCTACAGTTATCTCTTGACAATTTAATGCTATAAACTGTTCAAAAGTGAGTTTTTCTTTTGAGTTATTCACAGAGGCGGATCTACAGGGAGGGCAAAGCTCTAAGTGTTGCAAGAAGCCTTACCCTGTCATGTAAATCCCTCCTCTCCCTTGCTGCTGTAGCCAGTAAGCAACGCCAAGATGTTGCTTTTCCCTGTGAGGATTGGCTAAAATGGTGCAGGAGAGGAGTGAAATGAACTCGGTGCAGGAGTATTCAGAAATGAAATGAACGCAGAGGAATGTATTGTTTTAACGAGCTTCTCTTCTGAGTTATCCAAATGCAAACCTTTTGGGTAATACTGTAGAAGAAAGAAGGCATTCACAATTTGGGGAGATTTTCATCAGTAAACACTTGGATACAAATTTGCATTGGCTAAATGTCTAGTGGCAAGTTATTTATACACCCTGATCTAAGGTCAAGCCATATGGATTTTCAACACACGTATCACTCAAACCATAAGACCGAAATTGAAGAACATTGATGTGGTTCCAAAACTTTAACTAGAAGGACCAAGTACGTGAATTATACGTGACCTTGAACAGTGAACTACAGAACCCTAGCAATTGACACGGGACCTTTCAGATGGAGGCTTTCCAAGGGATAACTGATGGCCACAGTCCTCCTGAGGGCTGTCCTAATACAGGTGCTGACGAATTCTCTAATTCAGTGCTGTAACACCTACACTACAAAGTTGGCAGTGGTAATTCAAAATCCCTGAGGTCGTTGGTATCTCACCTCACTTCCTGTTTAGCAATAGCACTGCTGGGGAAAGCAGCCACCTTGCAAGTGGACACAACATTCTAGGTCAGTGATGTTCCTACCGGGGGGGGGGAGGAATCAGCGGTGTTATGCTGCCGGAACGCTGGGCGGGACATCGGGTGATCGACAGCCCGCCTGTCGCGTTCCGCAGCGTTCCGCTGTTTGCGTAATGTATGCAAGCGGCGTAATTGGTTAAGCAAACGGTGTAACACTGCAGAACGCGACGGGCAGGCTGTCGATCACCCGGATGTCCCGCCCAGCGTTCCGGCAGCATAACACCGCTGGAAGGAATGCTACGTTTTGCAGAAGCCTGAGCTCCTGTGTAACACGGCCCCTCCCCTTGCCTTCAGAGCCATTCCCGGCACAGACAACAAAGCCTCTGAGCTGCAAATGGCTCTGCAGGCAAGAGGGAAGGGGCTGCTTTACACAGGAGCTCAGGCTCCTGCAGGACTTAGCATGTTGCCCCCCTATACGAATGCCACTGTTTTAGGCCCCTTTATCTCCCCAAACCCAGCGAGTGGCCTCACGTGATCCCACCTACTAGTTGGATCCCCACCTCCATGTAACCATTTAATTGGATCCCACCTCCAATTAACCAGTGGTCAAAATCCTTGATATCAACCTTTGAAACTAGGCTGCTGGGACAGATTGCTGCAAGAGCCCCTTGAAATGTAGAACCAGAGTCAGCACAAGCAGTTCCGCCATCTTGAAGTAGCCACCTCCACCACGTTCCGAAGGTCCTTCCAATCCTCTGCACTGCTGCAAAATCCCTTGCAGCAGAGGTTCTCAAACATTTTGGCACAGGGACCCACGTTTTAGAATGACAATCTGCCTGGGACCCACTGGAAGTGATGTCATGGCCTGATTTGCCATCATTGTGATGCCAGAGCCCGCTGCTTTCCTGAGAACGTAGCAATCAATTGGATTGTTTCTCAGTCATTTTCCAATAGCAAAGTCATAGTCATAGTCATAACCTTTATTGGCATACAAAGGAAAAGGAAACAATACAAAAAATAACACAGCAACCAGGGATACAAGAGATCATAAGGAGAGGGTTAATTTCATAATCATAGCTAGAAAATTAGCAATAGAATTTGTGATCGGGGGGCAGCGATCAATAAGGAGGATAGGGAGGGGGTTAGAGAAAGAACTAGAAAGAGAAGATAGCCAAGGAACTAAGAGCAGTTGACGTAAAAGTTGGTGAGCTGGGCATCTAAGGATTGTGTGTTCCAATGAGTCTGGGGTAAGGTCAGATGGGAGTTTGGAGAAGCGGCCGAAAAGCATAGCCGATGGAAAGATGTTAAGACGAGCAAGCATGAACGCCCTTCTCATGCAAGGGTTGATCAGTGAACTAAAGTAGTTGTTAGGCCAACCTAAAGAAGGGGGCAGGCCAAAGAAACTTGGGGAACAAGTAGGGTTAAGGGAAGAGCTGAGTTGATCAAATTCTGATTGAAAAAGTTTTGTTTTAATTAAAGAATGGGCTCTAGATAATTCAGTATCTGCTAACGATTCCAAGGATAAGTCAAGAGCTAGTAATTTAGCTTCAAGAAATTTTAACCAATTAGAATGATAGGTATCTTTGAGAAGATTGAACAATAAAGAATCAGGGCGGCTAGTAAGAAATAGCCGAAGCCAACATTTAAACGTTTGGGACCAAGCAAGGGTAGTGGGTATATGAATCGCGAATTCCAATAGCATGGTGGAAAGATGGATAGAATTTGGCAAACCTAAGATTCTTCTAAGGAAGGAGGCAGCAAAAAGGTCAAGGTCATAATTGGCTGCCTCTATCCAAATAGGCACACCGTAGAGTAGATGGGATAGGACTTTGACTTGAAAAATACGGAGTGCTGAAGGAACGTATTGGTTACCAGAGGAATGGTGGAACTTGGAAATCGCTCTAGAGTGGAAAGAAGACAAAGTTAAAGCAATTTTTTTTATGAGGGATCCAACTAAGTTTGTGATGGAAGAGGATCCCCAAATATTTATAGGATTGAACCAATTGGTATGATTGGGACCCAATTTTCCATGTAGATGGGGTCCAAGATTTGGAAAAAATCATAATTTTAGTTTTGTCAGAATTAATGGTCAAATCATTAGAGGAACGATATTTTTGAAATCTGAGAAGGGAGCGACGTAGCCCTAGCTTGGTGAGTGAAAGCAGGACTGCATCATCAGCGTAAAGGAGTATGGGTCAATAGCAAAGTCACACAGAAAAAAGCCTATTGACAACCTTGACACAAACCAAACAACCACACAGCCCTCCTGCTTTCCAGCATCCCATCTTCCCATATTTTCAATACGGCTGCTCTAGGTGCTTCGCAACCCATCTGAAATTGGCTCGGGACCCACTGGTGGGTCCCAACCCACAGTTTGAGAATCACTGCCTTGCAGCAGTGGATTGCTAGAAGCTGTGTATAGGATTGTAGTCCAGAAGCATACCTAGAGGGAGATCACAGCACTATGCTTTGCAAGCAGCAGCTCCCCCTCCTCTGCGGAGTCATTCCCAGTGGCTAGAGCAAAACAAAGGCTATGTTGTCTTAGCTCCACAGAGGAGGGGGTGAAGCTGCTTGCAAAACTTGGTGCTGCGATGCCCCTCTAGGTATGCCACTGTTGCAGCCTTAGTGATTAATGTTGCTATTGCCCCTCCAACAAAGTGGTGTTTTTGCCCTGGAGGATAATTTGGCCAACTAAAGCTGCAATCCTAACCAACTTTCCAGCACCAGGGTAAGGGCAATGCAGCTCTGACATAAGGGAACAAACATTCCCTTACCTTGAGGAGGCATCCATGACTACTACTCCATTGCAGGATGCAGAACTTGCCCCATTGGCACAGCTATGTCAGGGCTGGAAAGTTGGTGAGGATTGGGCCCCAAATAAGTATGGGCCTCTATCTACTGTATCAGACTGATGTTGAATGTTTTTGGGGGGGTGTTGTAGCTTAAGTATCAATCACCTGGTCCCTTATCTTTGGGACATTAGTAGAAGTCCTACTACAATTTAAGTGTTACTTGCAAACCATGGGAACTTTACTTGTGTGTAACAACTGAGTGACTCCATTTGCTCATTTCTTTCTGAGAAAAAAAAGTTGGCTTCGAGAAGATAGCTGGAGAAGCTCCAAATGTCATCCTCTTGAGTAATTTATGGAGTGCTAACTCATATTCAACAGCAGGTAATGAGATACCCAAAAATGCTTCCCAGAAGATGCCAAAGAAAACACTGTTAGGTGAAATGTTCATCGTGCAATTCACTTACTGAAATGAGGGAGCCTCTGGATGGAATCGGCTCTTTCCATTCAGGGCCACGCCACATAAACAGGCAGCCCCCATGAAGAGGCCAGTTTAAGGATGGTTTAAATAGCTATTTGCCACATGGATTGGAACATTTCTTCCGCACTACTACAAATGTTCAAAAGATAAGATTATAGGTGGGCTCAATTCTATTGATGCTAGTGCCGGCAGTAACCAGTGTAACCAGCAGTAACCTGTTGGCAGACATGTCATGTAGCGAGTACGCGGGGGTACGTGTGTACCCGTTCCTAGGATTAGGGCTGGCTCCGCCCATTCGCCCGCCCACTCGTCAACTCCGTCGGCACTCTGCTCCGCCCCCTGCAATGTTTGAATTGCCTGCACGTTTGAGTTGCCTGCACGTTCTCAGAGCCAGCCAGGCAGGCACGCAGGCAGGCAGCAGAGCGAGGGAGACCGATGGCAGCAGCAGTGTGAGCAGGTAGGCTGCCTGGGACTCTCTCCCGAGGAGGCACGGCGGTTCCTGGGGGGGAATCGGTAGCCTGGGACTCCCAGGCCTTCTCCCAGGCTGCCGCGTAGCCTACCAAGGAAGCGTGGCGGTTCCTGGGGGCGGTTCCTGGCTTCCGGCTATGACTTCACTTCTGGTGGGAGGGCCCCGACACAAGTGCCAATCAAAAGTGAGTACCTGTTGCTAAATCATTTAGATGCTGTTACTGCCTGTTGGTGCCAGTGTCACGGAAGTGTCATAAGGCACTTCCACCGCTGGCTGTAAGGACTTACCGCTGGTGCCGGCCTAGCACCAGGCCCCAGGGCCTAGAGGAGCCCATGGTAAGTAACACTGGCAGTGTGCTGTTTCTGGCGGGGAGGGTGCAATGGGGCAAGGGGAGGGGCAGACCTGGGGTGGGGCTAGTGGTGGCCTCCACCACCAGGTCCTTAACTGTGGCCTGACACGGAGGCCCTCAAGTCTGCGCTGGCAAAATAGCCAGCACAGACTTGAGAAGGCCCATTGGTGGTCCTCCGTCCTTCCCCTGAGGTGAATCTCATGGCTGCCACGGCACTCAGGATGCAGCAGTAATAATAATAATAATACTTGTATTTATATACCGCCTTTCTTAGGTCACCAGTTTTCTCTAATGACTATAACTCAAGGCGGTTTACCTAGGCAGACTTTATTCAGAAACCCAAAGGGTTTTTACAATTTTAACAGAAATGTTCTATCTTCCAAGAACTACACACATACAGATGGATCTTTCTGGATTTAGTCCTTTTTGGTCACCGTCTGTCTTCTTGCTGGCTGATAAGCGGCTTCCCTGCTCCCACCAGAGAAGCGGCTGAACTTCGGCACAACTCCCCCTCACACAAGGCAGCCGAAGCTCGTTAATCAGTTGCAATTAACGAGGTCTGCCGTTCACAGAGACTTCCGGCAGTCCCGAACTGGCGACCTTCAGATCTTCAGCTCTTATCTTCAGGCAAATGGAGGCATTAACCCTCTCGACTAAATCTTCTGCCATTTGGCAGTCAACTTTTTAACATCATGATCCACCTACAAAAGGTTCACTTTACTAGACACTCAAGCAATTGGGCAGCACTGCTCCCCACAAGTAGCAAGTTGTCTAACCTTTGATGCACAGAGCCTTATCTACCCTGTCAATTTCAGGGTTGTTTTTTTTTGGGGGGGGGAGGTAATCTGCACAACAGAGGAAGTTAAGGCAGTAATGCCTTTCCGTCAGTGCCAGTGTCACAGAAGTGCCATAAATTGGATTGTGACCTGCAGTCTGAGAACCACTGACATAATGTGTGATGTGTTAAAGAGGCCTGTGTGTACAAGGGTCCTAGTTGCACAATATCTGCAAATATTGCAAGTTTTTGCAATATTCGCAAATTTTGCACAGGTATCCATTGGGGTTCCATCCTGGACCCCCCCCCCCCCAATACCTGAAACCGCAGATACTGGGGTTGCCTTTTTAAAGATAGGGGAACGAATCAGTGGTTTTGCTGCAAAACGGTAAAAAAAGAGATTTGTTTAATGTTCCCCTATCTTTTCAATTTTTGAATTATGGTGTTGGAGAAGACTCTTGAGAGTCCCCTGGACTGCAAGGAGATCCCATCAGGCAATCCTACTGTACAGGAAGTCAAGCCTGACTGCTCCCTGGAAGGACAAATACTGAAGCTGAAGCTCAAATACTTTGGCCACCTCATGAGAAGAGAGGACTCTTTAGAAAAGACCTCCATGCTGGGAAAGATGGAAGGCAAAAGGAGAAGGGGTGGCAGAGGATGAGATGGTTAGATAATGTTACCGAAGCAATGAACATGAAATTGGGCAAACTCTGGAAGCTAGTGGAGGACAGGGAGGCCTGGCGTGCCGTGGTCCATGGGGTTGTGAAGAGTCAGACACAACTTAGCAACTGAACAACATCTTTTTAATAAGCGTCCCAGTATCCCTGGCATCAGTGGATAACTGAAACTGTGGATACCGAGTCTGTGGATACTGAGACACACCTGTATATGAAACTGCATGCTCTGAAAATGCCCTTTGCTGTCTTATAAAGGTTACTAATGAGTAAAACAAATCTAACAATGTGTAGAATATGCCCTTCATTAAATCCTTTCTGAGAGATTTTATTACTTTGTTTGTGGACAGGGAAGACTACTTTTTTCCAAATTTATAATACTAATAGAATGACAAACATCGTTTATACCAAACAGTTTGGAGGAGATCAAGCTGTCCACATCTCCAGAGAGCTGATGGTACAAAAGTCCAAGGATATGCACTTTTCACTATGGTGTGAGCAATGGCTTAGCAAATGAAAGTGTAGCCTGGTGCAGAGGGAAAAACGATGCCCTGAAAGTGACGTCACAACAGGAAGTGACATCACAGTTATACTTTTGTTTTCGGGGTGTGTGTGGCCATAACTTTTGATAGACTGTAGATATTCCAACATAGATACACACCAACGAACGGTTTCATTGCATTCTGCAATAAATTCTGAATTGATTATAATGGGCCTTACTTCTGAGTAGACATGCATAGGAACAACATAGTTGTTGTTTTAAACTGGTGGGATAGCTCATAGGGCAGTTAGGACTGGAATCTGCTTGTAAACATGAGGGATAACTGTTTATCTGTTGCAGCTAAAACAACAAAGAGCCTTCTGGTTTCCTATGGCTTAGCAGGTTTACTGCAGCATGAAAATTTCATAGATTAGAGCCTCTTTGTTATTCTAAAGCAGAGTGCAAACCTAACCTGGAGTTAGGCCGGCACACCTAGGCCAGCTAAGTTTGGCTGGCACAAGTGCCACCGTCAAGCACGTTTGGACCATTCTCGGAGTCAGGGAGGATGGTGCACGTATGTGTGCTGGCCTCATTGACTCTGAGAATGGTCCAAACATACTTAACGGTGTCCTTTGTGCCGGCCAAATTTTGCTGGCCTAACTGTGCCGGCCTAAATCCAGGTTAGGATTGTGCCCTCATTTATGTTGCAAGTGCCCCAGGAAGTAGGCACCACATGGACTTCAAGTATTTTTCTTTTTTACCTGTCATCAGGCAACCCCTGTATGAAATAGAATCTTGACAGTTCCCAAGAACACAGGATGCGAGCCAAGGATGCAGTTGGATGGTGTACATGTGTACAGGTGATGCTCAGTCCAGAAAAATCTGAACAGTACTTACCCACTTGATTGTTGCCTTGCTCCTGATTACATAGGAAATTGATTGGCACTGAGTCAGACTACTGGTCTACCTAGTTTAGTTCAGGATTATTGATAGTGATGTGTGGCAGTTCTCCAGGGTTTCCAGTTCTGTCCTACCTGAGCCGTCACAGGAAAAAAGTCAACCGTGAGCCATTGTTGGACCATTGTCCAATTTAGCCAGAGCAGCCAGTGACTGCTGATCTCTAGGATTCTTAAAAAGAACATTGAACCAGATGAACCTTGGTCTGATCCAGCAAATCGCTTGTTTTTAGCCAAGAGAGCAGTCGTGTCTCATTATCCACTAGGGTTCTGTTCTGGAACTGCCAGTGGATACCAAAAATCAGTGGAAAAATAGCTTTAAAGACCCACTTTCTTGCTCTCTCATTGCAACCCTAGTATGCATTGGTACAGATGCTATACCACATTCAGCCACTAGATGGGATGAATAATGGAAATGGGATTTTGGCCCTTTTCCCCCCTTGTTAGGAGGCATTTAAAGGTGACCCTGGTATCAGTGGCTAGTCAAATTAAGTGGATACCAAATGAGAGGATACTGATGTCCCATTGTACATATAAAATATTTCCGAACACAGATTCATCCTGTCTTAATTACTACGAGTTAAGTATACCTAAAGTTTATCTCCTGGTAGACTATGGCCATTCAAATACATTTTTAAAATGTAGATCATGCAAATGTCAACCCACTCCTGTTTTAGAATGTATACCGTTAGTATTAATCAACTGTTTTGAAAGATAATTGTGAATGAAAAAACATTAATCTGAATCATATGCCCCATTTTTTCACTCTGTCACAACACCAGTACCAAGGGACATCCACTAAAGTAGAGATTTGGGAGAATTAGGACAGATAAAAGAAAATACTTTTTGCCCAGCAGGTAATTAACCTGTGGAACTCCTTGCCACAGAACATGGCGATGGCATCGGGCCTGAATGCCTTTAAAAGGAGACTGGAGAGATTTCTAGAAGAAAAATCATTCTCAAGTTACAAGTCGTGATGGGTATGTGCAACCTCCTGGTTTTAGAAAAAGACCAGCTCAGAAAGCCAAGTGCAAGGGAGTAGCAATAGGATGTAGGCATCTTATTGATTTGTGTGCTCCCTGAGGTATCTGGTGGGCCACTGTGAGATACAGGAAGCTGGACAAGATGGGCCTTTGGCCTGATCCAGTGGAGCTCTTCTTATGTTTTTATTATCAACTTTACTGAGGCAGAAAATATTTGAGTGGGTAATCAATATTAGTAAATCTAGATTTTCCAGAATGAGTAAATGAAATTACATTTTTGCTCAAGGGGTAAGGCTGGAAAAAAAAATGGGTCAACAGAGCTGGATCTTTCAGATGTTACTTCTATGCATCAGAAAACCACACACAGGTTGGCTAGTTGAGCACATTTGTGTTTCTCAGTTCACCAGGCCAGTCTCACGATCCATAAAAGGGGAACATCTAGAGCACAGGAATACAGGAATACCCAACATTGCATCATATTGTTGAGGGGGGCGGGAAATCTCTAGAAAATGCATCTGTCAGAGCAGAAGCATAGCCTGAGGAGGGTGTGGTAAAAACAGTAGGCGCTGCAATGTGCTGTGTAAGCAACCCCTCCCTCTCACAGTCAGAGCCATTCGGGGCAGCGACAGCAACTGCGCAAATGGCTCCGACAGCAAGGGGGAGGGGCCACTTACGCAGCACATTGCAGTACCTGCTGGGCTTACTATGCCGCACCCCCCTCTGGCTACGCTATGAGTCAGAGTTGATCACCGTTCCCATATTGCAGCCAGGAAGCCAAAGCTGAGGCCACTTGCCTAAGGCCACCTAGTGGGCATTCAAGGCAGAAATGTGGTTCAAACCATGTAATGGAAGTCCTGATTTACAGCCCAGGCTAATAGCCGTGACACTGAATAGTATGCCATCTCTCAAGCTGGACAAAGGCATTTCTTTTGAGTCACTGCATTTCATGAGACCTACATAGAAATATCTGGAAGGAAGTGCATTCTATTCAGACAGAAAAAAACAGACTTCCTTTGCCTGGAGGGGCAACTGTTCTAGAAGCTGGCAAATGAAAGAAATAAAACCTCTCTGCACAGCGGCTTTCCTCCAAGTTTCCCCAAAATACTGTAAAATAGTGATTCTTCAGCACAAGCATAAAGATCTCTGTCAGGAAATGTGACTTTTCTGTCTCCAGTAGTTGCTTTTTAGAGGGCTTTCCTGAGTATTCAGCATTCAGGGCACGGCTGCTTGCATTTCGTGAACAGTTTCAAAAACCATCAATAACAAAATGAATCCAAAAAGACGCAAAAACCAGCACGATGCCTAATGTAGGTTGTCTCCAGTGGTGGGATTCAAATAAATTAACAACCGGTTCTATGTCCTCCTTTCTTTGTACTGCTTCTTACTACAGCACTACTTTTGTATATCAATAAATTAGCAACCGGTTCTGCAGAACTGGTGAGAACTGGCTGAATTTCACCACTGGTTGTCTCTCTATGTATGGAGACTCCAGCATTACACAGCAGAAACCTTCTTTTTGAGCCAACAGACTTGGCCTCTGAAAGGAATAGGAAGGGCATTACACGGTTCCGGTTCAGTCCCTGTATGCCGTGCTTGGAATACGTTTGCAGAGGCGGATCTAAGGGTGGGGGGCAAATCTGTAAGTTTTGCAAGAAGCTTTACCCTGTCATGTAAATCCCTCCTCTCCCTTGCTGCTGTAGCCAGTAAGCAATGCCAAGATGTTGCTGTTCCCTGTGAGGATTGGCTAGAACAGTGCAGGAGAGGAGTGTTTTCCACTGCAAGGTAAGGCTTCTTGCAAAACTTACAAATTTGCCCGCCCTTAGATCCGCCTCTGTACGTTTGCATCGAAACCAACATAAAAGACAGGGAGCCCCGACCACAGAGCAACAGTCCCGTAATGTCTTGTGCATTAGGAACAGGAAAGAGGAAAGAAACCTCCAAACTGATTTGTAGCAGCACTTCAGTAAGATTGCTGTAAAAAAAATCAGAGAAGGAAAGTGAAGAAACAGCTTTGGTGATGGCCAAACTACTTTGGAACTCATTACTGCTTAGGTTGATGATCTTTTCTTTCCTTTTTTCTTTCTTTCTTAAAATAAAAATGGGGTGATGTGATCACAAACAATGAAGAAAGGAATTTGAGTTTGGTGAAGGGCATTTAGGTTACTGGTGCCTTAAAAAAAAGTAAAAATCTTTTTTGGCTTACCTCTCTGTTGGCCACCTGGCCTCTAATGGGTCTTCTTGGATCTACACCAGGAGATGTGGACTGATGGTGGAGTGGCTGGTACTGCCTGAAGCTAAGCAGAAGAATCTGTGATTTGTTTTTGGATGGGAGACGGAATGCCAGGCTGCGACAAGCTGCAGCACCTGTTGTGGCAGAACGGGGTCTCTGTGGAGCTGATTATTCACTGCGAATGAGAGTTGTAGAGGAGTGTGTGAAAAGGCCAGCTGGCAAATGAACTAACTAAATCAATAAATACAGCAGCTATTTATGCCTAGGAGATTCAGGGAGAAAGTTGAGCTGAGAAAAAGGGGATAGGATCTTGGCATGTGCAATTGCCACCCATTCCCACCAGCAGCACCAAAGCAGCAATGCCAAAAAGGTACACACTGCATTCTGTGGTGGGAGGGGGTGACCCAAAGGCAAATGGGAGGTAAGTGAAGATTCAGGTGAAGATTTGCTGCTGCTGCTATTGAAGCCTTCACTGGCAGGTAAAGGTACACAGAAGGAACATCTAATTCCTGTGCATTGTTTAGCATGGCCAGAAAGAAAGAGCACTGCTGGAAAATGGAATCTTGACTTACCCCTATGGAAGAAAAATGGAAAGCATTTTCAAATGCCCCAAGAGTGCACAGAATCAATCACTACTATCAATCACTACTATTTATATACCGCTTTTCAACATAAAGTTCACAAAGCGGTTTACAGGCAAATAATAACATTAATGTTAAATGGCTCCCTGTCCCAAAAGGGCTCACAATCTAAAAGAATGGAGAACACCACCAGCAACAGCCACGAGAAAGACACTGTGCTGGGGTGAAAAGGGACAATTGCTCTCCCCCTGCTAAATATAAGAGGACACCACTTGAAAAAGTACCTCTTGCCCACTTAGCAGGGGTTGCTAAGGAGAAGAAGCTTATCTTCTCCTTAAGCCGCATCATTTGAATGTAGACAAAGGATGACACCAAAAGCTTAGTGTTGACTCCACCACATGACCTTCCCTGTGATGCACTTAAAAGAGGAATGTCTTGTTTAACCTAGCATCTCCCTAAAGATCTATGGAGCAGTAATTGTCACAGTCAGATTTTTGCAAAGCCACTCTAAGCATGAGGATGTTCCAGAGAAGTTGTCCCTGCGGCAAGCTCAGCTAATTCAAGCAAATGCAGTATTTAAGCATAAGGTTTATATGCATGTATTTGTTCTGTATTTAGCTTCTGTAGAGATAGGAAATGGTTGGGTCCTAGTGACCTTTGCATGCCTTTAATTTTCTTTTGAAGATCTGATCTGCTACAAGGCTTGCTTTAATTTTCCTCTAGTGATGTTTGCCAGCTCCATCATCCAGAATACCCCACATTTAGGGCGCAATCCTAACCTCGAGTAAGGCCGGCACAGTTAGGCTAGCAAAGTTTGGCCAGCCCAAGGGACACTGTAAAGTATGATTGGACCACTCTTGGAGTCAGGGAGGATGGTGCATGTCTGTGTGCTGGCCTCTGACTTCGAGAGTGGTCCAAACGCGCTTTATGGTGGCCCTGGTGCCGGCCAAACTTTGCTGGCCTAACTCCGCTGGCCTAACTCCAGGTTAGGATTGCGCCCTTAGCAGTACCCAGCAGATGATTCTGGCTTTCCCACCCAAGTAGCAATTTCTATGTCAAATATGCATCCCCCCAACATGGAGTTTGGTACTGAAAATGCATGTTTCGTATGCAACATGTTGAAATGCTCCTAGGGGTGTCTGTGAGGAAAAGGATATGAGATATTAGGACCTGGCCTAGGGAACATCAAAGGAAAATGCATCCTTTCTCGTCACTATAAGACTCTGTCACAATCTCCAGGAATATTTGGGAGAACGGGAAGGAGGAGGGTTCAGATTTTAGGATCCTGGGGAATTGGAAGCAGGGCTGATAAAAGATGCCCCAGGCAAGAGACCAAGTCATTGGCTAAGAAACAAAGAGGAAGGACAATGAAGAAAGAGCAGATTTGATAACGAAGATTAGCAGAAGATTTAGCCGAGAGGGTTAATGCCTCCATTTGCCCGAAGATAACAGCTGAAGATCTGAAGGTTGTGAGCTCGGGACTGCCGGAAGTCTCTGTGAGCGGCAAACCTTTACTTGCAAACTGCGGCTGATTAAAAGCTGAGTTCCAGCTGCCTCGTGGGAGGAGGAGTGTGCTGAAGTCAGCTGCGTCTCTGGTGGGAGCAGGGAAGCCTCATCAGCCAGCAGAAGACAGACGGGTGGCTAAGAAAGAAGGCTAAATCCAGAAAGAAAGATCTGTATGAGTGTTGTTCTTGAAAGACAGAACATTTCTGCAAAATTGTAAAAGCCTTCGGGTTTATGAATAAAAAGTCTGCCTATGTAAACCGCCTTGAGTTACAGTCATTAGAGAAATCTAGTGATCTTAAGAAAGGCGGTATATAAATACATGTATTATTATTATTATTATTATTATTATTATTATTATTATTATTATTA
>JAJKFI010000007.1:24645749-24669332 GCA_029204185.1 Lerista edwardsae
TATTATTATTATTATTATTATTATTATTATTATTATTATTATTATTATTATTAACCCCTGCTAACTGGGCAAGAGGCACTTCTCCAAGTGGTGTTCTCTTATGTTTAGCAGGGGGAGAGTAATTGTCCCTCTTCACCCCTGCACAGTCTTTCTAGTGGCTGTTGCTGTTGGTTTGCCTCTTTTTTTTAGACTGTGAGCCCTTTGGGACAGGGAGCCATTTAATTTTATTATTATTACTATTTGCCTGTAAACCGCTTTGTGAACTTCATGTTGAAAAGCGGTATATACGTACCTGTTGATTGATTGATTGATTGATTGATTGATTTGATGTTTGAAGGATGACTCTTGAGTCCTCCGGGAATAATTAAGAGGCGAAAATACTGACTGCCAACAGAAGGGCGCATATGAGAGATTCTATGACATGTGCCATCCTTCTGTTTGTGTTGTACCCCTCAGAATTGAAACTGTCATTTTTTTTAAAAAAAAAATGGAGTTCACAAGTTTTATGCTGAGAATATTGACCTCTTTGGGCCCAGCCAGCTCTCAGGCGCCACCCAAGACGGTTTAGAACGGCTTCCCCTGAAGCTCATGCGCACATGACCTGGGGGGATGTCACCTCGGGGGTCCCCGGACTGGCCGAGGTGCCGGGGCTAGGCTATCGAGGGTCCCTGGGCAAGGCCTCTCCCTGGGTTACCCAGAGAGAGGCCGAAGCAAGCTGGAGGGAAAAGCAGGCCGAGCTGAGGCCTCTCAAGGCCTCAACTAGCCGGCCCAGGTGCAGGTAATGCGAAGCAGCCCATGATGTCAGCCCTAGAGGCAGTCCCAGGGGAAGTCCCGCCCTCACAGGAAGGGGTGGGGCCTGGCTGGCTGGCTGGACAGCTCATAAGGAGCCCAGCCACGCTGGGGAAATGCTCTCTCTCTAGCTGGAAGGCCGAGGAGGGGGTGGCCCAGGGAGGTTGCGGATCTCCCTCCCCTGACCCACTATTGGAAGGGGTCAGATGGATACCCCACTGCCCCGCGGGGGTACACGTCCGGGACCCGGCATGGACCCAGGACTGAGGCCGAGGCCAGGGAGTGCCTGCACCCGGGAGGACCCCGGGACCAACCTGGAGTACGGTAGGACGGACTCCAGCCCCATCAACAACCCTGCCGTGGGTGACCCCGACCCCGTGGCAACGCCTTACCCTAACAGAGGAGGCTCCCCCAGGCAGCATAGCCCAGGGCCCACCACCAGGCCGCTTCCGAGAGGCCAACACCCCCTTGGACCACCCCGTGGGCCAAGGAGACGGCCAGGAGAGACGGGGGTTTGGGGGGGGGCGCCAATGCCAATCTTTATAAACTATACCGGGACCCTGTGACGTAACAGGGCCCGATGAATGTGAAGGCATTGACCAGAATAAAGACGGCTGTAAAAAAGACCCCCAAGGGCTGCAAAGGATTATTTGCACCGGTTTGGACCCCCTAAGGACCCACAGGCCGCCCCCCAGCCCTTCCCAGTCCAGGGCATCAGTCCGGCCCCCGAGACAGACATGATAGGGGATAAGGATACCTGCCTCCATCCCCTTCCCCCTTTCACCCCTTCCCCTTATACTGCTCTCAGGGCAGTGTCATTGCTCTGTGTAGGCACAAAGCAAAAAGGCTGCAGCGTTTTGTGGTGTGGAGGCAATACGAATTCTGAGAGGCCCAGTGTTCACAAAGCATATCTTGCTGTACATGTATGAGGGGCAAGAGATGGTTTGTGGCAAGCGCTCCCTCTGTACTACGAGACAAGTGCTCTTTCCTCAGGGGCTGCTCCTCTCCGCCCCTACGACACGCCAGGCTCCATTCCGGAGCCATAAAATTGCAGGGGCAGACGGGAAGGCCAGTGATGTCATGCAGGGGGTACGCGGGGGTACGCGAGTACCTGTTTCTAGGATTACAGCTGGCCCCGCCCATTCGCCCGCCCACTTGTTGACTCCGCCCCCTGCAACGTTTGAATTTCCTGCATGTTTGAGTTGCCTGCATGTTCTCAGAGCCAGGCAGGCAGGCAGGAAGGCAGCGAGCGGAGCCTTTCCTTTCCTTGCCACTGAAAAATGAGTTGCTCTGGGGTTTTAACATGATGCTAGGCCTCCTTCACATGTTCTGGGGGTGCTGTGGAATACTGTTGCAACTGTTGGGTCAGTTTAAAATCATCTGAGGCCTCAAAAAGGGCTTTTTTCATGTCACTTCCTGCCACGACATCACTTCTGGCTTATGACGTCACTTCCGGTGGGCAGGTCCCAACACGTGCCAATCAAAAGTGAGTACCTGTTCTTAAATTATTTGGATGACACCACTGGGGAAGGCTGAGACTGCTCACCTCTCGGCAAGGCAAGACAACTCGTCACCACCCTCCTCCTGCTCCAAGAGGACTGCGCCAGGGGCCTTTGCCCTGTGGACATAAGGGTAGGTCCACAACTGCTGCTGCATAGGAGGCGGCAGCGGGTATAATTGACAGAACTGGTCTTCTAGTTTGGACCAAAAGTCCATTAACCCAGCATCTCTTTACATTTCTTTTCACACAGCAGGAGGTGTGGACTGATGGTTGAGCTGCTGGTACTGCCTGAAGCTAAGCAGGAGAATCTGTGGCCTGTTTTTGGATGGGAGACGGATTCCAGGCTGTGACAAGCCGCAGTACCTGTGGTGGCAGAATGGAGTCGCCATGGAGCTGATGACTCACCGCAAGTGAGAGTTGCGGGGGAATGTGTGAGAAGGCCAGCCGGCAAAAGAATGGAGTAGAACCCTGAGGACCTGTCCAGGCTGGACTTACGACTGCCTGCTGAAGCTTGATGGCATGCAGCGAGGTGAGAGAACCACACTGTGGAGGCTACATCTGGGACTGAGGATTTGGCGGATCACAAGAATACTGTATATTTGTTTTAAAAAAACCCATTGAAAAGTACGGTGGTTTAGATTAGCCCCCTTATGTAAGCCGCCTTGGGCGTTTGCTTCGGCATGGGAAAGGCAGGGTATAAATTCTGCAAATAAGTAAGTAAGTAAGTAAGTAAGTAAATAAATAAATAAATAAATAAAAGGGATTTATTTATAAATACGTACCGTACATCTGGGAAACAGAGCATGAAGACAACAGAGCATGAAGACAACTGTTGTTTGTACTTGGCATCTGATATTCATGGGTATCTAACCAGCGGCGTCATGCAGCCGGAACGCTGGGCAGGAGGAACGGGTGAGTGGCAGCCCGCCCGTTGCGTTTCGGTCCGTTTTGCCGTCTTCCCCGCCCCCACAGGGGCGGGGAAGGCGGCGAAACAGAGCGGAATGCAACGGGCGGGCTACCGCTCACCCGTTCCTCCCGCCCAGCGTTCCGGCTGCATGACGCTGCTGTATCTAACTATGGAGAAGGATGCTTGCCTGTGTACAAAAGCCAGGCCAAGGACACATTGTCTTTTGATGGAAGTGATCACTGATGTCATGGAGCTGGTTCAGAGAACCTCATGCCTGTTTCTCCAGCGGCTTTATTTTGCGACATTCTGGCACCTGTACATTATCTGTGCATTGGAGCCATGGTTGTCTGTGTTATGCGTCTGTGGCGGGGCAGCAAGAGGGGAAGTGAGGACATACGATCAAAAGCAAGACGGCTGTAAAAACCTGTCTGGTCCAAGTTAGGTGTGATATTGTTTATGAAGCAGCCTGAGGATTATGGCTTTTCCTACTCCGTCTGGCCCCTGAAATTTGATCTAAATAACAGTAGGCAAGAATAGCCATATTTTGCATACCTTCAAGCAGAGATGACTCACACTGCTGCATTTGTCAAGCATTTCTCCATCACAAGTGCGCCAAATGCTGTAATTCTTGCATGTCTGCACAATAAAAAAAAATGAAATTTGTGGTGAACCACAGAAATATTAATCACATGGAACTATGATGAAGGATAATATTAACAGTAGAACCAACGTTTCCTAAAGCACCCTAGCATTGACTCAGATTCAAAACGTATAAAATATTCTCTGTTGGGCAACCAGGAAAGCCAAGACCAAAACATCTGCTTGACGATGTTACAATTAAGATGTTATCCAGACCATGCCCATGAACAGTAGAAGACATCCAACTTTGTATAGCAAATTTTATCAGCTAAACTCTGTTGTTCGACTGAGCTTGGGAGGCGACACTGCAGGTAGGTCTGCAGGCAGTGATGTCATTCAGGGGGAACGGACCAGAACGGGCGTTCCGGATCCTAACGGGCTCTATGGCTACTTCCGGGTTTTTTGTGTTTGTTTTTTTCAACATTTAAATTTGAACTCAAAAGTGAGTTCCTGTTCCTAAATTATTTGAATGACACCACTGTCTGCAGGCTATTTCTCAATGCTATCCTGAGCAACGAAGATATATTTCCCTTGCACATGAGCAGCCCCAAATGTTCTGTGGCACTACTCACATAGACAAAGGGGCTCCTCTTATGTTATGAGAAAACTGTACTGCATTGTTGTTGTTGTTGTTGTTGTTGTTCAGTCGCTAAGTCGTGTCCGACTCTTCGCGACCCCATGGACCACAGCACGCCAGGCCTCCCTGTCCTCCACTAGCTTCCTGAGTTCACCCAATTTCATGTTCATTGCTTCGGTGACACTCTCTAACTATCTCATCCTCTGCCGCCCCTTTCCCTTTTGCCTTCCATCTTTCCCAGCATGAGGGTCTTTTCTAAAGAGTCCTCTCTTCTCATGAGGTACTGCATAACTTGGCCAAATTCTGTTGCTTGTGATTTCCTGAACAATCTCTCTAGGTGACATTTAAGTGTCGGGGGGGGGGGGCGGCGGCTACAAAATAGTCTTTGACACACACACCCCTCGCAGGTAACAGAAGCCTTAGCTATGCCACTGCTTTGGGTGATCTCTGCTTGGGGTAGTTTCTTACACAATCAAACCTTATGAATGCCTTATGATGAACCATGTGGTTTACAGGCCTCACCTAAAAATAAATGCCCTTTAAAATCCAGATTTGGGGACTTATCTTTAGTTAATATAGGGTTATTATTTTTTCCATATTGTATTTTCCTTTAAAACATTCCATACTGAATTTGCAGTTGACTATGAGTGAAAGTTTGTCTTTAAAGTCACCAACTAGGGTTGTTTTTCCCCCCAATCCATACATTATGTGGCTTGAAAGAAACCTCTGGATAACTCTGCAATGAACGTTTGCCATTCATTGCTGGAGTAAAAGCCCCTGGCGTGCGGACCAGCGCTTCAGGCAAACTGTATTACAGATTAGCGGCTGTACAGGCTAATCTCCCTTTGCTGCTTCTTCAGTTGCTCGGTATTTAAGAACATAAGAAGAGCCCTGCTGGATCAGGCCAAGGCCCATCTAGTCCAGCTTCCTGTATCTCACAGTGGCCCACCAGATGCCTCAGGGAGCACACAAGACAACAGGCTGCCTGCATTCTGTGGCCACTCCCTTGGACCTGGCATTCTGAGGTAAATTCTGAGGGAAACACACTGATGACCAATCAAGATTCTCCACAGCATTTCTCTTGGACAGCCACCAGAACCAGATGCTCCTCTTCAGACAAGTATTCCTAGGAACATAGAAACAACCCCTCTGGAGCAGGCCAAGGGCTCATCTAGTCCAGCTTCTGTATCTGACAGTAGCCCACCAGGTGCCTCAAGTTGCCCAGGAGACAACAAGATGCCTGCATTCTGTTGCTACTCCCTTACACCTGGCATTTTGAAGTAGCCTACTATTAATGTAAGGAGGTTGCACAACCCATCATGGCCTATAGCCCATGAGGGACTTTCTGTAGGAAATCTGTCCAGCCCCCTTTTAAAGACCCCTAAGCCAGACACCATCACCACCTCCTGCAGCAAGGTGTTCCATTTGTAAAAAAAGGCACAACTCTGTTTCACGACTTTCATCGGTTTCAGATCCAGCACGAGCAATAATAATCTGTGGAACTCTTTGCCACAGGAGGTGGTGATGGCATCTGGTCTGGATGCCTTTAAGAGGGGATTAGATGGATTTCTGGAGGAAAGGTCCATCGTGGGCTGTAGGCAATGATGGATTGTGTAACCTCCTTACATTAGTAGTAGGCTACTTCAGAGTCCCGAGTGCAAGGGAGTGGTAACAGGATCCAAGCATCTTGTTGTCTCATGCCTCCCTGGGGCACCTGGTGGGCCACTGTGAGATACAGGAAGCTGGACTAGATGGGCCTTTGGCCTGATCTAGAAGGGCTCTTCTAATGTTCTTATGTAATATTGTCGGTTTTGCTGTTACCTTAACACATTAAGGGTGCAGTTCTAACCAACTTTCCAGCACTGACATAGCTGTGCCAATGGGGCACGTGCTGCATCCTGCAGTTGGGGGGGGGCAGTCACGGGGCCTGATCTGTCTCGCCTGCACCCCATTCCATCCAGCCTCCCTGCATTCCACAAACCTTTGCAGAGCCCAAGCCCTCCATGCCTCCTGCTACTGCTCCTCCTTGTGTGGGCTTAGCTCCGCCGATGGGCATCTGACATCTGTCAGTGCCTGGCCCTGGACTAGACACATTTGCAATGGCCATAAATGAGGTCATGCCCAGTGGTGGGATTCAAATAAATTAACAACCGGTTCTATGTCCTTTAGGGCGGCCTTCAGGGCGGCCGCTGCCTTTCTTCCCTCTCCCAATCTAAAATTAGCAACCGGTTCTGCAGAATAGGTGAGAACTGGCTGAATTTCACCACTGGTTATGCCAATGGAACACGAGTTTTGCCTACATATGCTCTCTTTAGAGAGTTCATGAGATACCTACTTAGGGCGCAATCCAAATAGAGAGTTGGGCCGGCATAAATCCCTTCTTGGCCCAGGAGTTTTGCAAATGTACCATAAAGTGCATTTGTGCCTCCTTAGGAGTCATACTGCTTCCCGTCGCAGATAAGGCTGTCCTAGGGAGACCGGCATAGGAGAGTTGGGGATGGAGGGGGAAAGGCGAATCGGGGCTGGGGAAGATGGGGAAAGGCGGGCATGTGAGCAGGCCAACCAGACATGTCATGTAGTGGGTACGCGGGGGTACGCGAGTACCCGTTCCTAGGATTAGGGCTGGCCCCGCCCATTCGCCCGCCCACTCGTCAACTCTGTCGGTGCTCCGCTCCGCCCCCTGCAACGTTTGAATTGCCTGCACGTTTGAGTTGCCTGCACATTGTCAGAGCCAGGCAGGCAGGCAGCGGAGTGAGGGAGACCGACAGCAGCAGCAGCATGAGCCGGTAGGCTGCCTGGGGCTCCCTCCCGAGGAGGTGCAGGGTTCCTGGGGGGGAGGAATCAGTAGCCTGAGTGGAGGCCCCAGAGACTCCCAGCCCTTCCCCCCGGGCCGCCGCGTGGCCTTCCGAGGAGGCGCGGCAGTTCCTGGGGGCTGTTCCTGGGTTCCGGCTATGACCTCACTTCCGGTGGGCGGGCCCCGACACAAGTGCCAATCAAAAGTGAGTACCTGTTGCTAAATCATTTAGATGCCATTACTGAGGCCAACCCAGAAAAGGGGTGGAGCCAGGATCTGGAACTTAGACCAGATCCCACCCCCTGGCCACAGCCTAGTTGGCCCTACACAGGCCGCTTAATTCTGTGCTAGCTATTTTGCTGGTGCAGATCCAAGGAGCCCCATGGGGTGGCTGGGGCTTTACTCGGAGTAAGGGGACACAAGTTCCCGTATGACGTGTTCACATTCCAGTACACTTTTGGCTTACAAAATCTGGCTTCATTTTTGCCGGGCTAAAACTGTAACTAGTTTAGGAAGATTCCGATTCCTGTCTAAATCATTTACTCGGTCCTTGGAGAAGTGAGCCCACCTTTAAGTTTTCCCTTGATCTTGGCAACTGCTTCAAGCCAAGCCTTTGACTTTATAGCAAATTAGCTGTGCAGCCTTTCCAGCATTACACGCTCTGATTTAGAAAAGCATTTTTGTCTCTGCTCCATGCCGAAGGTTAATGACTGAGGTGTGGTGCGCATGGAAATAGCTGAGCATTTGGCTCAGGAACGGCAAAACTAACAGCCAGATTTTTTGCAAAGTTCGGTGAGCCTCAGCCCGTTGATTCTGATGAACTTAGAAAGGCCTAACCCTGAACAGGAACAGGTTGTAAAGAAATCGGAATTGCTGCAGTGAGCCTCAAGGCAGCAAGAGCAACAAACTCCAGTAAAGAATGCAGTCCATCACAGAAACATCACTGGCAGCCCAATCCTAAACTGTGCTGGCGCAGCAGGGGCACGTTGTGGCCTCCACTGTATCCAGCACAGTTCAGGAGCATGCGGGAAGTCTTCTTGGGGTAAAGGGACTTTTTCCCCCCTCACACCAAGTATCCCCTTCCCCCAGCCTGTTCTATGGTTTTGCAGACTCCTTAGTTTTGCATATTCAGATTTGCACCAGCTAAATATCCGGTGGCAGGAATCTTCCTGGGTGACCTTTGATCAGTCACTATCTCTCGGACTAATCTGCCTTACAGGATTAAACATAAGAACATAAGAAGAGCCCCACTGGATCAGGCCAAAGGCCCATCTAGTCCAGCTTCCTGCATCTCGCAGCGGCCCACCAGATGCTTCAGGGAACACACAAGACAACTAGATACGTGCATCTCGTTGCCACTCCCCTGCATCCGGCACTCCGAGGTAGGCTAACTCTAAAGTAAGGAGGTTGCACTAACCATCATGGCCTGTAGCCTGCAATAGACTTTTCCTCCAGAAATCTGTTCCAGTCCCCTTTTAAAAGCATCTAGGCCAGATGCCATCACAACCTCCTGTGGCAAGGAGTTCCACAGATTAATTGCCCGCTGGGTAAAAAAGTATTTCCTTTTATCTGTTCTAACGCTCCCAACACTCAATTTTAGTGGATGTCCCCTGGTTCTGGTACTGTGTGAGAGGGAATATCCAATCCCTCTATCCCCACTTTATCCATCCCATAAATAATTTTGTATGTCTCAATCAATTCCCCCCTCAGGCACCTTTTTTCTAGGGTGAAGAGCCCCAAACGCTGTAGCCTTTCCTCATATGGGAGGTGCCCCAGTCCCGTTGTGGGGAGGGGCTGTACACTGCCCTGAGCTCCTTCAAGGAAGGGCAATATAAACATGTAAAAAGCAAAAAAAAAAAAAAGCCCTATAGGACTCAATCTGCAATTTAGGAATCACTTTTAATATTTATTCTATATTTCTATGTTTTGGTCAATCTGTTTTTCTTCTTCCCTCTCTCTGGAAGCCATTCATTCTCTTTATTCCTGCTTTCTCTTCTTGTTTCTTCCTTTTAACCAATTTTAAACAAAAGAAGTCAGGATGCTTTGGTGATGCTGCCTCCAGTGTAATTTGACTTTGGCTAGACTTGGGACATCATTTAGTAGTTCACCAGTTGAAGACCAATGACCTAAATCACCGTAAATTACATAGCCCAAAAGGTGAACTCAGTGGTCTGTCTAGCCCTGATTACCATTTTACAGACAATGTGGGCCTTATGTTTGATTATATTTAATTACAAAAATGTGGACCAGTTTTTGGTGGTTTCCCTACAAGAAGGTTGGGAAAAGAAATATCAGAAGTAAACCAACAGCTACAAACAACATACAGTCGTGCCTCATTATCCACTGATTCAGTATCCACTGTTTTGAAACCAGGATCCACCTTTAAATGCCTTGTAACAAGGAAAAAAGGGCCAAAATCCCATGTACTGCCTTCCTACCTACCTTCCATTAGATTCCACTGTTCACCCCATCTAGTGGCTGAATGTGATATAACGTCTATACCAATGCATTCTAGGGCAACAATGGAGGAGCAAGAAACCAGGAATTGCGTTTTTAAAGCTGTTTTTCCTTTGATTTCAGTATCCACTGATTTTGGTATTCACTGGGGCTTCAAGAACAGAACCCTAATGGATAACAAGGCATGACTTGTATTTAATGAAGTTTTTACTGTAAAACTAGTGGGTGGAGTTTGGAAGAAACCCACTGGGTGCATAGGAATGCTTTGTCTAATACTTGTGCAATGCTTTGTGTGGCGCAAAGGGACGTGGTGGTGCAGTGGGTTAAACTGCTGTTGCTGGGCTTTCCGACCGGAAGGTTGGGAGTTCAAGACTGTGCGACTGAGTGAGCTCCCATTGCTTGTCCCAGCTCCTGCCAACCTAGCAGTTCGAAAGCACCTAAATGCAAGTAGATAAATAGGTACCACTTCGGGGGGAAGGTAACGGTCTTCTGTGCGCTATGGCGTAGAGTCATGCCGGCCACATGACCACGGAAGCTTGTCCTTGGACAAAATGCCAGCTCCACAGGCTTTGAAACGGAGATGAGCACCGCCCCCTACAGTCGGTCACGACTAGACCATTCAGTCGTGGGGAAACCTTTACCTTTACCTTTAATGCTTTGTGTAATACCTGTATATACCTGTTTGTGTAATACATGTATACTTTTGTGTAATACCTGTATACTTACAGTGTATACTTACAGTGCAAATACCTTTGTGTAATACCTGTATACTTGCAGTATAATAGGAATTGCACGTGGTGATTGAAACATGTTGTTTCAATATTGTTTAATGGTAATCTCAATTAAAAATCTCTGATCCCATTCATCAGACTTGTAGCTGTTTCTGGCAGCCACATCACTGCCGTCTCTCCTGCGGTGAGTGCCTCGGGCATTTCTAACCGCTGACTCAACATGCCTGGAAGGCTTTCGGCTGAGGGTCTGCATCTTCTTATTGAAACCTGGATACAATATCTCAACAAAGAAATGAGGAAACGTTTCTGTACAATATCCGACACCTTTGCGTCTCTGGACAAAACCGTGCCTCGCCACAGGTTAAAAACCAGGCTCACAATTCATACTGAGCACAGTGCGCGAAAGGACGGCTGGAATCGATGGGGCCCTCGTTATGCATTTATGCGCTCAAGCCCCATTAATCTCACACATGACTTTCTTTGGATGGTACCCAAGGTGCATAAACAGAGCCATACCCATCTCACAATAAATAATAAATTGGTGCGTATGCGGTGAGGTTTTGCACACTGCGTATGTGTATGTGTAGCACATTTAATATAAATCACTGATGGATGTGATTTTTGAAAAATCACGGGGGATGGCATCAGTGCTTATGTGCAAGCTACAGGGAAAACATTCCACCAGTTTGAATGCTATGCTCTTAGGCACGGTGTCAAAGGCAAACAAAGAGCCAGTTGAGAAGTCTGGCTGCTCTGGAGGTTGGACTGCCTGGAAGTGCCCTATTTTTTTTTCTCCACAGGTGATTCTGTGGGCCTCCCCTCCTCCTGTGTCCCCTAACACCCCCCCCCCAACAGGCATCTGTATGAAGAACCTGTAACTATGTGAAAGTCTCTCATATGATCCCAAGAGCTCATGGAAAGCTGGCACTGGGCAACGTTGTTGGCAGATCTGTTGGAGAAATGGACAGACATATTTGGAAGCCTGGCCCAAAGAACAACATCACCATGGCTTCGATCTTTACATTACATCTTTTTTTCAGAACCTACAACTGTCACTGTGTAAGTACTGAAAACAGGGCTCCTTCGCGTTCAGCTGCGCGTGTTTATTATGGGAGCAATGCCCAAAGGGATTTGTGAGTGTTTCGAAACTGATTTTCCAAATATATCGTTCCAGTTTTATCTGTCTTTAGGTTTTATTATCAAACACTGAACCACTCATCGGCATCGAGAGTGAGAAGGAGCTGTCGCAGCTACACTCGTGGAAATCAGACTCTGAGTTTGAGATAATAATACATGTATTTATATACCGCCTTTCTTAAGATCACTAGATTACTCTAATGACTGTAACTCAAGGCGGTTTACATAGGCAGACTTTTTATTCACAAACCTGAAGGTTTTTACAATTTACAGAAACATTCTACCTTTCAAGAACAACACTCATACAGATCTTTCTTTCTGGATTTAGCCTTCTTTCTTAGCCACCCGTCTGTCTTCTGCTGGCTGATAAGAGGCTTCCCTGCTCCCACCAGAGACGCAGCTGACTTCAGCACACTCCTCCTCCCACGAGGCAGCTGGAGCTCAGCTTTTAATCAGCCGCAGTTTGCAAGGCCTGCCGCTCACAGAGACTTCCGGCAGTCCCGAGCTCACGACCTTCAGATCTTCAGCTGTTATCTTCGGGCAAACGGAGGCATTAACCCTCTCGGCTAGATCTTGATGAGATTGTTCTCAATCTCAATCTCCATTGAAAATGGGGGTCTCTGAACCCCGGCCTGGGGGCCAGATGCGGCCCTCAGAGAGCCTCTATCTGGCCCGTGACAAGCCCCTGGTCCCCTACGAGCCTCTGGCCCTGCTAACCTCGATGGCATGGGCTACACCCTCCAAGCAGTGCTCCTCTTTATGTAGAGGGTGTTCTGATGGCCAAGGAGACCCTCAGAACATCTCCAGAAGGCTGAAAACAGTCACTTCCTGTTTTTTCCAAAGACCTGGAAGTGATGTGTTTAGGCCCTCTTGAAGGCCTTAGAGAGCTTTCCGCGGGTCTTAGATATTTACTCCAGAACATTTAAGTAAGCTGCCTGTAGAATGGGAGAATGGGAGTCCATTAACATGTGTGCTATATTTCTGTGGTGTGTGTTGGTGCTTGGAGGAATCCTGGAACTTTGAGCCCATTAATTAATTCATTCATTCATTCATTCATTCATTCATTCATTCATTTGTCTAAGTTCCGTTTCTAATCTATTTATTTAAATTTTATATTTAAATGTATTTATTTATTTATTTATTTATTTATTTATTTATTTATTTTTCCGGCCCTCAACACTGTGCCAGATATTTGATGCAGCCCTCTGGCTAAAAAGTTTGGAGACCCCTGATTTAAAAGGTAACTTGTAAGATAAAGTAAGGGTGCTCTTTTTTTCTTCAGTCATGAGTTTCACAAGCATTCCACGAATATCTTTACCCGCATAATACTAAATATATTTTTTCTTGCAGTTCAGGTCATTTTAATGTAAACAAGCAGGAATTGCAGCTCCATGAGGAAACTATTATATATGGCACATGGATACTGACTGAAGCTATTTCTGTGTGATATCAACTCCAGACTGGTGCATCACATAAATTCCTTGCCACGAGAGTTTCTAGCATCCTGTGATGCTGGGGTAGTGACCACCAAATGTGGAGGAGCCATAACTAGCCACTCTACTCATGACATTTATAATGTGCTGAATTCACTATGTGGAGACCATTTTTCAGGCCTCTACATCAGTGACCCACTGGGACCCACTGGGTGAGTCATGAGCAAATTTCTGCTTGGTTTGTGTAGCACCTACAGCCAGTGGTGTCATTCAAATGATTTAGGAACAGGAACTCACTTTTGATTGGCATTTGTCGGGAACCCGGAACCAGCCACGGAGCCCGTTAGGATCCGCAACGCCCGTTCTGGTCCATTCCCCCTGAATGACATCACTGCCTTCGTCCCCCTAGGAATCCGGAATCGCTCCCTTTAACCCTCTGAGTGCTGGCCAACCAAGAAGAAAAGCTTTTTCCAGAGGAATTGGGAGGGGAGAGGAGGGAGAGTGAAGTGGGTGGAATCAGCCCTAATTTTAACTAGTATAGTGGAACTGAGTTCCCCCGCATTCCCCCTGCATGACATTACTGCCTACAGCCTCCATCACTGAACATATGGAGAGATGGGACACTGGACAGGGGAAGGGCTATGTGGTGATTTTGCTTGTGTCAAGGTTGCAAATAGGCTATTGGAAAATGGCTGAGAAATAACCCCACTTCTTGCTGCAGTCTCAGGAAAGCAGCAGACTCTGGAGTCACAATGACAGCATTTCCAGTCGTGACATCACTTCTAGTGGGTCCTGAAGAGGCTGTCATTCTAAAAAGCAGATCCCGGTGCTAAAAGCACTGTCACCTCCCACTGGAGAGATGCAATTCTGCTAGGGGGGGCAGGTACCCCAGCCCAGCCTTAGCAGCACCTCTGGAGTAATGTGTACCTCACACTTGTAGGAAAGTGGAAAATTGAGGAGTGAGAAGAGAGATAGCAAAAGAGATGAAATCAATCAAAGTGGGCTTTTTTGCAGTTCGTCATGCAAATCAATATGCTTTTTACCATTAATGGATGCATCCGCATTTCATAGCAAAGCCTTTTCAAACCAACAGGTGCTAAGCTGGTTTGTTTCATTTCACCATGAAGAAGACAGAATACCGTCTCTGTGTTCAGAAGCCTGTATGAAGGGGAATATTTGATCCACCAGTGCACCACGTTGGCACAGCGAAACCAATTTGACTCCAAATGAAGCCTCATCATATGACCCAGCAAGCCCAAGAATGCGCTAATGAACAGAAGGGGGCTGTGCTCCAGTTTCAATTTCAATCAAATGGCTTTTAGGTTTCCCTAAGCACAGTGTCGTCCTATTTCACCCTGAATGTTTTTGGCGGATCTTGTGACACCATACTTGGCTTTTGGAGCAAGCACACATTCCACATGATCTTCCCCTTTTCTGCACATATTTTATGCCATGTTATATCATGAACATTCAAGCTACTCATTTAAAACTAATTAGCAGGCTTTTCCACCATGCAGAAATCAATGGCTGCAAATGAACATATGCACATACAAGTATAGCCCTCTGATTTGACTCAGCACTGGGGGGAGAAGTGCCTTTTGTTTTACACGTTCCTTAAATTAGCAATCACTCGGGGTGGGGTTTTTTTTGGTTATCGCATAAAAATACCGTAAAAAACACCACCTTTTGGGGATTAATATATTCGCATAAAAACACAAAACACCGCATTTTGACATTTAAGATATTTTCCAGAAATTAAAATAGATTACTTTTCCAATTAGAAATAATACTGTCGCTGTACCTGCTGACACTCTATCACCTATATCACCTACATAGTACACTTTTATAGCATTTAATATTAATCAAAATAAGAACTTTGCACGAGAATGTTGAATAAAACCATAACATCGCAATTTATTATAATCAAAAAAATTTGGAAAAAAAATCACCAAATAACACACTCCTAGTAATCAGCATTTAAAAAAAGACTTCTCTTACCGTGGCAATGCAGCAGCAAGCATTCTCCAGGGGCTTACCTCTGAATAAACCTCCTTCCCTCCATGGAACCCAAGAAAGGTAAATTGATCACTTCCGATTGGCATTTTTTTTCTCCTCCCTCCAGGGCAAAGTGAAGAGATCTTATCTCAGAGTGAATTGATACTAATCTGTTCTGAGCCCCCGGGAGAATGCCTGGAACCGCGTTGCCATGGTAAAATACACTTTTTAAAAAACGCTGACTGCTAATTAAAGGAACATCCTTTTTTTGTAATGGATTTGATTTAACACATTTTTTGACGTCCCAAGGATTCCTGGAATAGAAACCTCGTGGATAAAAAGGCATCATCTGTATTTCTCTATTTGCACGGCACCCAGCTGAAACCCAATCCTAACCTGCGCTGGCATAGCCAGGCCAGCACAGCAAGCCCATTAGGAGGCAGCAGCAGCTCAGCGCAGGGCAAGGGGTAAGCCTCGAGGTAAGCCCCAGCCAGCCCTATGGGACTGCTCGGATCTGCGCCTGTAGATTTGCTGGGGCAGATCGAATTGGGGCCACCCAGCCTGGAGACAGGGGTTAGAATATGGTCAACTGCCCTGTCCCATCTCCACCCCTGTCGCTGCCCACAGTGCTGCCCCATTACGCCTACGGCACACCCTGGCAAACTCCTGTGCTGGCCAAGCAACGCCGGCACTCGACTGACGCTGCTGATGGGCACAGCGTCAGTGCTGCTGCTTGACCCAGTCCAGTGACTGATTCCATGGTGCAGACATGCCTGATGGAATGTTTGCGCCAGCACTGGTCCAGGGCAAGAGCACTGCGCCAGCGCAACGCCAGTGTAGGATTGCACTCTAAATCAATTCTGAGTAGACAGTGGGACAATGTAGCTGTGTTCATCTCTCACACTGAATTATAATAAAATGGTAGTTATTATAAGCCAAATAGGACGACCCAGTATGTGGCTGTTGGCCATATGCTTCCAGTGGATGCACCGGCACATAGGAGGATGCCCACTGGAGCAGGAGAACCCAGTGCTGTGCACCGCAGGGGCTGGGGAAGGGCAGAGGGAGGGAGGGGAGGGGTGAACTGATGCAGGGAGGGTGGTGATGGGGGCAGTATGTGCGGATCAGGCCTGGGAGGGAATCAGGATCAGCTGCCCCAGCGGTGTTATGCTGCCGGAACGCTGGGCAGGACATCCGGGTGATCGACAGCCCGCCAGTCGCGTTCCGGACGTACACAAGCGGCGTAATTGGTTACACAAACAGCGTAACGCTCCGGAACACGACGGGTGGGCTGTCAATCACCCGGATGTCCCGCCCAGCATTCCGGCAGCATAACACCGCTGAGCTGCCCCCTTCCCAGGCCAGATTTGCTGACACAGATGAACTTGAAAATGTGCCAGCGAATCACTGGTCTGGTCTGGGTTAGAAGTGACCCATTGTTCTGAGATCTTTGGAGTGCAAATGTGGCCCATCAGATTCACAGGTGCTCTGTCATCCATGCATTGCTTCGGAACCGAACTGCAAGCCCAGAAGTGGGTTGATCTAACATGATCCTCAGTCCCCTGGATCAAAGTCAGTGTTTGTCCTTCTCTGGTACAAAGGAACAGAATCTAGGAACAGTAATGCCTTGATATTAGAAATAAATTTTTTACCCAGCGGGTAGTTAATCTGTGGAACTCTTTGCCACAGGAGGTGGTGATGACATCTGGTCTAGATGCCTTTAAGAGGGGATTGGACAGATTTCTGGAGGAAAAGTCCATCGTTGGCTATAGGCCATGATGGGTTGTGCAACCTCCTTACATTAGTAGTAGGCTACTTCAGAGTGCCGGGTGCAAGGGAGTGGCAACAGGATGCAAGGATCTTGTTGTCTCATGCCTCCCTGGGGCACCTGGTGGGCCGCTGTGAGATACAGGAAGCTGGACTAGATGGGCCTTTGGCCTGATCCAGCAGGGTTCTTCTTATGTTCTTATGTTCTTAAATTACTTGGGCTTCATTTTATCTTTTTGACATTAGAGTGAGAAATTCCTGCCAGAGACAAGTCATGAGTTATGATTGCACAATGGCTCACCCAGACTGTCCCTCTGGTTTGAAGATCTGCAATAAATTAGCCATAATTTGAAGCCCAGATGTGAGCTTATCATCTTTTTCATAATCTCTTTGCCCAGTAGGCTCCAGTTCTTGCATAGGACAAGGAAAATTTGGAATCACTTGTGTTTATTGAAATCATGTTTCATACCACCACACACAAAAAAAATAGACTGCACCCTCAGACTCTGATATTTTCATTTATATATGTTTCAGATGGTCAGATAAACTGGCTTATGTCCATAGCTTCAGAGTTCAGTGGTAGCAGGAACTGATGCTACCAAGTTTACCATTTCCCTTTTTTAATGGACTTGTACCTCAATGGACCTTCTCTCTTGCAGCGAGTACGTTTGAGCTGGTGCCCTGGTGTCAGAGTAAGTATGAAAACCAGATTCTCCCCAGCAGGGTTTGGAATATAGTATCTAGCCTTGATACCTTTAAAAGGTAAAGGTTTCCCCACGACCGAATGGTCTAGTCGTGACCGACTGTAGGAGGTGGCGCACGGAACACCATTACCTTCCCACCGAAGTGGTACCTATTTATCTACTTGCATTTTTTATGTACTTTCAAACTGCTAGGTTGGCAGGAGCTGGGACAAGCAATGGGAGCTCACTCCGTCGCGTGGTCTCGAACTCCCAACCTTTCGGTCAGAAAGCCCAGCAGCAGCAGTTTAACCCACAGTGCCACCACGACCCCTACTTTTAAGAGAGGACTGGACAAACTTCTAGAAGAAAAGTCCATTGTAGGCTACAGGGCATGATGGGTGGTGGTGCAACCTCCTTTTTTTAGAAGGCTACCTCTGTGCCAGATGCAGGGGAGTGGCAGTGAGATACAAGTATCTTGTCTTGTGTGCTTCCTGAGGCATCTTGTGGGCCATTGTGAGATTCAGGAAACTGGATTAGGTGGACCTTTGGCCTGATGCAGCAGGGCTCTTCTTATATTCCTATCAATAGTGCAGATGCAAGTTGACTTATAGTGGCTTCTGGGTCGAATCCTGGGGCAACAATTAATCTGTGGAACTCCTTGCCACAGGATGTGGTGATGGCGTCTGGTCTAGATGCCTTTAAAAGGGGACTGGACATATTTCTAGAAGAAAAGTCCATTGCAGATTACAAGCTGTGATGGGTATGTGCAACCTGGTTTTAGAAGTCGGCTACCTCAGAATGCCAGGTGCATGGGAGTGGCAACAGGATGCATCTTGTTGTCTTGTGTAACCCCTAAGGCACCTGGTGGGCCACTGTGAGATACAGGAAGCTGGACTAGAGGGGCCTTGGCCTGATCTAGCGTGGTCCTTTTGTATTCTTATGTTATTAACCAAAGCATGGTGCCTGTGCATGTTTATGTGGCATATTTATGTTCACTGATGTTAGAAACTAGGGCAAGGAGGGAAGAAAGAGGGTACCTGAGAAGAAGTGAAATAATGCAGTTGACCAGGGAGCTAATTAAAAAAACATTCTCTTGCTGTCCTGAAACCAGGGCAGTACAATTCCATTCAAATGTGCCTTTGTAAAGTCAGAGGAAGCTGCAAACCAATTATGTGTTGATTGATAATAGAAGACTGGTGGCAAATCAGTTCTTCCATATGAAAATATCGCTCTGTCTGGAATAAATTCAACAGCCATTTGTAATCGGAATGGCATCTTGTTGGTCTGGTGACCGTTTCAGCAAAATCCTTTTTTTTTGTGAACCGACATACACTGTTGATGAATAAACCAGTGGATCTCATCCACCGAAGAAAAGATTTCAAGGAACGATTTTCCAACACATGGCCAAGTGAGCCTCTGAAATTTGATTGTTCTCCCAACAGCTTCTGCCAGGAAAGGTGGGAAGGAGCACTCCATACAGAGGCGTTTCTACAGGGAGGGCAAAGCTCTAAGTTTTGCAAGGAGCCTTACCCTGTCATGTAATCCCTCCTCTCCCTTGCTGCTGTAGCCAGTAAGCAACTCCAAGATGTTGCTGTTCCCTGTGAGGATTGGCTAAAACGGTGCAGGAGAGGAGTGATTTCCACTGCAAGGTAAGGCTTCTTGCAAGACTGAGAGCTCTGCCCTCCCTGTAGAAACGCCACTGACTCCATACCTCCATCACTTTGCCAGGAGAACTACCAACTTCTTTCCCGCTGGCCTGGCTGAGTTAGTCATGAGAAGCGTCAGAGCCCCTTTGAGGGAAGCTCACTTCCATCATTCTGCATAATAGGACTGAGATAGACCAACGAGCTTGGAAAGAAGCCACAGCTAATGCAGTCGCGCCACCAGAGCACCCACAGTGCATACTGAGCGGGGGAGCAGACCCAGAACTAGCTTCTTACTAAGGGAAGAAGCTTACTAAGGGCCTTCCGACTGGGGGTACAAAACACTAGGAATTGCAGGAGTCTGAACTCCTATGTAACATGCTGCTCCTCATAAGAACATAAGAAGAGCCCTGCTGGATCAGGCCAAAGGCCCATCTAGTCGAGCTTCCTGTATCTCACAGCGGACCACCAGGTGCCCCAGGGAAGCATGAGGCAAGATGCTTGCATCCTGTTGCCACTCCCTTGCACCCGGTACTCTAGAGTAGCCTACTACTGACGTAAGGAGGTTGCACAATCCATCATTGCCTATAGCCCACAATGGACTTTTCTTCCAGAAATCCGTCCAATCCCCTCCCTCTTAAAGGCATCTAGACCAGATGCCATCACCACCTCTTGTGGCAAGGAGTTCCACAGATTAACTACAGATTAACTATCTCATTACTAACTAAGCCAGGCAGAAGCAGTGGGGGGGGGGGGAAACATGGGAGCCTTTTCCCAGTCTTAAGTCTGCCCCCTCCTGGGCTCAGCCTATGCCACTCTCCCCTGCCTCCTGCCTACCCCCCATGCTGAGTTGCCAGTGCTGAGGTTCCTCGGTTGGCGCATAGCTGCATCCACTCGCCATGTGCAACAGCAGCCTGTTGCAATAGCCATAAAGTACACTGCGCCGCTGGAATGTGGGTTCTGGCAGTGCAGTGGCCCAAGGGGATGGGCCCTCAGACCCTGAGATCAAGGTCAAGAAGGCGGCAAGGACTACCCAAAGATTAGAAGGTGCTGGTGATTCATTCAGCCAAACCTGTCCGGAACGGCATTCGTCAGAAGCATCGCTTGTCCTGTTATCTTTTCTTACTTAGGGCCAGTGGTGGGATTCAGGGGGTTCGCCCAGGTTCTATAGAACCAGTTGTTAAATGGCCGGGCCCCGCCCATTCGCTTACCTTGGCTGGCTTCGGGTTTTTTTTTTTGCTCCGGCTATGACGTCATAGAACCGGTTGTTAATTTACTTGAATCCCACCATTGCTTAGGGCACAATCCTGTCCTGGAATTAGGCAAGCACAGTTAGGCCAGCAAGTGACATCATGAAGCACATTTGGACCACTCTCGAAGTCGGAGGGGATGGCTCACTTCTGTGTGCCGGCCTCCCTGACTCCGAGGGTGGGCCAAACATACTTTATGGTGTCCCTTATGCCGGCCAAACTGTGCTGGCCTAACTCCAGGTTAGGATTGCGCCCAGTGATGTCATGCACCCACTACGCACCACTACATGAGTACCGGTTCCTAGAAGTTGAACTGGCCCCACCCACTCGAAGCTGGCCCTGTCGGCTGGTTGGCTCAGCAGCTGCGCATGTGTACTACACGCCCGCAGCCGTTGCCTGCACTTTCTGTGAGGAGGCAGGCAGGCAGGCAGCATGGTGGTGGCTGCATCATGACATCACTTCCAGCTTATGACCTCACTTCCGGTGGGCGGACCCCAATAAGTGCCAATCAAAAGTGAGTACCTGTTCCTAAATCATTTGGATGACACCACTGATTGCGCCCCCAACTAAAGGTATACTCTGTTTTGCTTTAAAAAAAAATTCAAAGTGACTATGTCTGCAGCCTCATGTGGTACCCCTCAAGGGGAAGGCTCTAATCAGTGGTGGTCCTGCCATCAGCCCAGGGGGGACAAATGCCCCCAGGCAGCAGGCCTGTGGAGCCAGTGGAGGCAGCAGCCACCACTGAGCTTCTTGGAGGGATCCAGAGGGTCAAGCACACAGGTTCCGGGCGGGGGTGGCCAGGCCGGTGGGCCGGCCCACAGAAGGGGGGTTGGGATGCAGCCATTAGACCGCATCCAAGGCCTCGTCCCCAGGCCGCGCGGCCCCGATTCAGCCCGAGCAGCTTCCTTGGACCTGCACCTGCCGAGTTTGTTGGTGCAGATCCAAGGAACCATAGGGGAGGCTGGAGCCTCCCCTGGTGCAAGGGCACACACATGCCCTTGTTCCGGGGAGGATCCTGGTGCCTCCCGAACTGCGCTGGATACATTGCAGGCCTGCCGGCCTGCCTGCTCCAGCACAGTTTAGGATTGGGCTGCCCAAATATCACTTGGAAGCAGTGGTGGTATCTAAAGTGGGAGGAACCGGAACGCTGGGCGGGATGTACAGTTGACTGCCGCCTGTCCATTCCGTTCCGCTGCCTGCCCGCCTGCCGTGCAGGCTGCCCCCGGTTGGTGCGCCCCACCGCTGCTCGCCAAGGCACCCGGCGCGCCCCCCACCCGTCCCCCCCCAGCGAGCAGGCGCCCCCTCCGAGGCCAGGGCAGCCCACGCGGTGGGCGGTCAGGAGGTGGAACCGAATGGACGGGCAGCCAATCACACGTAAGTCCCGCCCAGCGTACCGGTTCCTCCCGCTTTAGACACCACCACTGCTTGGAAGCATCCTGTCACACGGGTGCAGCAGATAATTGGCCAAGCAGATACAAAGAAAAGATAACTATAGCCCGTACGTTTCTGGAGAAAGCACTATGTAATGTGCCTGCAACGCTTCCCATCCTGATACTACTTGGAGGCACAAGAAGCTGCAGCTGAGGTCGTTTGCTCCGAGTCCCTCTTCTAGGCTCCTCATGCAAACAGTCCCGTGAGAAAGCTGACAGCTCCCAGGGGATGGAGACACAAGATGGCTGCCAAGCAGGGAAGATGGTTGCTGGGCATTGTAGCGGCCTAAGCAAATGACATTTCCTCCTTTCCTGAGACAATGGAATATCTTGCGTCCCTCCAAGATGTGAAAAATGCATTACAACACAAGTATAATTTAGTACAAGGAGTTTATGGTTTATGGTTCTGTCCCATTGCTAAAGAGCAAATGAACTTTAGAAACCTAAAGAGCTGTCAGTTCAGCGCTTCAGCCTGTAAAACTGTCAAATTTCTTTCCAGCTTGTTGCAGCCACACAGTTTTCACATTCTTGAACATTTTCCGTCAGAACTTGAAAGGGTCTTGAATGAATAGACCAACAGGGCTATGGTGACTTGTATGTTCCTAGAAGTGCTCAGTATCCCCTTAAAAAAGGAATAAGATCCTCACCTTTAGTAAATGGATCCGGCCATTTAGTTTCTTGGACATCAACAATGCTACTCCTGCTCCATTTAACAGAATTAGTGCACAATCCTAACCAACTTTCCAGCACTGACCTAACTGTGCCAATGGGGCATGTACTGCATCCTGCTGGGGGGGGGGGTAGTCACAGAGGTCTCCTCAAAGTAAGGGAATGGTTGTTCCCTTACTTTACCGTGGTACTAGAATGTTGGTTAAGATTGCGCCCTTCAGCTTTCCAAAAAGGTAGACAACTGTTTTATGATTTGTTTTGAGCAAATGATGCGTATGAACACATATTCATACATCACCAGCGCCTGAAAGTGCTTTATAAAGTCCAAGAATGGTTGTAACTCGATGAAAGGATTACCTTTATTTTTAAACTCATCTCCGCTTTCTGAATTTCTGCAAGCTGTAATCATTTATTTTACTGGCATAAACAAATTGTGGGTGGTTTTTCCTCCCTTGCTATTGTTATCATTATGAAGCCAAATGCACTACAGGAAATGAAATGAAGTTTTTCCTCTTTCTGTTGGTTTCCTCTTTCTGTTGGTTTTTTTTCTAAAAACATTTTATTTGCTGTTGAATGAAGTGTGGTATGCATTTGGACTTTTCCTTTTCAAAGAGAAACTCTGGACTGCTTGTGATGCTTTTGAATGGATCCAGGTCAGGACCCATGAGATTCATAGGGGCAACCAGAATCAGCGATGGGATCTACAAACAACTTGGGGGAACGGAGGGTGGGACTTAGACGGGACTACCGTTTGATTGGCAGCCCGTCCGTGCACTTCCGCTTTCGTTCCGCTCGCCCTGCAGCCGTCCCTGGCCTGGGAAGCGTCGTCCCGGGCGAGCAGGAGCCCCCTCCGAGGCCAGGGACAGCTGCGGGGCGAGCGGAACGAAAGCAGAAGTGCACAGATGGGCTGCCAATCAAACGGTAGTAAGTCCCGCCCTCCGTTCCCCCAGGTCGTTTGTAGATCCCATTGCTGACCAGAATCAATAAAAGCTGCACTTTATGACACAAATGAAATATTAACACCACAAGCACATTTCCCTGGGAAGTTCATCAGAACATATAAGAACACAAGAAAAGCCTTGCTGGATCAGGCCAAGGTCCATCTAGTCCAGCTTCCTGTACCTCACAGTGGCCCACAAGACAACAGGCTGCCTGCATGCTGTGGCCACTCCCTTGCACCT
>JAJKFI010000007.1:24689873-24703157 GCA_029204185.1 Lerista edwardsae
CTCTCTCTCTCTCTCTCTCTCTCTCTCTCTCTCTCTCTCTCTCTCTCAAATATTTCATGTACAGGGGGACGTCTTTAGCACAAGGATATCATTTATTACAGTGGTTCTCAAACCTTTTAGACCAGGACCCACTTTTTAGAATGGCACCCATGTCAGGACCCACCAGAAGTGATGCCATTAACCTGGAAGTGATGTCATAGCCAGATGTAGGAAGTGCCATCAGTGTGACATAATAGCCAAGCAGGAACTGCCAACCTTGTGACATAATGAAATGACACTCCTGGAATGCAAACAGGCATTCGTGGACTGCAGCATGAAACATCCATGAAACATCCCTGACAGAAATTAAGAGTAGGACAAAATATGATGTAAAAACACTGAACTAAAAAGAAAATTTTTAAAATCCTCTGTTGAAAATTCAAAGAGTTAGCACTCAGAAAAGGAATATAACAAATGTAAGGTCTGCAGCTTCCAAGATGGCTGCTCCCAGCTTTCAGGGACCCACTTGACATCAGGTCGTGACCAGTGGTGTCATTCAAATGATTTAGGAACAGGAACTCACTTTTGATTGGCACTTGTTGGGAACCCGGAACCAGCCACAGAGCCTGTTAGGATCCGGAACACCCGTTCTGGTCCGTTCCCCCTGAATGACATCACTGGTCGTGACCCACCAAATGGATCCCGACCTGTGACAAAAGCATGGTTTGCTGGAAAAATCGTGGTGGTCTGTTACAGGGACATAGCTAAAGAAGTGCAGGGCAACAAGATTGTACCGGGCAACAAGCTTCAGTGGGGCAACAAATTGAGCTTGACACTAGTGGCCAAAATTGTGAAAACATTGGTATGTATGTTAAATGCCATTCAATGCTGAATTTAATGCAGAATGCAATGAAACAAACCAGAGTGTAATCTCTTCATTCTATCAAAAGGTATGGCCAAAAAACCAAGAAAAGGTAAATACAACTTTTATGTCACTTCCTGTTGTGACATCACTTTTGGAGCATCATTTTGACCTCTGCACCGAGCTACACTTCCTTTAGTTACGCCAGTGCTCCTTATTTTTCCAAGTGGCAAGAAATTATAGGGGCAGCACAAATGGGGTTTCTTTCCTTGCACAAGAGAATAACCTGGATGTCACTGTATCTTTGCCATTTTCCCAAATTAGTGAGATCTTTATAGCAACTCTGTTCTCATTGGTGACACTCAGAAGCGTATCTCACCTGTAGCCCGGGGTGGCGCGAGCCATGGGCGCTGGGGCGCCATTGTGCGCAGTCCGCGGGGGAAACCGTGCGCTCTTCGGCCCGCCCACCCTCCGAAATGGAGCATTTCCGGGCGCTGGGAGGTGTGTCGGAGTGACGCATGGGGGCAGGGCAACATCCTGGGGGCGCATCCATGGGCATGCTCGGGCCTCCGTTCGTCGCTGGTGACACTGCCCTAACATCAGCTGGAAGCAGCACCAACTGCTATTAGAAATCTTGCACAGAGTGACATCTTCCACTTGAACATTTCTGTTACTAGGACAAGGGAGGACTGATTGGGCCCTTCCTCAGGGGGAAAGCATCCTCAGTTCAAAGGTCCACAGTTGTGCCAATCATGGGGTATAACAGAGAGAGGAGCTGAGGACTTTGTGAAGCAGTGGGCTGAAAAACCTTGGGAAGCTACCCTATAGCAGTAGTTCTCAAACCTTTTAGATTGTGACCCACTTTTTAGAGTGGAACTCATGTCAGAACCCACCAGAACAGATTACAGTAACCTGGAAGTGATGTCATAGCCAGAAGCGATGTCATCAAGCAGGAAGTGCCATCACTGTGATCCTAATATGTGTCTTACTGACAAATGCTCCACAGGGGAATCAAGCAGATCCTATAAGCAGGTGACCAAGGCATCATTCCTCCTTAGACTTTCCAGGTTTCCCTTAGTATAAGAGACTTCCCATATTTAAGATTTAAAAATCGTGCCCCATATCAATGTTGAACGGGACTTAAAAAATCCCATTCTAAAATTCTGCTGCTGTTGCTGCAGCCTCACCACGGCTAACTGCATAATTTTTATATTATTTCTGGTAACCATGGAGTGGTTTGATAGAAAGCAGGATCCCGATACCTGTGTGTCCCTTATTGTCATTTTGAAAACCTGGCAAGTCTATTCCTGCATCTGTTTCCTGGAGAGAAACCCTGACCCCAAAGCAATCTGCAACAAAGGTTGGACATCTCACATTTATGACATCCTATAGATAGAGTTGGGAGAAATTTTTTTGTGTGGATTTCACTGTTTTCAATAGTTACGAGTACAGAAAGTGGTGTTATGTGTTTTTATTCAAAATTTACACTACAATTATAGATTATAATTGCTTTTGAAAGATACTAGGTAGGTGATATTAAAAAAAACTAAGGTCATGGCAACCACCCCCATCACTTCCTGGCAAATAGAAGGGGAAGAAAAGGAAGCAGTAACAGAGTTTATTTTCCTGGGCTCCAAGATCACCGCAGACGGTGACTGCAGCCATGAAATTAAAAGACAGTTACTTCTTAGGAGGAAAGCTATGGCGAACCTAGACAACTTAATCAAAAACCGAGACATCACCCTGCCAACAAAGGTTCACATAGTCAAAGCTATGGTTTTCCCAGTAGCCATGTATGGCTGTGAGAGCTGGACCATAAGAAAGGCAGAGCACCGAAGAATAGATGCTTTTGAGTTATGGTGTTGGAGAAGACTCTTGAGAGTCCCCTGGACTGCAAGGAGATCCAGTTGATCAATCCACCAGGAAGTCAAGCCTGATTGCTCCCTGGAAGGACAAATACTGAAGCTGAATCACAAATACTTTGGCCATCTCATGAGAAGAGGTAGAAAAGACCTTCATGCTGGGAAAGATTGAAGACAAAAGGAAAAGGGGGCGGCTGAGGATGAGATGGTTAGATAGTGTCACCGAAGCGATGAACATGAAATTGGGCCAACTCCGGAAGCTCGTGGAGGACAGGGAGACCTGGCGTGCTGTGATCCAGGGGGTCACGAAGAGTCGGCATGACTTACAGCACAATCCTATACCTGTCTACTTAGAATCAAGCCCAACTGAGTTCAATGGGACTGACTCCCATGTAAGCATGTATAGGATTGCAGCCTTAGTGACTGAACAACAACAAGGTAGGTGATATAGGTGGTATCGTATTAGCAGATGCAGTCACAGTCACTACCCAAGCACCACCACCCCATTAAATAAAAACAAACTAAAACTGTTTTACTTTTGTTTGTTTCAAAAATGAGAAGTACAGAAAGTGGAAATTATATGTTTTTATTTCATTATCATTATTTTCTTCCACATCTAGGTAAACCCATCACAACTGGCAGAAAGGGCAGCTGCCATCTATGCTAAAAAGAAGCAAACTTGTTTTTCATTTTCGGTGAAGTTTCCATTAAGAGCTGCTAGTTGACATTTTACTGAAAGCAGGGGGTAAAAAGAATTACGGGCTCTGTTTCTAAACAGGCACGTCTTTTATTTGCTTGTTTTATTATGTGTTTATTTTAAAGCAGATGTAAAAGATTTTGAGTATTATATTTTTAGTGCAAGACGGAAAATCTTAACTGGGATTTGGGGTTGCAAAAAACACACACGTGCTTGCTTTATTCTTTACGCAGTCTGGATCGGAAATGTCTCTCAAAAATAACTCTCCCATCTGAAGAGGGAGCATTAGAGTGTCATGACATACAATATTTTGAACAAACGTTTTTATTTACCTGTGGGAGCCAGCTAGTCTTAGTAATTGCCCACTGTAAAAATTCTGACACTTCATAGCCAGGCTAGATTCACACAACCAGATTTTCACTGTGGTGACTGATGTTTGGGGGTCTTCTGGGGCAGCCTTCTCATAAACCATGATTGGCTGCTGCTGCCCTTTCTGCTTTTCCATAAGGAGAAACACTTACCGCTTGCACGCTGGGTAGTGTGTGGGGGGGGGAGCCTATACTATATTTTCGTATGTGATAAAGAAAATTCTAAGGTATCACGCCCAAACTCCAAAACACCAAGATATCACGCCCATTCAACATTTCTCATAATGAGCAGGTCTGTGCACGTTTAATGAATGCGTTCATTAATAACCAGATTAAAATCAGACAAGGAACAAACAAATGGCCTCTTAGCAAATTTGGAAGCTATTTAGCAGCTTGAGTCAACCTATCAGTGTCATCCTAAAAGAGGCATAAGAACATAAGAACATAAGAAGAGCCCTGCTGGATCAGGCCAAAGGCCCATCTAGTCCAGCTTCCTGTATCTCACAGCGGACCACCAGGTGCCCCAGGGAGGCATGAAACAACAAGATGCTTGCATCCTGTTGCCACTCCCTTGCACCCGGTACTCTGAAGTACCCCACCACCAATGTAAGGAGGTTGCACAATCCATCATGGCCTATAGCCCATGATGGACCTTTTCTCTAGAAATCCGTCCAATCCCCTCTTAAAGGCATCAAGACCAGACGCCATCACCACCTCTTGTGGCAAATTGTTCCACAGATTAACCACCTGCTGGGTAAAAAAATACTGCCTTTTATCTGTTTTAACTCTCCCAACCCTCAGTTTTAGTGGATGCCCCCTGGTTCTGGTGTTTCGGGAGAGGGAAAAGAACATCCCTCTATCAACTCTATCCCTCTCGTGCACAATTTTGTACACTATGTCTCAATCATGTCCCCTCTCAGGCACCTTTTTTCTAGGCTGAAGAGCCCCAAACGCTGCAGTCTTTCTTCATAAGGGAGGTGCCCCAGCCCCGTAATCATTTCCGTCACTCTCTTCTGCTCTCTTCTGCATTCAAATGCCAAATCCTAGACCCATTTGGGAGGCCGCACAGCCCCAATTAGGGCTGCGCCGTCTCCTCGTATCTGTTTAGCAGGTACAGATCCGAAGAGCGTGCCCTTGCCATGGGAAGGCTCCAGCCTCACGTATACTGCAGGCCAGCCGGCCTTGCCAGTCCACTGCAGTACAGGATCGCGCCCTACGTCTCCCCCACTCACTGAGGCAGCCGTGCCAGCAGGGTGTGTGCTGCGTCCCGAGGGGAGGCTGGATCCTGGAGGCCCCCTCCAGGTAAGGAACATTTGTCCCCTTGCCCAGTGGTGTCATCTAAATGATTTAAGAACAGGTACTCACTTTTGATTGGCACGTGTCGGGACCCGCCCACCGGAAGTGATGTCATAAGCCAGAAGTGATGTCATGGCAGGAAGTGACATGAAAAAAGCCCTTTTTGAGGCCTCAGACAATTTTAAACTGACCCAACAGTTGCAACAGTATTCCACAGCACCCCCAGAACATGTTAAGGAGGCCTGGCATCATGTTAAAACCCCAGAGCAACTCATTTTTCAGTGGCAAGGAAAGGAAAGGCTCCGCTCGCTGCCTGCCTGCCTGCCTGGCTCTGAGAACATGCAGGCAACTCAAACATGCAGGAAATTCAAATGTTGCAGAAGGCGGAGTCGACGAGTGGGCGGGCGAATGGGTGGGGCCAGCTGTAATCCTAGAAACTGGTACTCGCGTACCCCCGCATACCCCTTGCATGTCATCACTGAGCTGGGGTGAAGAGGGACAATTACTCTCCCCCTGCTAAATATAAGAGAAACACCACTTGGAAAAGTGCCTCTTGCCCAGTTAGCAAGGGTTATAGTTACAGTTACATGATCTGCAGTTACAAAGGCCACAGCAGCACTGCCAATGGTGCGTCTCTTGCCAATGCAAATGGCTGGCAGCTCCCTGGTGCCCACCACCAATGGACCTGACCCATACCAGAGCAGGTAAGGTGGCAGCTGGGCTGGTCCTGGGTGGTTAGTGGATGGTTCATGGGCAGGGAGGGGGAAGGGTTTGGGGATGGGAGGATCTCAGTGGCAGTTGCGCATGCTGGACCCATTTCCCCGCTGGACCCATCCCCTTCCTCTCCTCAAACTCACACCAGCAAAATAGCTGGTTTGGAATCAAGGAGAAACAGTGGCAATCCGGTGGCCTGCCAGGAGACAAGGAAAGTTATTTTTACTTGCCTTTCACTATCCATCTGATTGCCCCCCCCCACCATGCATGCAGTGCACCATTGCATCCATTGGACAGCTGTATAGTGAAATATAGGGGAGGGGACTAGGATTGGGCTAAAAATCACATAGGCTCACATACAGGCAAGATGGGGGGCAGCACAGGGTTTGACCCAAGGACCAGTGGGAAGTAGCTCCCAATTCACTACAAATACATTTAGGTACAGGCCTTGCCTAACCTAGCAGTTCGAAAGCACCTAAATGCAAGTAGATAAATAGGGACCACTTCGGTGGGAAGGTAACGGCATTCCATGCGCTACGGCGTAGGGTCATGCCGGCCACATGACCACGGAAGCTTGTCCTCGGACAAAATGCCGGCTCTACAGGCTTTGGAATGGAGATGAGCACTGCCCCCTACAGTCTAACATGGTGGTCACCGAGGACACATGATATCGTCTGGATACACATGTTCAGCACAACTGCAGCTTATCCCCGTATGTGGTCTGTGCAATGGGAGTTAAGCTGGGTGTCTTTTTCTTGTTCAGTATTTTGCCAAGATAGGAATAAGTGGGAGTCTGGAAGAATTTGAAGAGGAACAAGGAGACTTGCAATTACAACATTAAGAGCACAATCATATCCAGCTTTCCAGCACTGACAGAGCTGCACCAGTGGGGCATGTGCTGCATCCTGCAGTTCGGGGGCAGTCACAGCAATCCTCAAGGTAAAGGAATGTCTGTTCCCTCATCTCGGAGCTGAATTGCCCTTTCCCTGAAGCTGGAAAGTTGGTTAGAATTGCACCCTGAGCCTATTTTTAGGACAACCCCTTAAATATATTCTAGTAAATACCAAATATCACCCCACTCCTTTCACTTGAATGTTTATTTATATTGTTATTTACATTGTATATTATATTTATATTGTTATTTATATGTATTATATTTGTTATTTATATTGTTATTTATATTGAGAGAAGAGAAATGTAGGGTCCACATTATTTCCTTTTAGGAGTTTCCTGGATTTTTCTCATCGGAACTTGATTGTAAAAAGATGTTCACGAGGTTTTTGAAAAATCCATCGGCATTTGTACTTTGAGAAATCTCTGTCCTGAAAATGTTTAGGACTAGTCAGTAATATACAGATATCAGACAAAAATACATCAATGGGCCTGTCTTGCTTGGCAGTGATGTCATGCACCCACTACGCACCACTACGTGAGTACCGGTTCCTAGAAGTTGAGCTGGCCCCGCCCACTCGAAGCTGGCCCCTGCTATTTAACCAGGGAACAGTTGAAGCAAAATATGTATATACACATCTCTAGAAAGCAAAGCAATAGAAGTTAAATCAACACTAACCACAAGCTGAAGTTATTACAAACATGATCACAACCCTGGCAACAATCATGACATCACTTCCGGCTTATGACGTCACGTCTGGTGGGCGGACCCCGACAAGTGCCAATCAAAAGTGAGTACCTGTTCCTAAATCATTTGGATGACACCACTGTTGCTTGGGTACGGGAGGAAGCCCCCCCCCCCGGTCTCGAGGGGATTCTTTAAAGGAGCCACGCCCAGTGGATACATTACCCAACAGAAAAGCCACCATCACAGGGTTTATTCCATCCCACTTCCTCGGTTCCCATACAGATCACCAGTACAACAGTGGTTCTGAAATGTTTTAGTACAGGACTCACTTTTTAGAATGACAGTCTGTCCAGGACCCACCAGAAGTGATGTCATGGCCGGGGGGGCCGTCACGGTGATGCTGGAACCTGCTGGGTCCACTGCCGACCCACTACATTGTCCGGCCACCCCTCCCTGCACCCAGAATAGCTCCACTTAGGAGCAATCCAAGCATAGGGGAGGGCAGAGGGGCTGAAAGGTGCATGGGTTTTTCTGCACTGCAGTGCCCTGCCACAGCCAGCACCCGCCGAACTCACCTCTTCCCACAGCACCCTCACTCCACCTCTGCTCTTGCACCCTTATCCTCATATAGGCGCACTGCAAGGAATATTATAACTCATAAAAAAAATGTTTCCCCAGGACCAAATGGTCTAGTCGTGACCGACTGTAGGGGGCGGTGCTTATCTCCGTTTCTAAGCCTGTAGAGCTGGCGTTTTGTCCAAGGACAAGCTTCCGTGGTCATGTGGCCTGCATGACTGTACGCCGTAGCACACAGAATGCTGTTACCTTCCCACTGAAGTGGTCCCTATTTGTCTACTTGCATTTAGGTGCTTTCAAACTGCTAGGTTGGCAGGAGCTGGGACAAGCAACGGGAGCTCACTCCGTCACACAGTCTTGAACTCCCAACCTTGCGGTCAGAAAGCCCAGCAGCAGTGGTTTAACCCGCAGTGCCACCACGTCCCATATTATAACTCATAGGTGCTCTCTAATGCCTTTGTTTTCATTACCAATGGTGTGCGCAGAGCCTTTGTTCTGTGTGGATGAATGTGTGGCAGTTCAGGATGGGGCCCAGCAAGCATTGCTCCCCTCCATATCATTTTCCCCTCCCCTCCTTTGGTCCCACTATATAAAATAAACCTGCTTCCACTCACCAAAGCTTCCACTCACCACTTCCCTGATTCCTGCTGATTCCTCCCTCCAGCTGCACCCACCTGAAGCTTAGTGAGGGTCCCTCAACCTCCAAGAGCAGATTTGCAGTGCGCACAGGGGACTGCCAGAAAGAGGAGTGATTACGGGGCTGGAACACCTCCCTTATGAAGAAAGTCTGCAGCATTTGGGGCTCTTCAGTCTGGAAAAAAGGCACCTGAAGGGGGACATGATTGAGACATAGTGTACAAAATTGTGCACGAGAGGGATAGAGTCAATAGAGGGATGTTCTTTTCCTTCTCTCACAATATCAAAACCAGGGGACATCCACTGACATTGAGTGTTGGGAGAGTTAAAACAGGTAAAAGGAAATACTTTTTTTACTCAGCAGGTAATTAAGCTATGGAACTCCTTGCCACAAGAGGTGGTGATGGCATCTGGCCTAAATGCCTTTAAAAAGGGATTGGACAGATTTCTGGAGGAAAAGTCCATCGTGGGCTATAGGCCATGATGGATTGTGCGACCTCCTTACATTAATAGTAGGCTACCTCATAATGCCAGGTGCAAGGGAGAGGCCACAGAATGCAGGCAGTCTGTTGTCTTGTGTGCTCCCTGAGGCACCTGGTGAGCCACTGTGAGATACAGGAAGCTGGATTAGAGGGCCTTGGCCTGATCCACTGGGGCTCTTCTTATGAGTACATATCTGAAGAGGAGCATCTGGTCCTGGTGGCTGTCAAAGAGAAATGCTGTGGAGAATCTTGACTAGCCACCAGTGTATTTACCTCAGAATTTACCTCAGAATGCCAGGTGCAAAGGAGTGGCCACAGAATGCAGGCAGCCTGTTGTCCTGTGTGCTCCCTGAGGTATCTGGTGGACCACTGTGAGATACAGGAAGCTGGACTAGATGGGCCTTTGGCCTGATCCAGCAGGGCTCTTCTTATGTTCTTATGTTTAATGGTGCAGGGCAGCACTGTTGCCTATGTTGCCTTCTCTGGATGCATCCAATAAATATTACTTCTGTAATCCTTCTTTCTTTCCCTGACCAAAATGAAAGCCACGTTCTCCAACTTTTATCAATGCACAAATATTCAGCACCACTGATCCTGCTCAGTCTTGCTGATAATATTAACCACGTTTATTTTCCAAAGATACATTTTTAAAATGCAAAAAAAAAAAAAAAAAAACCACACTTCAACCCGATTCAAAGCATTACATCGTCTGAATGAAGGATAATTGACCTTCACAGTGACTCTTAGCTTTATTCTTTGTATTGGAAGTCAATTATGAATTTATATTGTTGACCATGGACATGGTATGCCAGAGATGACTCTTGAATACACTGCACGCCAATGTCATCTTTGTGGCCTATTGGCGCGCACTTCCTGCCAAAGCCTCCAAATGCTGCTTCTTGCAAAGGCAGCCAAAAAAGTGCTCTGAGCTTTGAGAAACATTAGAGGATTTATTAGCTGTTTTTCCTCCTGTCTCTGGAGCCTCTGCCAGTGGAAGCAGAATCCAGACATTTGCAGCTCAACACCAGGCCTGACAGGCTAATCTCGTTGGTCATGTCAAGACTCAAGTCAATGACCTCAGAAACAAGACTTCTGACGTCTGAGCCGCCCCTGTTAAGCCCAATTCACGTGACTCCGAAATGTTCTTTAAAGGGCTGGTGCTGCCTATCCGTTTCCGAACAGCCTTGTCCATTTGTGATTTTCCCTTTTCAGACTTCATGAAGCCTTCAGTGATGCATACATTCATGATCAGCAGTTCGTTTGGGATGATCACATCTGCTTTTTATTGTTTTATTTTTTTGAAAAGATTTTTATTTTTATACACACACACACACACACACACACACACACACACACAGAGAGAGAGAGAGAGAGAGAGAGAGAGAGCAGGTAATTAAGCTATGGAACTCCTTGCCACAAGAAGTGGTGATGGCATCTGGCCTAAATGCTTTAAAAAGGGATTGGACAGATTTCTGGAGGAAAGGTCCATCGTGGGCTATAGGCCATGATGGATTGTGCGACCTCCTTACATTAATAGTAGGCTACCTTATATAGGTATATATATAGGTATGGGGAATGGAGGGGATATTATATAGGAAGGGGATACAAAGGCTCACACAAAAGGTCCACACTGATTACAGCTTAGTTATCTTACCTACATTAATGTTTGTATACAATCTATTATATATCATAACTTTAACATTACTTAATTATCCTGTATACAAACCTTACTATCTCTTATTTTGCATTTATAATTATCTGATTAACTCTAACCCAGCATTTCTATATCAAAATACGTTAACTTATAATATTTATTCTGCTATCCCTCCATAAATTTACCACAATGTAATCCCAATAAGTAAAAGACATTAAGAACAGTATTTAAAAGCATTAAACATTTAACATAAACATTGTTCAATCATCTTCTTAAGCATCTCTGAAACATGTATACAATTACTACTTTCAATTTCTCTAATTATTGCATAAAGATAACAAAAGAAAAAAGAAAAAGAAATTCTTTTGAATTGTTTTTAGTTTTAAGGGGAAGATCACATTTAACAAAAGTATCTTAATTCATAATTTCATCATAGTTTCCCTTATTTAAGTATTATCTTTTTCTCATTGGCTATATCTTCCCTACTTCAGTCATCAAATTCTGAGTATCTTTCACTCAGAGATTCTTCCCCTTTTCGTCTTCTTCTTCCAATTTCTCCTATTTGCGTCCTTTACATTATTACTATATGTCTTCCTCCTTGAATATTCCTGAAAAAAATTCTGCATCTCAGTCTTAAACAGTAATATATCCAGTTGTTGTTTCCTGGCATTTATCTCCAACTCTCTGTAAAATTCTTCAATAACCTCTGTTTTAATTCCCGAGAAGCCCTGCGCCAGATGTGGTATACACATCAGTGTACGTGATGCAAACTTCCATACAGTATTTGACATTAAATAGTCCTTGATAGGGGAAAGAAGAAAGAAAATGGTCAGGTCTTCCCCCCCCCCCATCAAATGACAGTCTGAAGCTGCCATCCTGCCAAGGCTTTTTATGAAAAAGTCATTACCCCCACACTCCCAATAAAGACAGCAGACCGTGTTGGAGTATAAAAGGGCCACTTTATTGGATAACAAACATAGACTGGCAACAAGGACTGCCCAACAATAACATGGGAGGCAAGGGGGCGAAAGGAGGGGGTGAATGTGACCCCACCCTCCTTCGCCCCTTTAGGTGCGGAGTGCTATCTGGGGGGTGATAACCCTATCGGTCATCCCCCCGCTGTAACCTCATTGGGCGAACCAAACAACTCCGGTCAGTCCTAGCTCTTAAGCTGGCTGACCGTCCTAGTTGCCCCTTCAGGGACCAAGGCAGCTGGCACCTCCGTGCCAGTCAGTGGGCTTCTCCCGGCCTCTCCAAGAGCCGAGCGGGCATCACTGGAGCTGCCGAGATCCCCCCATGACCTTGCTGCCCTGGCATGGACACCGTGAGCTGCCTGATGTTGCTTGCCCTTACCCCGCACCTTTCATGCCAGTGGCCAAGGTTATCACTAAGACCCAACCACCTGCAAACCGGCCCTGTACCAGTCTGGGGTAGGCGAAAAAACTGCTCCTCCACAGCCAATCAGAGGAGCAGCAAAAAATTCCTACCCGGCCCTCGAAGAGCAACCAGCTAATCTCAGACTAGTAACTGGGCGGGCGGGCAGGTTTCGCCGTCCGGGAACACTCTGGCAAGGCAGCGCGAGGGACACTCGTGCTGCTCACTTGCCACCCTCCCGGTGGCCCCTTCCAGCCAATGGCTGCTTGCCACGGCCCGCTGGTCCCCTGGGAGGCGGGGCCAAGGGGGCCGTTAGCGCGCGAAGGCGCCAACGGCCATTAGTCGCCAAATCTAAGCTAGGTCAACCGCAGATCAATATAAACAAAAAGCAGGAACAGGGAGAGGAACCATTACAGTAAAAAGAAATAAAAAGTCCGAGGCCTGCATTTAAAACTTGCATCGGCTCCTCCCAGCTTTATTCAGGGTGTTATAAATATCACAATCAGCAGTGCCCATGAAATACACGCACAAAATGAAAAGCTTCTGTGCTGTCTGCTATGTCGATTCATCCTGCAGAAAGCCATGTCAGCTCGTAATTACAGCTATTTGCCTAAATGATCCCACAAAGAATATTATTTCTAAAACAGAAATTGAAAAATGACTGGGAAGTCTGTGGCGGACATATTGACAGCATGAACGACCACTTACTAATCCGGCGCAGGGTTCGGTGCCACCAAACAAAATGTGTAATCCTGGTTACGCAACTTCTGTTTTTAGGATTTTTGAGCCGCAACACCAGCCCAACAATGCAAAAGCCACATGGTAAGAGTTCTGTTTTGCTTTTGTTACTAATGTCAAACTCATACTTTTCCAACGGCCAGGCAGCCAAGAGAAAACAGAAAGCCATAGGAATGCGCAAGAGACAGTCATGCCAAGCCAATGCGTTTAGTGTGCCATAAGGGTGAAGCCACATGCCAGTTTTTAGATGGGAGAGCACTGGATTTTTTTTTTAAAGCACACCTCATATCAATGACCTCAGAACTTTATGAGCAGTTTAATATTTCCTTAATAGGATCGGACAAGAATAATCTCTTTCCATTATTGTTAAGCGTTTGGATATAAAGTGTGGTTATGGAGGACTGTCAGGGACAGAAACCAAAGTAGGCTATTTGGGAAGAAGTCACAGTTTGCACAGGGAGCCGATG
>JAJKFI010000007.1:24731438-24746102 GCA_029204185.1 Lerista edwardsae
CAAAATTTCAGCACGAAATGGAAAATAACCAGTTTAGAAGTCATTCTATCTACTCAGATTTTCTCGGAGTAAATCTGAGTAAAAATATAGGCATGCTCCAGTATCCACTGGGGTTCTGTTCCAGACCCCACCGTGGATACCTGAAACCATGGATGCTGGGGGCACGTTTTTAAAGATAGAGGAACATCAGTGGTTTTGCGGTAACAATGTTCCCTTGCCGCGGCAGGCGCAGATCCGAGGAGACCGCACGGCCCGAATCAGGGCTGCGCGGCCTCCTGGGCGGACTTAGGGTTCTGCCTTATGGCCTAATCCAGAGCCCGCCTTCTCCCCGCCCACAATCCCCCCTCTAATCCTCGTCCCAAAACAAGACGGAGCCTCCCTCGTGCCGACTGACTTCGGTCGGCACAAGGGAGGCTCTCCTTCGGTGCTCTCGTCGGTGTGAGAACTTTAGCGCTGACAGGGAGGTGCCGCTCAGCGCTACGTGCAGTGTAGGATTGCACTGCCCGTTTGGATCTAGCAACCCTATTTATAGCAGACAATTATCTCTCAACCCTTATTAAGGATGCAATCCTAACCAACTTTCCAGCACGAAGGACAATGCAGCTTTGAGATAAGGGTACAATTATTCCCTTACCTTGAGGAGGCCTCCATGACTACTACTCCATTGCAGGATGCAAAACATGGCCCATTAGCATGGCTAAGTCAGTGCTAGAAAGTTGGTTAGGATTGTGCCCTCAGTGACATGGGCTGGAAATCTTGTCCCAACTGCTTTTCCTTGATCCATTATTTGATCAACCAGAAAAAATGCTCTTTTCTTTTGGTGGTATATTTTTTTTTATTTAAAGCCAGCAATTAATCAGAACTCATCAGATTTTTAAAAAAATCTGTACTGTCCTTCCAACTATCCTGCCTAAAGTACTAAGCAGTCATATGGAGACAACGGAAGCCATGGATGCAAGCAAAATCAGTAACTTGCTGGCATGTTGTGGCACAAATGGTCAGAGAGCCCTTAGACAGTTCTTTGCCTAGAACTCACAGAAATTTTTGAACAATTTTCGGCCTGCTGGAAACACTTAGAGATATGTATGGGGAAAAAATTGACTTTGAATTAACGTGGTGTAATCTGACTAAATGCTAGGGTGGGACGTCAAACAAGCAAATAATATATTTAAAAAACATTTTTAAAAATAATATTTATAAATAAGAATAATTACACTTGCGTGGATCAACCAAGAATGGAGCAAAATATGAAGCCAGGCACTTGTGATTTGAATCTTCCTGTAAGTCAGAATTGTTCATAATAAAAAGAAACCATTCACTATAGACCAATGATTCTCAAACTGTGGGTCATGGAAAGCTGGGAGCAGCCATCTTGGAAGTTGCAGACCTTACTCTTGCTATATTCCTTTATGAACAGTTTGGATTTTCAAGTGAGATTTTTTTTTTAAATTGTTTTTAGTTCAGTGCTTTTACATAATATTTTGTCCTAATCTTGTTTCTGTCCTGGATGTTTCAGGATTGTGCAATTGCTGCAGTCCAAGAATGCCAGTTTGCATTCCAGGAGTGTTATTTATGTCACAATGATGGCACTGCCTGCTTGACGATGTCATTTCCAGCTATGACATCACTTGCAGGTTAATGACATAATTCTGGTGGGTTCCAACATGAGTGCCATTCTAAAATGTGGGTCCCTGTCTTAAAGCTTTGAGGACAACTGCTATAGACATTTGTGAATTCTATGTTCAGAATGCACCTTAAAAAATTTTTTTACGAACTACAAATTACTGTCCAGCTTTCAATCTTGAAGTTATTTGTCAAGTTTGAAATAAAACTGGCAGTCCTTAATCCTTCCTTTGCACACCATTGCAAATGTCAATGACTACAACTGCTAAAGTTTCCTGACAACACCTTGATGTTCTCATTTAACTATAGCCAGAATACACAAACTACGGTCAAAGTGACAACGTAACAGAACCTTCTGTGTGCAATGGAATGTAAACATTTCTGAGTGTACTGTTTTCCACACAATAAATGATTAGGGAAAGATACAGTTTTCATAGCCGATTCCTTCTGGGGTATAATTTGGCCCCCCAAAAGACCCAGGTGCCAGTCTATCCACCTATCCTTTCTAAGTTCATTTTCCTTAAAATGGAGACGGAAATATTACAATGTCTGGACTACCTGACTATAAAAGAAATGGGTAAATCAGCTACAATTCCTAGACATTTTTATTGCATTATTTTCTTGAATAGCAGCCTATGAGTTCTTGCAGCTTCTACAGAAGCCCAGAATAGTACTTTTGAAAATATAAAAAGCTCATCATGACATTTTCCATAGCCAGCTCCGACAAAGAGTACGCAACGGCATTGTAGCCTACTATTGCTATCAGTTCTATATTCTGTGCTTCGAATTGACTAATGTAGCTTTGGTTGCAGGGAGCAATTACAGATTTTTACCTAGATCAAATGGGTCTCAGAAGAGCCCTAAATAGATTATCATGATGTTTTTTCATCACTGCAGGTCTGTTATAGTTAATATATTGTACTTCACATGTGCATACACCATTTTTCATGAATATCAAGTAATCAATAAGTCATTTTAAGAATTTGAGGCATTACTTCCCATCAGCAGTCAAACTAAAGAAGATTGAAATACTTAGTGCAGCTGTTCAGTTATTTTATAATACCCTCCATTATTCTGTTCAGTTCCATTATAAATAATTGTCCACATAAAATATATCAAATGCAACATCCTGAAATATACTTTTCATGGTAATAGGGACTACTTTTATCTTCTGCTCGGCAGGGCTGTCAAATGATTGGGATTCTTTGTAAAAGAAAACATTTTTGCAACTTAAACAAGACAGAAATATCTCATTATGTGCATTTGAATGAGTATTGTTAAGGAGCACTTCAACAGAAAGCCAAGAGCTATTTGGAGAAAAAGATTGAATGCCATTAGCAAATATAGGATTTTTTTCTAACCAAAGCTTTTATTAAAAGAGAAAAACAATTTCTCTTTAATTTATTGTAATTTAAATGTATTGTTTTTAAAATTCTGCCTTCTGAGAGGCCACCAGGGTGGATCACAAGAACAATTATTGTTTCAGTAATTCAGTGGATTCAAGGAGGTTACAATATTTCCCTACATGTTTTTCTTCTCCTCTTCCTCTTCAGAGGCATCTGGTGTTCTGGAGGAGAGGCACAATGCAGCATAAAAGGAACAGAAGGTGATGGGGCAAAGCTAAAGAAGTGCAGGGGGTGCAATTATACTGGGCAACAAGCTTTAGGGAGGCAACAAGCTGAGCTTGACACTGGTGGCCAAAATTGTGACTAATCTTGGTAAGTACAAATAATACCATCATGTTATATATCATTGGAAAGGTAATTTAGTGCTGAATGCAATGAATCAAACTGTGTTGGAATATCTGTAGTCTATCAAACGTTATGGCCAAAAAATACCAAGAAAAGTGGTGCTTAATACAACGCAGGTTTGCCGGCCAGCCTGTTCCGGCGCTACATAGGATTGGACTCTAACTCTCTGTGTGAGTATGCAAAAGCAGGGTGGCCTACACTGTATTCTGCAGAGGGGCTTTGGCTGCTGGAGCTCTCCTCGGGTAAGGGGACATTTGCAGTGGTGGGATTCAAATAAATTAACAACTGGTTCTATGACGTCATAGACAGAGCCAAAAAAACCCGAAGCCAGCCGAGGGAAGCGAGTGGGCGAGGCCCGGCCATTTAACAATCGGTTCTATAGAACCTGGGTGAACCCCCTGAATCCCACCACTAGATATTTGTCCCCTCCCCCTATATTAAGCCCTAGCAGCCGCTATGGGTCAACTCAGACCTGTGCCAGCGATTGAGCAAGTCCACCTTGATTTGTGAAGTCAGATCAGGCCCAGGAAGGGGGTTAGGATTCAGTGGGTGGCACTGCGGCCAAACCTACCCCCTTCCCAGGCCCAATCCACCTTTCTCCCCGCCCCATCTCTGTTTTTGTTAATGTGTACAATGGAATGTGTAGCAAAGTGTTGCTGCTCACTTTCCCAAGCATTACTTTTGGTGCCACCCAAAATCAGCGCCGTCCATCTCTTCTAATACTGCAAATGAATTGTGGCACATACAAACTGTACTTGGCAAGCACTGGAGGAAGGCACGTTGCATAACAAGCACGTACAAACGGTGACTCTAATTTGTCTAAAACTGTGCCACACAGCCAGGCATTTGTCCAAGAAGTAAAATTCAGGTGTGTGGCTTTTACAAAGTAAAAAAGAAAAATCCTGTATGAAGGATTAGAGCAGAGAGGTCACAACATGTATGACAAGAAATTTTGTCAGCTCTTTACTTGTCTTCTCAGAATTCTAAGTGCCAGTATTCTGCCCCAAGGAGACTCCGAGCGCACTCCTAACCTGGAGTTAGGCTGGCACAAGTTAGGCCAGCAAAGTTTGGCTAGCTCAAGGGACACTGTAAAGAGCATTTGGACCACTCTTGGAGTCAGGGAGGATGGCGTATGTTTGCGTCCTGGCCTCTCTGACCCTGAGAGTGGCTCAAACATACTTTACCGTGTCCCTTGCGCTGGCCAAACTTTGCTGGCCTAACTTGTGCCTGCCTAGCTCCAGGTTAGGATTGCACGCTCCATGCACAAACACCCACCTGGAATCTCTAGCACACCACCCCAACAGCCACCCCAAGCTAAGGCTTACATAGGTAAGCAAAGAGGGGGGGGGAGAATCCCATGCCACCACTTCAAATTAAGCGCTGCAGCTTCCCAGAACTTGCATTATCATTCAGATAAATCTTTGCATTCTTCCTGTTTAAAACGCTTGCTGGAGAAATGTTAAAGTGCCCTTCCGTTAGTGCAGAAGCATAGCAGGGGCGCACTGTAAGTATGGCCGTGGCCACAACCAGGGTGACCAGATGTCATAACCACAAAGGAGGATGCAGCACCCCAAAACGTAGGCCTTTGAAGAAAAATGTAGGATGTTACAAAACAAAAGATAAAAACACTCAGGGCGCAATCCTAAGCAGCACCAGACTGGCGAGGCCGACGGGCCAGTGCCATATCCGAGGCTGCAGCCTCCCACGGTAAGGGAACGTGGTGCTCCCTTACCAGTGGTGGGATTCAAATGAATTAACAACCAGTTCTATGACATCATAGCCGGAGCCACACAAAAAAAAAAACCCGAAGCCAGCCGAGGTACACAAGTGGACGGGGCCCGGCCATTTAACAACCAGTTCTATAGAACCTGGGCAAACCCCCTGAATCCCACCACTGTCCCTTACCATAGGGGAGGCTCCAGCCTCCCCTATGCACTCCTCGGATCTGCGCCCACTAAATAGCAGGTGCAGCTCTGAGGAGACTGCATGGCCCAAATCGGGGCCGCACGGCCTCTCAGATGGGCTTAGGATGCGACCGTATGGCCGCCTCCCAAGCCCACCCACGTCCCGCCCTCATCCCGCCCACAGTCTCCCTCCTGCCGCCAATCCTGCTTCCGCCTCCGCGTGGAGCCTCCCTCCCGCCGGTTGGCTTCAGCCGACGCAAGAGAGGCTCAGCGCGGGGGCAACGGGACCCTGCCTGCAGCGCCGGTCCCATTGCTCGACCGCCGATGGGGGGGGCGAATCAGAACCCCCACATCAACGCTCTGCCCCTTGCGTCGATGCTATGACGTAGCGTCAATTCAACGGGCGCAATAGGATTGCGCTGCCCATACAGTATATGAGGGCCCAACCTGATCCAATTTTCCAGTGCTGGTGCAGAGATGCCAAAAGGGCATGCCTGGCATCCTGTGGCAGGGGAGCAGTCATAGAGGCCTCCTCAAGGTAAGGGAACGTTTGTTCTCTTACTTCAGGGCTGCACTGCAGCTGCATTGGCACCGGAAAGTTGGATAGGATTGGGCCCTCATACACATTGATGGGGGGGGGGGGTCTTGTCCTCCTTTAATGCAAGCCAACAAACAAAGGAACAAAAGATAAACACACAAACAATATGGACGGCACCTCTTGACGCTGGCACCCTGTGACCAGTGACAGGATCTGGGAATGAGGAAGCGGAATGCTGGGCAGGACTTACGCGTGATTGGCAGCCCGTCCATTCCGTTCTGCCGCCTGCCCTGGCCTCGGGGGGGCTGCCCCCGGTTGGTGCGCCCCACTGCTGCTTGCCCAAGCACACGGCACCCCCCCCACCTGTCCCCCCTGGTGAGCAGGCACCCTGCCGAGGCCAGGGCAGCCGCAGAACGGAATGGATGAGCAGCCAATCACGCATAAGTCCCGCCCAGCGTTCCGCTTCCTCATTCCCAGATCCTATCACTGCCTGTGACTGTCTTGAAACGTAGGACATCTTGAAATTTACCCAGGGCTGAAATGTAGGGCGTGTCCTGGAAAAAGAGGACGTCTAGTCACCCTGGCCGCGACACACCATGTCAGCTGCCCCTCCCCCTCGCCGTCGGTACCATTCAGGGGAGCGACGTCAACACAAATGGCTTTGGCCACAAAGGGAAAGGCTGATTGTACCACTGTACAATCAGCCTTTCCAGTGGTGTCATCTACTCTCTCGCAAGCCGGAACGCTGGGCGGGACTTGAGTGATTGACAGCCCGTCGACTCACTTCCGGTTTCTTCGCACGCCCTGCACGGCTTTCCCTCGCCTCGGAGGGGGTGCCTGCTCACCCAGGCACCCGGCGCCCCCCCCACCCATCCCCCCTGGCGAGCAGGCGCTCCCTCCGAGGCGAGGGAAAGCCGCGCGGGGCGCTCGAAGAAACCGGAAGTGGGTCGACGGGCTGTCAATCACTCAAGTCCCGCCCAGCGTTCCGGCTTGCGAGAGAGTAGATTACACCACTGAGCCTTTCCCTTTGTGGCTAAAGCTGCTGCTCCTGCTTATTGCAGCTCCTGCTGTACTTACTGCACCAGGCCTCTCTAGCAGCTACACTACTGCCTCAGTGGATACTTGAACCAACTATCACAAGTTTCAACAGCTCTCCACTACCCCCTCGCTGTTTTTGCTCAGGTCAGTAGCAAGCAAACCAGCTATTCAGCAGAGCCATGAGAAATGCCTTGAAACACTTATACCAAATGAAGTTTATCAAGAGACTGTCAAAAACAAAACTGGTGCCTAATTAACACATTATAAAATGAAGCCAAACCCCAAGTTGTTGAAAGAGAAGTGACTTAATCCAGCCCTTTGATTGGTTGCCAATTCCTTTGTTTTCTCTTAAGAGTTAGCTGGCCTGGGATAAGCTTCAGAAATGTGTAGAGATTTTTGACATTCTCTGCTGAAAAATTGCTTTTCTTTCAGTCTAGAAACCAACAACGCACATTAAAATTGGGAATTATGCTGGTATGTTAAACCTGAATTTTAGCCAGGCATGTGCTTCCCAACTGTTTTGTTGAACATCCTCAACCAAACAGCTCAGTGTTCCATGACCATGTAACATTCACCTACATACCATTCACCTGAGCTAAGGACTTCCAACACCATTTCAGTAACAAGAAAAGGATGAGCAGAGGAATATTATACATCTTCCACTCAAATGCCAGCTTCAGATGTGGATAAGTACCCATTATAAATTACAAAAGGGGACATGGTGGCACAGCGGGTTAAACTGCTGCCACTGGTCTTTCCGACTGGAAGGTTGGGAGTTCAAGACTGTGTGACGGAGTGAGCTCCCGTTGCTTGTCCTAGCTCCTGCCAACCTAGCAGTTCGAAAGCACCTAAATGCAAGTAGATAAATAGGGACCACTTCGGGGGGGAAGTTAACGGCGTTCCGTGCACTACGGTGTAGAGTCATGCTGGCCACATGACCACGGAAGCTTGTCCTCGGACAAAATGCTGGCTCTACAGGCTTTGAAACGGAGATGAGCACCGTCCCCTACAGTTGGTCACAACTAGACCATTCGGTCGTGGGGAAACCTTTACCTTTACCTTTTATAAATTACAAAACTACCCATTATAAAATTACAAAAACTCAAAAATAACACTTCCCTCTGCAGAGAAGGATTTGACTATTTGTGCATATTCCAAGCTAGAACTTCAAAAAAAAAAAAAGGACTGAGCACTGGTAAAATAAGTGATGTCACAGCCTTATAGCTGAATCCTACCTAGGCCGGATTTCTGAAGGTTGCTGCTATGGAAATATGGTACAGGTCAGGCCTGTTTATCTGCAGATTAGAAACTCGTGGCTTTCATTAACTGTGGTTTACAAAACTGTAGCTGGATCCCAGAGCCGGACTCAGCTCACAGTGCACCTGGTGCGGGGCACCACCACTACACCCCCAGTGTAGCCGTCCCACCCCCTTGCAGTGCCCGGCCACACCTCCCTGCACCCAGAATCGCTCCATTTAGAAGCAGTCCAAGCACAAACGAGGGCAGGGGGCCTAAAAGCGAGCAGGTTTTCCCACATCGCTGCACCCAACCACAGCCATCCGCCCTTGCCTCCCCCAGCAGCATGCTCCCTATGCCTCTGCTGGACCCACTAAAGACCTCCCAGACGTGACTGGAGCCTTGTTCTGGGAAGCTTTCTGAGGTCTGTAGAGACCATGGGCAGCCCTTGCGGACCTCAGAAAGGGTACATCTGCGACTGGAATGAAGTTCCAGCTGTGTTTGGAGTCCCTGTGGGTCAGAACTCACAGATTTCATTCCCCACAGATTTTGGTACCTGCGGGGGACCCAGGAAAGGATCCCTAGTAGATACTTCCACCTTTACGGTTTTCCTTACAAAGCTCACAACTCCCATAAGCACCTTGACCGGTTTTCCCATTGGGATGGAACCCTGCCTCAGAACGAGGTGAAATTGCCCTGGTTCCCTGCTTGGGCTGCACATAAACTTTAGTTTTAGTCACGAGGAGATGGGGTTAAACGAATTAGCACAATGTTTTCTGAAACAGGGCTTTAGAAAGTGCATGTAAATTTGCATGTAAAAAAGTGCACTTGCACCGGCCGAGCGCCACAGCGCCAACATGGATGTGCTTTACGGCACGTTCGCAACAGTGTTCAGCCGGGGCAAGAGCACAGCACCAGTTCTAAGGGGGGTATAGGATTGCGCTGTGCATCTACTAATACTATGCCACCTTTATCACCTACCTAGTACACTTTGAAAGCAGTTAAAAGTAATAAAAATGAGAACTTGGAATGAGAATAAAACGCAGCTTTCTCTTTTTCAAATAACAAAATCTGTGAAAAACGTACACCATTTTCAAATACCTGTATCTATGGGACAACTCCCAGCAAGCATCAAATTGCAAATTGGAAGAGCCAAAGACATAGGAAGTTTATGCCTTCTTTTTATTCTAGTTTCTTCTTCAACCACGTACTGAATTCAGCTTTGATCTGGCCATTTTGACATCTTGGCTTTTGACAGCTTGACCTCAGCAATAACCCTCAGCTTGTCACAAAATTCTGACTTCATCTATTGAAATAAGCATTATTTTGGCTTCATCTCTAAATTAATTAGAGACCTGATATATTTTTGGTCTTTCCATTCACATTGTGTCCTGATTTTGACCCAAAACCTTGCCTATAGCGTCAGATAACTGACAGAATCGTTAAAATATTTCCCTCAGGCTGACTAACCTTGTTACCTCAGTAAGGAAGTTGGACACCTAGGACCACATATGTATAATAATCTGGTATTTATCCAACAGGTTTGGTGAACGGAATGTGAGGAGACGGCTGGGAAGTAGACCAGCTGCTGTTTGTACTGAACTAATCTCTAAACGTCTGAGAAAATGTGACAAACACTTGCAAAAGTCACATGGGTGGTGGGAAAAAATTAGCATTATAGTGGAATTAAAATTATGTTTCCTACAGGGCAGTCCAACGATCCCTCTATGCCAGCAGCCACTAATATAATGCAGTCAAGATACTCGGCATTCCAAGAATCAAAGGAGATGGCAAGATGTTAGAAGTAGAAACCAGAGACAATGTAACAATACTGAGGGCCCAATCCTATACATGTCTACTCAGAAGCAAGTCCTATGATGTTCAATGGGACTTACTCCCAGGAAAGTGTGCATAGAATTGCAGCCTGAGAGCGCAATCCTAAACTGGAGTTAGGCTGGCATAAACTAAGCCAGTAAAGTTTGGCCAGCATAAGGGCCATCATAAAGCATGTTTAGACTGCTCTTGGAGTCAGGGAGGATAGTGCACATCTGTGTGCTGGCCTCTCTGACTTCGAGAGTCATCCAAACATACTTGACAGTGTCTTTTTGTGCCTTGGCCCCAGCAGCCAAGGCAGCAACACCACGACACATCTAGTGTGAAGCTCAGCTTGTTGCCCGATGCAATTGCACCCCCTGCACTTCTTTAGCTACACCCCTGTCCAGGATATTTTATCAGGACTGTCAGGAATTTCCAACAGTCCTGTTAAAATTTCCAAAAATTGAAGCATTGCTTTGGTCCAAATGGGCCACCCTGCCCCTCACTTAGCTGATGTGCTCACTCCTGTCTTGTGTGAGTTTTTTCCACAACTCTTTGCCATTCCCCCCGTTTCGTTTCCCCTGGCCTGTCTCTTTATTCAGATTGCTGTTTCTGCATTCACGGTCAATTCCATCCCTTTCCTTCAACCAACTGCCTATGATCTTCCTGCCCTCCCATTCACCTTCATTGTGTTCAAGAGCGTTTGGGGCACTTCAGCCTAGAAAAAAGGCGCCTGAGGGGGGACATGATTGAGACATACAAAATTATGCATGGAAGGGATAGAGTCGATAGAGGGATGTTCTTTTCCCTCTCACAACACACCAGAACAAGGGATCCGCTAAAACTGAGGGTTGGGAGAGTTAAAACAGATAAAAGGAAGTACTTTTTTACCCAGCGGGTAGTTAATCTGTGGAACTCTTTGCCACAATAGGTGGTGATGGGATCTGGTCTGGATGCCTGTAAGAGGGGATTGGATGGATTTCTGGAGGAAAGGTCCATCGTGGGCTATAGGCAATGATGGATTGTGCAACCTCCTGACAAAGGTGGTGGGCTACTGGTACCAGGTGCAAGGGAGTGGCAACAGGATGCAAGCATCTTGTTGTCTCATGCCTCCCTGGGGCACCTGGTGGCTGCTGTGAGATACAGGAAGCTGGACTAGATGGGCCTTTGGCCTGACCCAGCGGGGCTCTTCTTATGTTCTTATGTCCTGAGACTTATGTCCTGTATATATAAATAAATTATATATACAGTATATAATTTTTTGCTGGACTATTCTGCTGGACAAAATGGGTCACAAGGAATATGTCATGAAATTGTGCTTTACCTAATTAAGTGCAATGAACTAAAAAGACAGGAAGACTGAAATTATCTTCAACGAGTTGAGCAAATAATTGCTCTGATTAGCAGACTGAAACGTTTGTTGAATCACATCAAACCTTGTAATATGTTTGGCCAGAACAAAATTCCTCAGAGTATGAATGGCTCGATTCCTAGCCTAGCATCCAAATCAATTTGTAGGTGGTAATTTAATGTTGGCAGCCCGACTCTAGATAAAAATAAAACACCAATTAAACTTTTATTTTAAGGCACCAACTGTTTATTTAAAAAAAAAACCACCAGGTATTCCTGTGATAGGGGCTAGTTGAGGCCAGCAATTCCTTTTATTTTTAAACTTGGAGATTTTTAGAACATGAAAGGTAAAGAAGACTCTTTTCTTCCCCTTCATATCTGGAGGAACAGTGTTGGAATCAAACTATGAAAAGAGTCCCATTCTATGGCTTAATATTTTTCTCTGTACTTGTGGCTTAAACCTTCCTGGAAGTAGCTTATGTTTAGACTGTGCATAAATATACTTAGCAGGAAAGACCAACTTATTTGCATATGGTTCTGAATAAATGCACTCTTGATCTGCGCCTTTCTTAAATGTGTACATCCTAAGAACTTGCGAACGGCATCCTGCATGGCCAAAGTATACAAATGTCCATTGTAATTAAGAAGTGGGCATCTATGTGATCGGCTGGAAGAATGACCTTAGAAGCAGCTATAAGGGAATTCCAAACTGCCCGGAAACATTTCAGGAGTCTTGGGGATTTTCCAGCAAACTAATGAGAGAGAAGTAAAGGGGGGGGAAATATGCTGGAGACCTGAAGGGTTGACACTTCACAGTGCGTTCATATTGTTTGTGGTTCAGAAATCTCTCGTCACTTTAATAACCCCCAGGCATTCCTTTTTGAGGTCAAACAAGCAATGTTGCACTGGAAAAGCACACAGGAAAACACTGAAAAAAACCTGCAAGACTAATGTCTTTTGGACATAATCAGTACAGCCTGTACCTGCCCATCCCGAGAAATTCTGGAGTTTCCCCTTGCCATGGGTTATCAGGAGGGAATCCTGCTTTTCAGAGTAGGGCAGCAATGCATCTTTACTGGCTGGGATACAGCAAGACACACTTCAGAACCCAAACAGCAATGCCAGAGCAGCGTCCTATGGGGCAACAGCCAGGAGAAGGCCCACCAATGAAGATAAGTTGGAGGGAGAGGCAGGAGAAGGTGGAATGTGGGTGAGGAGGGCAGAATGGGGTGACAATGGAGCAGGCAGATTGCTTCTGGAAAGAGGGTGTGTTGGGTAGCAGCGGACGCCATCAAATCCTAACCCAATTCCCAGATCTGATCCTACTGCCTGAGTCCAGGTGGACCTGCATTTGCAGTTTCACTCGTGTGGATCCAAGAAGTTGCTTACCCCCAATTAAGGGAACAAATGTTCTCTTACCCAGAGGAGACCTCCAGGACCACCATCCCGGTAGGATGCAGCACAAACCATTTGTATTTGTGGTTTACAGTGACGAACAGGGCCGCAATCGCGCCCATGGCAGGGCGACGAAACCGCGCCCCCAGCACGTGACCCCGCCCCCGTGCGCCAGCCCGCCATGGCTCCCTGCACCCGGAATCCCTCCATTTTGGAGCAAAACAAGCGCCAGGGAGGGAGGGAGGGCCAAAAAGCACGCCGGCTCCTCCGCGCAATGCTGCCTCACCGCTGCCGGCGACTCCCCGCTGCCTGCGCCCATGGCTGCCGCCACTCCTTGCAACACCCTCCCTCCGCCCTGGTGGTTTAAAATAGTCTTCCTCCTGGGGCAGGAGTTATGGTCTGGAGGTTGAGCTGTTGCCCTGCCTGAAGTTGCTAAGCAGGATCAGCCTTGGATCGGCCTTGGATGGGAGACCAGAAGTCACTGACAAGTCACTGAGCTCACAGTGGAATGTGAGGTGTGTGGAATGTGGAGGAGGTCAGTTGACAAGAGACATATAGAATCTTGAGAACCGGCCAAAGTGTGATCTGCAGCAGCCTGTGAAGGCTCGGAAGGTGCAAGAGTACAGCCAGGATGTTGACCGCACACTGAAAAGGAAACATCTGGAGAAATGGAGGGTTCTGCGAATTGTACATAGAACAATAATTGTAAAAAAAAAAACCATTTAAAAAAGGGGGGTTATGAACAGCCTGCCAATGTAAACCGCCTTGTGTCTTGAGGAATCTTGAAAAAGTTTTATTTCTAAATAAATTTTGGCAAGCGTACATCGGCAGAGGGGAAAAGCAGAGGATTGGGCTACAAGTCTATGAAGCTGCTAGGTTTAAAGAGGCCATAAGAAAGTATTGGACTGACTCATCATCTATTTATAATCTCCTATGAATTATCCAGTCCCCAAACACACTCACTTTAAAAACGGATTCTGAAACTGTGTTCTGATCATATTCATTCTTTTTTCTTAAACAATATGATCAGGTATGACAAACTGTCCCGTTGCTGACTGTGTGCCAAAGAGAAAAGCACATCCAAACATAGTTCTGCTCTTCAAATGTCATGACTCATTTGCACATTCATATGACTCTACCCATATGATCCTTTGGATTGCAGGTCAGTCTCTGGTGTCCTTTTAAAAAATATCAATGTGCATTGTGGGAGATCAGGATGAAATGCTGAACAAATGGTCCAGGATTCTTAGACTAACCCACTTGCAGAAGGCAATTGATCAAATTGGCTTACCAATTCACCCACTTGTAAACCAAATAGGCTTACAGTGCATGCCTTTGCTTGTCTACTCAGAGTAATCCCATTGGGTTTTATGAGGCTTATTTACAGGTAACGGTGAATAAGGTGGTCTTCTTAATTTATTCCAGATCGAGTGGCGTTTCGAATTGCTGTAGATACCTGCCTGCTTGGAAAGTGAACTAGCCATAAAATAGAAACACCAGACTTTCACAGAGCTACTTCCAGTAAGTATTTACTGGAAGATTGGCAGAAGATTTAGCGGAGAGGGTTAATGCCTCCGTTTGCCTGAAGATAACAACTGAAGATCTCAAGGTCGTGAGCTCGAGACTCCCGGAAGTCTGTGTGAGCGGCAGACCTTGCAAACTGCGGCTGATTAAAAGCTGAGCTCCAGCTGCCTCGTGGGAGGAGGAGTGTGCTGAACGCAGCTGCGTCTCCAGTGAGAGCAGGGAAGCCTCATCAGCCAGCAGACGACAGACGGGTGGCTAAAGAAAGAAGGCTAAATCCAGAAAGAAAGATCTGTTTGAGTGTGGTTCTTGAAAGATAGAACATTCTGTAAATTGTAAAAACCTTCGGGTTTGTGAAAAAGTCTGCCTATGTAACCGCCTTGAGTTGTAATCATTAGAGAAATCTAGTGACCTTAAGAAAGGCGGTATATAAATACATTTATTATTATTATTATTATTATTATTATTATTATTATTATTATTATTATTATTA
>JAJKFI010000007.1:24746112-24786950 GCA_029204185.1 Lerista edwardsae
TATTATTATTATTATTATTATTATTATTATTATTATTATTATTATTAAAGATATTAATTCAATGTCATCTCTCTTACATTTTTAAAAATCACATTTTCAATGTGAACAGCTTTAAATTCTGAGAAGTGCCCAGCTGGTTTAAGCAAGGTGCATATGAATATGTGAGCAAAATCCAGAGAACATTAAACAGGGGCAGGGAAAAGTATAAACAAGACTGGTGGTGACTATTTGTAGTGATTTTATAGTACATGAAGCCATCCTGTGGAACATAAGAACATAAGAAGAGCCCTGCTGGATCAGGCCAAAGGCCCATCTAGTCCAGCTTCCTGTATCTCACAGCGGCCCACTAGGTGCCCCAGGGAGGCATGAGACAGCAAGATGCTTGCATCCAGTGGCATTTCTACAGGGATGGCAAAGCTCTAAGTTTTGCAAGAAGCCTTACCTTGCAGTGGAAATCACTCCGCTCCTGCACCGTTTTAGCCAATCTTGGCGTTGCTTACTGGCTACAGCAGCAAGGGAGAGGAGGGATTTACACGACAGAGTAAGGCTTCTTGCAAAACTTAGAGCTTTGCCATCCCTGTAGAAACGCCTCTGCTTGCATCCTATTGCCACTCCCTTGCACCCGGTACTCTGAAGTAGCCTACTACTAACGTAAGGAGGTTGCACAATCCATCATGGCCTATAGCCCACGATGGACTTTTCTTCTAGAAATCCGTCCAATCCCCTCTTAAAGGCATCCAGACCAGATGCCATCACCACCTCCTGTGGCAAAGAGTTCCACAGACTAACCACCCGCTGGGTAAAAAAGTACTTCCTTTTATCTGTTTTAACTCTCCCAACCCTCAGCTTTAGCGGATGCCCCCTGGTTCTGGTGTTGTGAGAGAGGGAAAAGAACATCCCTTTATCGACTCTATCCCTTCCGTGCATTATTTTGTAAGTCTCAATCATGTCCCCCCTCAGGCGCCTTTTTTCTAGGCTGAAGAGCCCCAAACGCCGCAGTCTTTCTTCATAAGGGAGGTGCCCCAGCCCCGTAATCATTTTTGTCGCTCTTTTCTGCACCGTTTCTAGCTCCACTATGTCCTTTTTGAGATGCGGCGACCAGAACTGGACACAATATTCCAGGTGTGGCCTTACCATCCATTTGTACAATGGCATGATAATATTGGCTGTTTTATTCTCAACCCCTTTTTTAATTACCCCAAGCATGGAATTGGCCTTCTTAATTGCTGACGCACACTGGGTCGATACCTTCATTGAATTGTCCACCAGCACCCCAAGATCTCTCTCTTGAGCTGTCACAGACAGCTCAGAACCCATAAGTCTATAGGTGAAGTTTTGGTTTTTTGCCCCAATGTGCATCACTTTAACTTGTCTACATTGAATCGCATCTGCCATTTTTCTGCCCATTGGAGAGATCCTTCTGGAGCTCTTCACAATCCCTTCTGGTCTTCACCACCCGGAAAAGTTTTGTGTCATCCGCAAACTTGGCCACCTCGCTGCTTATCCCTGTCTCCAGGTCATTTATGAACAAGTTGAAAACCACGGGCCCCAAGACAGATCCCTGGGGCACTCCGCTTTTCTCCTCTCTCCATTGTGAAAATTGCCCATTGTCCCCCACTCTCTGTTTCCTGGCCCTCAACCAATTCTGGATCCATAAGAGGACCTGCCCTCTTATTCCCTGACTGTGAAGTTTCTTCAGCAGCCTTTGGTGGGGGACTTCAACGTGGTAGTGTCAAACGCCTTCTGAAAATCCAGGTATATGATATTCACAGGTTCACCCACATCCACATGCCTATTGTGCCTGGAAGAAAGTAGAATAGCAAACTAAGACCGAGAACAAGCATGCAGGTGTTCTATGGGAAAACACATCAGTGAGTCACATCCGTGGGTTTAAACTCAAGTGGGATTTGCAGCCACACATGCAACGGCAATCCAGGGCTTTCTTCAGGTCAAACGCCTTGCTAGTCCCTCCTCCTGTGCCGCCAATCATCGTTTGGCAGACTTCCTGTGCCAGCATCTATCCCAGCAGCACTTGCCAGCCAAAAGGGGTGGAAGTTCCCCCCTGCAGTGGCGTACAAAGTGGGTGACAGGGGGTGGTGGGAGAGTGGCGAGGCTGCAGGGGGGTTCCAAGAAGCTGCCCCCACATGGCCCCCAAATATTTATGGGCCTCATGTGCCAAATGAACTTGGTATTTCTTCCCCTTGAGGTTTTGACTTTCTGAAGGCAGTAAGTATACATCCTGACAGCAAGATTCGTTTTCTGTGCCAGTATGCATGACAGGCATAGGCTTGTGCCCCAAAGCCCATGGGGCAAGTTGCCCATGGGGCAAGTTTTATATATAGTCAATCAATTCTGCTTTTTACTGCCTCATCCCTCATTACAAGCCATAATTGTTGCTCACTTATACAAAACAGGAAGGGAAAAATGTCACCTACTGCAAATGTGTTTATGTTAGATCGACAAGAAGTGAGAAGTGAGCAAGAACAGATGTGCATTTTCCATCTATTTTCCCTAGTTTGAGCTCTGTAACTTAAGTGCATTTTAAAATAGTCTTCCTAAGACCTGTTACTTTAAAAAAAAATGACACAAACCTTGATTTTTTAAAAAAAACAGGAAAGCAGCCTCAACAAAACATATGCTGGGAAATACGTCTTGTATCTAAACACGGAAGATTAATGATAAATGATTTTTTAAGGGTTTCCTCCTTTAGACTCATGTGTTCAATTGGAGATACTAAACTGTGTATCGCTTAAACAAAGAATACACACTCAAAACAGAATTTTAAGTCATTTTACTGCTTAAATTTTTTTGTTTTCTATTTATGTACTGTATTTTTCCCCCTCCAATAATTGTAAGCCGTCTTGGGCATCTGCCTTGGCAGAGGATAGGCAGGGTAGAAATATCTTAAATAAATAAATTAAATAACTTTCCTAACACTCAGCTTTAGTAGCTATCCCCTGGTTCTGGTGTTGTGAGAGAGGGAAAAGAACATCCCTCTAAACATCCCTTGCATAATTTTGTACATCTCAATCATGTCCCCTCTCAGGCTCCTTTTTTCTAGACAGAAGAGGCCCAAGCGCTGTAGCCTTTCCTCATAAGGGAGGAGCCCCAGCCCGGTAATCATTTTGGTTGCTCTCTTCCGTACTTTTTCTAATTCCACTATGTCCTTTTTGAGATGTGGCGACCAGAACTGTACGCAATACTCCAGGTGAGGCCTTACCATTGCTTTCTACAATGGCAGTACAATTTTGGCTGTTCTATTCTTAATCCCCTTTTTAATTATTCCGTTCTTCCAAAAAATTATCCCAAGTTAATTATCTCATTCTTCCATTGTTCTCCCCAAAACCCTATTTGACTAAATGTGGAGAAAAAAACGACTTTTAAAAGATGGTTAGGAAAAGCGTGAAGGATTTAGCTCCCGTCTCCTGTCAGCATTTCTCCCACAGTCTCTCCCAACTTCACTGACCCTCTACTGAGAGAACCACGGGAGAGACGTGGCCAAACCATATAGGAAGCCAGTGAGGAAGCACTCAAGCTGAAAGACTTGCACTCAAGCTGCTGTATGTACTTGCCGGCAAACTCCACCAAGCAAGGTGGGAATTTTTTCCATGCATGGATGGATTGAGATGCACTAGAACAAAACAGCAAGAGACCAAATCTCCAAACCTCCTTCCTGGGGGAAAAACTGGAGAGTGCTGAATCCACAGATACCAGAGCCCCATCTTGTGGCTAACTTTATCAACGGCACAGAAAGCAACTGCTCTGGAGGGGGAAGCATAGAACTACATACAGCAGAACTACTCGAAACAAGTTTGATGATGGCAACTTCCTTTGAAGAAGGAAGAGCAATTCCGACTGTTACTTAGAGCGCAATCCTAACCTGCAGTTAGGCAGGCAAAGTTGGGCCAGCAAAATTTGGCTGGCACAAGGGCCACCGTAAAGTGGGTTTGGACCACTCTCAGAGTCAGGGAGGATGGCGCACGTCTGTGTGCTGATTCTGACTCCAAGAGTGGTCTGAACATACTCTAAGGTGTCCCTTGCGCTGGCCAAACTTTGTTGACTTAACCGTGCCAGCCTAATTCCAGGTTAGGATTGTGCTCTAAGTAACAGTCGGGATTGTTTAGAACATCTAACAAAGAATACTCAGGCACTATAGTTTCTTCAAAGGAAGTCATCATCAAACTATAAGTATATAGTCTATAAGCAGCGGCGTCATGCAGCTGGAATGCTGGGCGGGAGGAACGGGTGAGCGGCAGCCCGCCCGTTGTGTACTGCTCCGTTTCGCTGTCTTCCCTGCCCCGGGAAGACGGTGAAACGGAGCGGTACGCAACGGGCGGGCTGCCACTCACCCGTTCCTCCTGCCCAGCATTCCGGCTGCATGACGCCACTGTCTATAGGTATATAGTCTAACTATCATCAAACTAAAAGAATAGCTAGAAGTGTCACTCATACTGTAGCTGATGGCCATTCTCTTGCCCCATGCACCCCCTTGTAAGCACGATGACTGGAACAGCAGTAGCAGCAATGATCCCTGGCCCAAAACCTCCTGAGGTGGCATGCCTAGCACTATCGCCTCCTTTTACTCAAGGTGTACCATATGCACGGAGCTTCCTCAAAGAGCAGGGACAGAATGCTCAGAAAAGCTCTGGAAGCTTCTGACGTCAGCTTTGCAAAAGCACAGAAACTCCCCTAGGTTGACGGCATAGGGACCACAGCGAAGAACGCTGGTCTTCCAATCTCACAGATGGTGTTGCAGCAAGACAGCTGCACTCTTTGAATGACAGCAGATGAGACACTTTGAACAACGTGTGTTTGAGAGTGTTTGGTCTTGACTGCAAATGCAAGCAAATACTCACTGAACCTCCATCAACTATCTTTTTCCAAGTAATTTTTTTATTAACCAACTCATCTTTATTTCAAATGAGTTTTTACAATAAATTTTACAATTGTTTACAATAAAGACAGTGCAGATCCCAAGGGGAGCCTATTATATCGCCTGCTTGCCTGCCATGACCAGTGTGAGCTCAGCTGATGCTTGGTGAAGTTGCTCAACAGGCATCTTCTTCCGGACAGGGTGTAATGCACAGGTTCATATGCCCTATAACCAGCACAGGGCCCATATCAGCAGTGTTATGCTGCCGGAACGCTGGGCGGGATATCCGGGTGATCGACAGCCCGCCCGTCGCGTTCCGGAGCATTACGCCGTTTGCATAACCAATTACGCCGCTTGCATACGTTACACAAACGGCGTAATGCTCCGGAACGCGACAGGTGGGCTGTCGATCACCCGGATGTCCCACCCAGCGTTCCGGTAGCATAACACCGCTGGCCCATATGACTTGTGAACATTCAGCAGGGTGTGTCCTTAAGCGCTTACAAGCCAAGCCAACAAGGCACACAGCCTCTGCTACCAACCTGGGACCATAGTTAAGAGCAAAAGCCTCTAGCAATAAACAGCCTCTTAACTTTTTAAATCCTTAGGCTAAACTAGCCCCAACTACAGGGACCTAACCCAAAGCTATAAAGCTTAACTTAAACCAGTAGGGTGCCCAAGCAGCAACACTGAATTTAGTATGGTTCCCAGTAATCACAAACAAAGTCTATAGCTTAACTATAATTTATTAAAACAGGCAGTTACTAGGAAGGCATAAAAGAACCAACAGAGATGCACTTTAAAATAAAAAAAGAAACTAGGCTCCTAACACCTAATACCTAATACCTGCAAGATGGTTAGCCTTGCTGGTTCACCTTGCTCTCAAGTCCAAGCAGGCAGCAAGCCCAGGCTGGGGCATCTTGGACTGACATGGAGAAGGTGATCTGAAGGTTTGAAGATCTCTGATGGTCTTGATGGTGTGATGGTCTTGAAGATCTGATGGTGGTGGTGGTATTCTGAAGATCTGATGGTATGTGTCTGTACCCCCAAAACTGGGTATTTTTATAACCCCTGTAGCATAATTAATTATCCTGTCAGGATAAAGGTCAGACCTCTTCCTGATGGGATTTTCGGAGGTTACATCCTGTTCAGAAAAAGTTATGTCAACAAAACACTAATTCTAAGTGATGGGTCTCAGCTGTGCGGAATCTTCTTAATTGCAGCACTAGCTGGATGGAACCTTCCTGATTAGGTACTTCTTTCCTAATCCTAGCTATGACCTCGCACCTTTCTGCAGAAAACAAAGCAAATAGGAAATTATATTTCCTGATGAAATTACCGCAGGAAATGAGCTGATTATCACCAGCTGGCACCTTAACAGATTTAGCTCGTTTTTTGTTTTTGTTTTTACAAAATGGAGTTATTCTGACAAAATGGAGTCAGATCATGGCCTAGCCTTCTATTACAAGGGTCCCTTAGCTTTGCAAACTCCGTAACAGACAATGAACCAACTGGTGCAGCCAGACCTTACTTTGACCTGTTGGATAACTTGCAGTAGCACAACAGCCTAGTGGGTGGAGATGGTTGGCAGAGATGCTGCTCTATTGCACTTCTATAAAAAATATTGACTTGATCACACTTGTTGTCCTCATATTAGCAATAGTCTTCCCATCTTCCAACCTTAGTTGCTTCTTGCCACAGCATGGGACTCTACAAGGAGAATTCCTTGCTCTCAGGGTCTGCAATATCTCTACTCCATGAGCCCTGTGTCTCTGTTGTCTTGGTATATGGCAGGCAGTGTCATGGGCATCCTTCGACTTACTACCACATCTGCAGGTGCCAGCAGTAAAGCAAAGGGCATGTGGGTGTGTGGGTGTGGCTAGATGGGCTGATGGCTGCAGTAAGTGCTTTGTGTCACATGTCAGTCCAATGATTGCTCCATTCAGAGCTCCTTCTGATTGGTCCATAAGCTACAGCCTCCCAGCCAGCTATGCCTGTTTGCATTAAATGGAATAAATGTGGTATGAGTTACTCTGTGGTGGTTCCTGCTATGGCTGGGTGGTTAGACAGAAGCAGTGATGTCATGCACCCACTACGCACCACTACGTGAGTACCAGTTCCTAGAAGTTGAGCTGGCCCCGCCCACTCAAAGCTGGCCCCGTCGGCTGGTTGGCTCAGCAGCTGCGCATGCGTACTGCACGCCCGCAGCCGTTGCCTGCACTTTCTGTGAGGAGGCAGGCAGGCAGGCAGTGTGGTGGTGGCAGCAGCAGCAGCAGCAGCAGCGGAGCGAGAGGACCGGAGGTGGCAGCAGCGGCAGCAGCAGCAGCAGCAGTGAGGGAGACCCGGGAATAAGGCAGCAAGCGTGAGAAGGTAGGCTGCCTTGGGCTCCCACTTCCTCCAGCCGCGCAGATCCAGCGTCCCGGTTCCTCCTGCAGCCTCCCCCCAGCCCTAGCCCCCACATGGTCTTTTTTTGGTCGCCCGTTCCCCCTCCTGCTCCTTGCCGGCTCCTTGCATTTAACATTAAAGTTAAATGGCTCCCTGTCCCAAAAGGGCTCACAATCTAGTACAGTCTAGCCTGCTATTTAACCTGGGAACAGTTGAAGCAAAATATGTCTATACACATCTCTAGAAAGCAAAGCAATAGAAGTTAAATCAACACTAACCACCAGCTGAAGTTATTACAAACATGATCACATCCATGGCAACCATCATGACCTCACTTCCGGCTATGACCTCGCTTCCTGCCACGACATCACTTCCGGCTTATGACGTCACTTCTGGTGGGCGGACTCCGACAAGTGCCAATCAAAAGTGAGTACCTGTTCCTAAATCATTTGGATGACACCACTGGACAGAAGCCTTGTGGAATAGTAGATCTGGGTTCTAGATGTCCTCTGTTTCTCCTTTTGCCCTGCCATGGGTATTCCTGGCCAGTCATTCTAAAGGCGAGTAACTTGCTGTTTAGAGCAAATCCTTCAGGTGGGTTCATGCCTGTCTTTCTTGGCTTCTAGCCTGCCTACCTTTGTGCAATGAAACATCAACACCCTGCTTTCCCTGGTGATGTCAGAGCTCCCCTTGTGACATGTACTAGTCCTTCCCTTGGCAAAAGGATTCCTGCTAGCTTGCATATTTATTTATTTATTTATTTATTTATTTATTTATTTATTTATTTGAAGAATGTCTGTCCCATCTATCCCTCACAGGTGTTCCTTGGATGTACATGTTTGTGTGAGTGGGATGAGGGGACTTGACTCTTGGGTATGGGGGTTCCTAGCAAGTCCTGGTGCTTGCCTCTTTGCCGCTGAAGCCACTGTCCCTCCTGTTGGGGATAGGGATGGAGCAGCAATGTACAGTTTAGGGGAGGCACAACCACCCCACCAGAGTTCTTTCTAAGGGACCACCACCACTGCTACAGTAGCTGTGATCCCACAAATATTTACAACCCACAGGCTCCATCTGCTCAGAGCCCATGGGTTGTGATCACTCAGGGGCACAGTGGTGATTGCAGCAGTGGTGGCACTTTTTTTTTTTTCAAAGAACTCCAGTGGGGCGGTTCTACCTCACCTGCCATCCCTGTGCCACATGCCACTAGGTTATAGTGTGTGTAGGTGTTATCCTGGCAAATAGAAGGGGAAGAAATGGAAGCAGTGGCAGACTTTATTTTCCTGGGCTCCAAGATCACCGCAGATGGTGACAGCAGCCATGAAATTAAAAGACGTTTACTTCTGGGGAGGAAAGCTATGGCAAACCTAGACAACGTAATCAAAAGCCGAGACATCACCCTGCCAACAAAGGTTCACATAGTCAAAGCTATGGTTTTCCCAGTAGCAATGTATGGATGTGAGAGCTAGATCTTAAGAAAGGCAGAGCGCCGGAGAATAGATGCTTTTGAATTATGGCGTTGGAGAAGACTCTTGAGAGTCCTCTGGACTGCAAGGAGATCCAATCGGTCAATCCTCCAGGAAGTCAAGCCTGATTGCTCCCTGGAAGGACAAATCCTGAAGCTGAAGCTCAAATACTTTGGCCACCTCATGAGAAGAGAGGACTCTGTAGAAAAGACCTTCCTGCTGGGAAAGATTGAAGGCAAAAGGAGAAGGGGGCGGCAGAGGATGAGATGGTTAGATAGTGTCACCGAACAGTGTCACATGAACATGAAATTGGGCGAACTCCAGAAGCTAGTGGAAGACAGGGAGGCCTGGCATGCTGTTGTCCATGGGGTCGCGAAGAGTCGGACATGACTTAGGTGTGATCCTTGGGGCAACTGTCCATAGTTGGGGGTGGTGCCTGTTGTTATGTTGCTCATTCCTAGTGGTTTGCAGGGAGTGTCCTTCCAGCACTGGCCATTCATTATCTCAGCCCCTGACCTATCCCCTGCTCAATTCACTCTGAAAGTCCATCTTGGGCCACCAGTGTTAGGGTTGATTTGATGCAGTAATTGGCTCCTTGGACATAATATCCATGACAAACAAACATCACATCAATAGCTTGCTGGCGTCATGGTGCTGATGTACTGACATCTGGTTGATGATGAGGCTAGGAGAGGCTGTGTTGCCGTGTCCATGGACACTGAGGGTGCAATCCTAACCTGGAATCAGGTTGGCTAAGTTAGGCCAGCAAAGTTTGGCTGGCACAAGGAACAGTGCGTTTGGACCCCTCTTTTAGGCTGGCACAAGAGACACTGTAAAGCATGTTTGGACCACTCTCGGAGTCAGGGAGGATGGTGCACGTCTGTGTGCTGGCCTCTCTGACTCTGAGAGTAGTCCCCGAGAAAAGGTTCCTGGCAGCTGCATGTACTCGCTCGAGTAACAGCCATAGGTCACCCTGGCTTTGGTGCTTTATTTATATAAATGAAATGGCGGTTTGGTGGAAGGAGTGAAGCACTGTCAGCTGCACATCACTAGCTGCTGGAATGTTCACAAGTGTGAAACAATAACTCCATCGTCCGTCCCCCCCCCGCACCTCTCATTTTCAACTGCCTGTATTCATGCACACATGCATGTACCTAACCTGCACTATAGCTTGCCATGAAAAGACTCTTAACTCGTGTGAAAATGACTTGTGAAATTCCTGGGTGGAGTCCCCATGAGCATGCACTAGGACCTGTGCATGAGTCAGTTTACGAGCGGCAGAGACTCCTGAATTGACTCGATTTGAATTCCGAGACTCATTCCCAACACTACAATATAGCCTTATTGAATCAATATTTCCTTCCATTTGCAGGAGACACCTGTCTGTTGGGAACTGCAGAGCAACTACAATTTATTCTGCATAGGTCATTATACACAGAACAGATGGTTAACATTCTGTCTCCGTTAATCTGGGCTAGAGTTCAATTGGCAATTTAGAGGTAAATGACTCTATCCTATTAGTTGTCCCTTGAGCCATCTTTTCTCCAACTGGCAAGCTAAAGATTATCATATACGGATGGCGGCTGTTAGCATCACCTCCGATAACTAATTTATGTCATGTTTCAGGGTACAGTTCAGTCTTATCAGGAGCTCTGTTGCGTAACAGCCAAGATATTCCACTTACTGGATCTCTTATCTCAGACTCAGAAATGATGTCATGCGGAGTAACTCAGAAAACCAGCTGGTCTAGCATGTAGCCTTGAAGGCAAATTGGCAAAGGGCAAACATATCAAGGGAAGTGGAAAATGCAAACAAGTGGTGCTTTCAAAAGCAATCTGGAAAAACAGAGATGGATGAGGAAGAAAATAGTTTTGTATGAAGATGCTTAAAAGTTTGTTGGGTTTTTTGTCAATTGTAAGAGATCAGCATCACCATTTTGCATTGTTAGAAAATCCTGGTAAAAAGATAACATTTTCCCCTTAAGGTTTTTCCTAATAAGGGTCACAGGTGCCTGAGCATAGACTTTGTTGGAGATTAGAATTTTTTTTTTTTGGATGTCCATTACTGAACACTCCTCTGTTTTTTCTTGCTGTGAAAGTAGTTCTCTGGCACGTTTCCATCAGAACAGGCCACTCTTGTTTGCTTGCTTAGGAGCATAGGAAAGTGCTGGTGCTGAGTCAGCTCAGGATTGTCTAGTTGGACTGGCAGTGAGTGGCTCTCCAGGGTGTTCTCAGCCTTACCTTGGGATGCTTGGCACTGAACCAGGGACCTTCTGCTTGCACTATCTGGGGTGATTTGTGTCTTTAAGATGCTCTTGAATGGTTCTGAATAAGAAACAAAGAATGAATCATAAGCAATATTTTAATTCACCTTTCTGACCAAAATGGGGTCCTAAGGCAGCTAAGAAAATCGAACTAATCCTATCCCCTGCTACCTTACATAAGAACATAAGAAGATCCCCACTGGATCAGGCCAAGGCCCATCTCATCCAGCTTCATGTATCTCACAGTAGCCCACCAGATGCCTCAGAGAGCACACAAGACAACAGGCTGCCTGTACTCCCTTGCACCTGGCATTCTGAGGTAAATTCTGAGGGAAACACACTGGTGGCTAGTCAAGATTCTCCACAGCATTTCTTTGACAGCCACCAGAATCAGAAGCTCCTCTTCAGATATGTACTCATCGGAACATAGAACAGCCCCACTGGATCAAGCCAAGGCCCATCTAGTCCAGCATCTCACAGTAGCCCACCAGGTGCCTCAGGGAGCCCAGGAGACAACAAGATGCCTGCATTCTGTGGCCACTCCCTTGCACCTGGAATTCTGAGGTAAATTCTGAAAGAAACACACTGGTGGCCAGTCAAGATTCTCCACAGCATTTCTCTTTGACAGAGGAACAGCCCCACTGGATCAGACCAAAAGCCCATCTAGTTCCACTTCCTGTATCACACAGTGGCCCACCAGAAGCCTTGGGGAGACAGCATCCTGTTGGCACTCCCTTGCATCTGGCATTCAGATAAAGCCTACTTCTAGCAACATAAAAGGGAATAATAAAAGCTTCTTCAAATATGTTAGAAGCAGGAAACCTGCCAGAGAGGCGGTTGGCCCGCTGGATGGTGAGGGAGGGAAAGAGGAGATAAAAGGGGACTTGGAGATTGCAGAGAAATTAAATGAATTTTTTGCGTCCGTCTTCACAGCAGAAGAACTTGGGCAGATACCACAGCCCGAACAGCCCTTCCTAACGAAGGAATTAAATCAGATACTGGTTAATAAAGAAGATGTTTTAGATCAAATTGATAAACTACATATAAATAAGTCACCAGGCCCAGATGGTATACACCCAAGAGTAATTAAGGAACTAAAGAACGAAGTTGCTGAGCTCTTAACTAGAGTATGCAACTTGTCCCTTCAAACGGCCACGGTACCAGAGGATTGGAGGATAGCCAATGTCACGCCAATCTTTAAAAAAGGGAGAAGGGGGGACCCTGGAAACTACAGGCCTGTCAGCCTAACGTCTGTTCCGGGTAAGATGGTGGAAAGCCTCATCAAAGATAAAATCCTAAAACACGTAGAGGAACAAGTACTGCTAAAGGAAAGTCAGCATGGCTTCTGTAAGGGTAGGTCTTGCCTCACAAACCTTTTGGAATTCTTTGAAAAGGTCAATAGGCACGTGGATGTGGGTGAACCTGTGGATATCATATACCTGGATTTTCAGAAGGCATTTGACATGGTCCCCCACCAAAGACTGCTGAAGAAACTTCACAGTCAGGGAATAAGAGGGCAGGTCCTCTTATGGATCCAGAATTGGTTGAGGGCCAGGAAACAGAGAGTGGGGGTCAATGGGCAATTTTCAAAATGGAGAGAGGTGAAAAGCGGAGTGCCCCAGGGATCTGTCTTGGGGCCCGTGCTTTTCAACTTATTCATAAATGACCTGGAGACAGGGATAAGCAGCGAGGTGGCCAAGTTTGCGGATGACACAAAAATTTTCCGGGTGGTAAAAACCAGAAAGGATTGTGAAGAGCTCCAGAAGGATCTCTCCCAGTTGGGGGAATGGGCAGCCAAATGGCAGATGCGTTTCAACATAGACAAATGTAAAGTGATGCACGTTGGGGCAAAAAACCAAAATTTTACCTATAGGCTAATGGGTTCTGAGCTGTCTGTGACAGCTCAGGAGAGAGATCTTGGGGTGCTGGTGGACAATTCAATGAAGGTATCGACCCAGTGTGCGTCAGCAATTAAGAAGGCCAATTCCATGCTTGGGGTCATTAAAAAAGGGGTTGAGAATAAAACAGCCAATATTATCATGCCATTGTACAAATCGATGGTAAGGCTACACCTGGAATATTGTGTCCAGTTCTGGTCGCCGCATCTCAAAAAGGACATAGTGGAGTTGGAAAAGGTGCAGAAGAGAGCGACAAAAATGATTACGGGGCTGGGGCACCTCCCTTATGAAGAAAGACTGCAGCGTTTGGGGCTCTTCAGTCTAGAAAAAAGGCGCCTGAGGGGGGACATGATTGAGACATACAAAATTATGCATGGAAGGGATAAAGTCGATAGAGGGATGTTCTTTTCCCTCTCTCACAACACCAGAACCAGGGGGCATCCACTAAAGCTGAGGGTTGGGAGAGTTAAAACAGATAAAAGGAAGTACTTTTTTACCCAGCGGGTAGTTAATCTGTGGAACTCTTTGCCACAGGAGGTGGTAATGGCATCTGGTCTCGATGCCTTTAAGAGGGGATTGGACAGATTTCTGGAGGAAAGGTCCATCGTGGGCTATAGGCAATGATGGATTGTGCAACCTCCTTACATTGGTGGTGGGCTACTTCAGAATACCGGGTGCAAGGGAGTGGCAACAGGATGCAAGCATCTTGTTGTTTCATGCCTCCCTGGGCACCTGGTGGGCCGCTGTGAGATACAGGAAGCTGGACTAGATGGGCCTTTGGCCTGATCCAGCAGGGCTCTTCTTATGTTCTTATGTTCTAAAACCAGGAGCTAACCACCTTATTGGCATGCAGCTGCAACAACAGAGGCTGCACTGCATTCTGTGGTGATGGTGGGATATCATACAGATCTATGGGTCTCCTTGGACCCATGCCAGCCATTTTACAGTCTGAGGAGATCCAGGGAGTATTTTGGGGAAGGTGTTCAAGGATAGGATCTAGGTCCAAGTTGCTGCAACTGTATCTGCCCCTTCCCTCCCCCAACACACACGCCTGGTTCCTCTCCTAACACATGGTGTTACTTCCCCTGCTCACTTGCAACCATTCCCTGCAACAACTTAGCAGGGCCTCCCTGAGCTGCTGCCACATACACAGTGCCTCTCTCCATTTGTGGCAGTGGCCCAGCAGTGAACAACAGCAGCCTGACTTTATAGCCCCTGTAAGCAGTGGTGTCATTCAAATGATTTAGGAACAGGAACTCACTTTTGATTGGCACTTGTCGGGAACCCGGAACCAGCCACAGAGCCTGTTAGGATCCGGAATGCCCGTTCTGGTCCGTTCCCCCTGAATGACATCACTGCCTTCGCCCCCCTAGGAATCCGGAGTCGCTCCCTTTAACCCTCTGAGTGCCGGCCAACCAAGAAGAAAAGCTCTTTGCAGAGGAATTGGGAGGGGGGAGGGGGGAGAGTGAAGTGGGCGGAGTCAGCCCTAATTTTAACTAGTGGAACTGAGTTCCCCCGTGTTCCCCCTGCATGACATCACTGCCTGTAAGATGCCTTGCACTGTCAGCTGGGACCCTAGTTTAATAAAGATTAAAAATGAGCGAATCTGTCACATTTTGCTTTAAAGGTGATCTGGGAAAAAATATGCTTAAATTTGAGGCCATTTGAGTTTCAGGTTGGTATATAAACAAAGTAAATTGAAGGATAATAGGCTGCTAATCCAAGGTGTTAGAGGTTTCAAGGGTGTCCGCCCCAATGCACCTCTAGGCACTGATTTGGCGAGGCGGCACCATTTTCTTGGTAGCTCTGTGGGCAGTGAGTCAGACATTGGAGCCAGCCAGCTCATCTTTCATCTTGTGGTGAAGTGCTTACCACTTTTTAGGCACATGTGCCTAAACCCTGCCAACCCCAAGGAATCTGGAGTCGCTCCCTTTAACCCTCTGAGTGCCAGCCAACCAAGAAGAAAAGCTCTTTGCAAAGGAATTGGGAGGGGGGAGGAGGGAGAGTGAAGTGGGCGGAGTCAGCCCTAATTTTAACTAGTGGAACTGAGTTCCCCCGCGTTCCCCCTGCATGACATCACTGGCCTTGTGGTAAGGGTGTGCACATAGCACACACTCCTGAATACAGAATCAGGGAGAAACAACTTCATTTAAATAATAAGGGCGCTTTTTTATTTTTTAGTGAAACGTGCATAGACCTGAAAATATTTAAAATTTGGCAATGCCAAGGCTCAGCACTTAGTCCACTAGAGCATGAGGAATGTTACCATATTTGAGAAAAGTAAAAAGGAAACAGAAATGACAATGCTGCTATAGCAATGGTTCCCAAACTGTGGGTCGGGACCCACCAGTGGGTTGTGAGCCAACTTCAGTGGGTCACAAAGCACCTAGGGCAGCCATATTGAAAATATGGGAAGGTGAGAAAATATGGAAAGAGGGAGGGCTTGTGTGGTTGTTTTGCTTGTGTTGAAGTTGTAAACAGGCTTTTTTTATTTCTGATTCACTTTGCTATTGGGAAATAATCAGTGATGTCATGCAGGGGGTACGCGAGTACCGGTTCCTAGGATTACGGCTGGCCCCGCCCATTTGCCCGCCCACTCGTCGACTCCGCCCCCTGCAATGTTTGAATTTCCTGCACGTTTGAGTTGCCTGCATGTTCTCAGAGCCAGGCAGGCAGGCAGGCAGCGAGTGGAGACTTGCCTTGCCTTGCCACTGAAAAATGAGCTGCTCTGGGGTTTTGGAACTGTTGGGTCACTTTAACATGATGCCAGGCCTCCTTCACATGTTCTGGGGGTGCTGTGGAATACTGTTGCAACTGTTGGGTCAGTTTAAAATGGTCTGAGGCCTCAAAAAGGGCTTTTTTCATGTCACTTCCTGCCACAACATCACTTCTGGCTTATGATGTCACTTCCGCTGGGTGGGTCCCAACACGTGCCAATCAAAAGTGAGTACCTGTTCTTAAATCATTTAGATGACACCACTGGAAATAACCCAACTTATTGCTGCATTCTCAGGAAAGCAGCAAGCTCTGGCATCACAATGAAGGCACTTCCAGCCATGACATCAATTCCAGTGGGTCCTGGACAGATTATCATTCTAAAAAGTGGGTCCCTGTACTGAAAATTTTGAGGACCACTGTGCTATAGTATTGACATGTAGACAATGTTGGGAAAACTAACATGTCGCTTTCTACTCAATTTGAAGGATCCGGTTCCCAAAGCTTATTAGAGAAAAGTTTAATTATGCAAGCAGTCTTGACTAAACAAACCAGTTCTACTCTACTGTCCTGGCAACTAAATGGAAGCTCATGTCAGATCTCTTCTACTCAAATAAACGCTTGCAAAATCCTGATTTATCTGTCTGCTTAATATTATTGCTACTTCAGAAGAATCTTTCTATAAACACAGTAAATTGCATTTTCAACAAGTCACTGAGTACTAGAGGTATTTGAAAAAACATTTGGGGTATATTTTGAAATTTGAACAAAATGAAAAGGCAGAAAGAAGGGTTATGTGGTATTTATTCCAAGTTTGCATCCCAAGTTCTCATTTTTATTAATTTTGAATGCTTTAAGAGTGTTCCAGGAAGGTGATATAGTGTAAGCAGATGCAGCCATGGTATTATTTCTAACTGGAAAAGTAATCTATTTTAATTACTCGAAAATAAATCCCAAAATGCGGGTTTTGTTTTTATTCTGATATCTTAAACACCAAAATGTGGTGATTTGTGTTTTTATCTTGCTATCCACAAAAATAAACACCTCTACTGAGCATGTATCAGAAAAACCCATAGAGGTAGGATAACAGGAGGCAGCATGACATCATTTTCTTGAAGCCACATGGGTATACCAATATGGTTGACTCAGATCATTGCCCCCAAGGAGGATTGCCACGAATTCAGGAATTAAAATCTCCCTGCACCTGTGTAAAAGTTAATCTCAACGTCTTTAATCATGCCTGCGTGTTCTGCATACGGGTGTGCGAATCGCTGTACGAAAAATGGGATTTAATTTCCACGGAAAGATTCATGTATTCACATTACATTGGTTCAATAAAACTACAGTTCACTGAAACAGTGAGTGCATTATTTTTGAAGCTGTGTAATTTCTTGTTGTTCCTAGCAGTCTTATTCACCATTTTCAGACACCCACTGTTAATGGTCTAGAAGGGGAAAAAAATTTTCCCCCTCCTTTTTTCCCCCTTCCCATTTACACTTTTTTCCCCCACCTTCCATTTTCTACTGTAATATTCTCAAAATTCTGAACATTAACAGAATTTGTTTTGGGGGGGGGGGGTGAGTGTAGAAGTTTTTAAAAAACTCTTAATAGTCTAGAAGTAAAAAAGAATTACTCTCATATTGACAACTTATGTTATGAAGAGATTTTAATGAAATTTTCCTATATATTTATCTAATTTTTGCCCACCCTCCCCCTTTTTTCTTTCCTTCCCGCTCACACTTTATTTTTCCGTATGTTTATTTTTCACACTTTATTTTTAGGTATGTTCAGTAATATAATTATGAGGAATTTAGCCTTGTAATTGCATATTGAATCATAATAAGGTTACCAATAATGTTTCTACACAATCACATGTGTTTATTTTCGTAAGTTTTTATTTAAGGAATAAACTATTCAATCCTAAACAGTACGAGCAAAGCAATCTGAAATGCTTGGAATGAGGATTGTTTTGAGTATACCAACATGGCTGCTAAGCCCACCCCCTGGCTTCACTTCACCAGCATTACTTCTTAAGGCATGCCGCCTCCTGTTATTCTACCTTCATGGAAAAACCACACTATTTAATGTTACTACTGTATACATTTATTTTTACAAGTGATGACATATGACCAAGAAAGGCATATAAGAAGACCATATATCTTATTCTTATTCTAATAATGATGATGATGATGATGGTGGTGGTGGTGGTGGTGGTGGTGGTGGTGGTGGTGGGATGAAGTTACTGCCAGCACATGAAAATAGGTACACAGGTGTAGCCTTCTCATCTGCAGTTTTCCCATCCACTGGTTTGACTCAGTGCGACCTGCAGAAGGGCTCTTTGTTAAACATGTGCTGATAAATAAATATTAAAAAATAGTTTTAAAGGTTTTCTTACCATGGTAACGCAGCTGCAGCCATGAGATCTGCGGTCAGTCTTTTGCTCTGAGAAAAGACCTCCTACATAACTTGGTTTGCATTTTTCGCCTTGCTCCAGGGCGAAGAGAAGAGGTCTCATCTCAGAAAATGGATACTAATTGCTCTAAGCCCCTGGAGAATGGCTGCAGCCTGTTGTCATGATAAGAGAAGCTTTTTAAAAGGCTAAATGCTAATTAACAGCATGATTTCATTTAACACTTTTTCTTTTTTCTTTTTTTTCTTTTTTTGCATCTGCAAGTATTCCTGGAATGGAACCCTTGAGAATAAAAAGGCTCCACCTATATTTTAAAATCAAAGCTGAAGGAGTCTTTATTTGGAGTCTATGTTTATATGGAACATAGAGTTCAAGTATTGGAGATGTCCAAGGAATGAAATTAACCTCCCTACCAGAAACATAGCCGGGGGCAGCAGCACAGTAAGTACTGCATGCGTCGCAATGCTGTATAAGCAGCCTTCCCACTTGCCGTCAAAGCCCAGATCTGCCTAGATCTACAGCTTATGAGATAATGTTTGACTACTCTCTAAATCACGAATGGTCCATGGGCAGAATCTGAACTCTGAAGCAGTTTTATCTGGACTCCAGAAACCCTGTCAAATTTTAAAGCAGGTGTAGTGGACATTCGCGTACGTTTTTACACTCAGTAACATAAAGTTATTTTCAAATGTTCTGTGTGAGAGATTGTGTTTTGTATGCAAGGCCCCACCCATGATCTCTAGAACGAGGAAAACCTTTTTACTAGGCTACGCTGACATTACTATTATTATTTTATTATTATTTATTCAATTTTTATCCTGCCTTTCTGCCCGAGGGCACACAAGGCGGCTTACAACATTAAAAAAGAATACAAATCACAATGTATACAATAAAAAAAATATTAAAAACAATATTAAAAACAGTTAAAAATTTAAACAACAAGCCCCATGGAACCCACAATTAAAAATAGAGTGTAAAAAATGCCAGCCTGCCTGTCAACAGTTAAAGGCTTGCTTAAATAAAAAAAGTCTTGAGCCCCCGCTGGAATGTTACCAAAGAGGGAGCAGTTCTTAATTCTAAGGGGAGGGTATTCCAAAGTTGGGGGGCCACCACCGAGAAGGCCCTATTCCTGGCCGCCATCCCCCTCACCTCTCCTGGTGGCGGCACAGTCAAAAGCCCCCCCCCATGATCTAAGAGTACAGGTAGGATTATATGGAAGGAGGCAGTCCCTCAAATACCCCGGACCCAAGCTGTAAAGGTCAAAACTAGCACTTTGGAAGTAGACCACCCAGGAACAAGTTTTGTTGACACTTTTCTACTTTGAAATATATTATACTGTACATACTTTATTAAACATTTGAACTGAGACTTGGAAGAAAAAGGAGCCTTCCCACAGTCAAGAAAAGGTCTTCATCACTACTCTGAAATGATCTAAAGTTACAATCCAATGCATACTTTCCTGAGAATAAGGCCTGTTTAACTTAATGGGACTTACTTTTGAATAAATATGCATAGGCCTGTTTTATTACTGTTTCCCAGGTCTAGATCATCAGCAAACTTGACAAGCAAATTGGCCAGAAACCAAAGGCAGTTCCTACCATCAATGGTGTAATAAGTACAGCATAATTTGAACGTATTTACTCAAAAAGAAATGTTGAACTTAATGGGACTCACTTGTAAGTATTTTTAAATTGCAGCCTTAACTATTATGCAACATGAAGTACTAAAAGCACAATCCTAACCTGGAGTTAGGCTGACACAGTTAGGACAGCAAAATTTGTCTGGCACAAGGGCCAGCGCGTTTGGACCACACTCGGAGTCAGGGAGGATGGCGCATGTCTGTGTGCCGGCCTGGCGTTTTTAACCAACATTTAATTTTTTCTGTGATCCTTCAGATGTGTTTTGTATTTGTTTTTTAATGTTTTATTATTGCTTTTATATTGCAGCCGCCTTGTTTGCCCACACTGGGGGAAAAGCAGGATATAAATTTTTTAAATAAATATATAAATAAGCTAAATTGGGTTTTGCTTTGCTTTCTCCCGCCCCAAATATACATCACTGTGTTGACTTATTTGTATTGAACCCAATTTGCAAACTTGTTGCAGGGTTCCTGTGTGATCTCCTGGGATCCCTGGTTGATCCCTTCGATGCTCCTGATGTTAAGCATGCGGTCGTTGGGTCCTCATTTCAAGGAAACCATTCTATCATGTTCTGTACTACTTTTCAGTATATCTGGATACTTACATGTGGTCTGTTTTTCACTCAGAAATAGAGTACCTGGAAACACTCAAGTTTTCAGGTTGTTTACAATCACCAAACTACTTCACATGTAGCCTCTGAATCATCATCACCTCACAACACCTCATAGCAGCATGATGCTGATAGATGTGGTACCTGCAACGTGCATGTGCAAGATCAGATGATTGCCTTAGAGAAACAGCATGACTTCAATGCATCACCTCACCACAATGTGCCTTGAACAATTAGGCTGCTGCCCTCAAGAATGTTTGTGAAATTCTTCTTTCAATCCTCTGCACAATTACTTGAGAGGAAATCCTACTGCATTCAATTTACTTCTGGGTAAACATGCACAACCTGGGCTCTCTGATCAATGGGAAGGAAATAAATGTGTGATGCTTAAACTCCAATTTTATAAAAGTAAACGGGGGTGAAAGGAAGATGGGGTTTTTTGAAGATGGCCCATTGTTTTGAAAAATGTGTCAGTTTTGAGATGGAGGATACAATCCCTCTGGGATTTAAAAGGATACAACCTGCCTAGGATTAAGTCCCATTGAATTTAATGGGGCATACTTCTGAGTAAACATGCAGATTGCACTGTGAGATAATTGCCACACAAAGCAATCCTATGCATGTCTATTCAGAATTAAGCTCCATTGAGTTCAAGGGACCTCAAACTCCATTTAGTTCAATGGGACACCTGAAGCTGCTGTATCTATAATTTTTGCAATGCCTGAGGATTGGGAGGAGGAGTGGACCACGGAGAGCACTGCTGCTTCAAGCAGCTTCCTCGTGAGATAGCCACTGCATCAGCTTTCTCAGGAAGCTGCTTGAATTAGCACAGTGAATTAGCACTTCAACCTTTTTTGGGGGTGACCCCAATAAATAAATAAATGAATAACTGTAGTATGAGACTGGGGACCCCCAGTGCTAATCCTGCCTGGATCCTGATCTGTCCCCCCTTCGCCATCCTTCTCCTGCCCCCTACCTGCCCCCTTTCCCCCTGCCACGTGTGATTTCGCAACAACCCTGTGAGGTAGCAGCCTAAGAGAGCTGCAGGGCAAGGCAGCAAGACGAGGCTGTGCAGGAGGATGTAAAAACTCAGTTCTGCGCAGTATTCCAAGCCCACTTTTGCACAGCTGCGACCCCCAGAATGTGGCTGCACGACCCCACTGGGGTCCCAACCCACAGCTTGAAGAACACTGAGTTAACAAATAAAGGGTCAACGCCGAGTCCCCAAAACTAGAGCCAATCGGGCAAAACCGGTGCCTTTTTGGGATTCAGCACTCCCCAAAATATCCTTTGTTTAAACGGCAACTTTGGAAAAAGGGGATTTGCAGGGTCGGGCTGTGCAATTTGCGTCTGAGGCGAAGCACAAGACGATGCCAAAAGGCGACACGAGCGTGTTAAGCTTGCAGGAGGAACCCGCTCTACTGGCCGTGCGAGGGCTGGGCTGGGCTGGCTGGCAGGGGCTTTAATTAGGGCGCAACCTGGCCTCGGGAGGGACTGTCATCTTCCACGCACAGGTGCTCGTGCTGCTGCTGCAGTCGCCAAGCCTCGCACTCCCAGCTCCGCAGAGCGCAGCACCCGTTGGCCAGAAGGCGACTCCTGGCTGCAGCAACACCCCGCGGGCTAACCAGCCACCGCTCGGTGCAACCGGGGCGGCCGGGCGCAGGCGAGGAGAAGGGCGCAGCGACCCGCAGCAACCCGGGCCACCGCCTGCAGGGGGCGCGCCTCACGCGATGGGAAGCTGCAGGCGCGACCCGTCTTCCTTGGACCGGTCTGCAGGCGCGCGTGACGACAGCAGGCGGGAGGGGGGCGTGGCGAAGGAGCGGGCCGCCGGCGCCGCCTGCACGGCTCCCAGCATGCAGCGCGGCGGCGCAGTTTGAATGGCGCTGGCGAGGCAGAGTGGGCCCCGGCGCTAGGACTCCTGGGCCGCCCCGTCCGGCCGGCGGCTCCTACTTGAGGCCGGGCCCGCAGCGGCGGCAGCACCCCTAGCGGCGCTGGACCATGAGTGGCAGCAGGTGAGCGGCCGTCGGGACCCACCTGTGGCAGCCGGGACGCCCCGCTCCCGCCCCCCCCCACGCGGTCTCTGCCTGGCCGTCGACAGGCCGGGCTCAAGGGGGGGGGAAGGAGCGCCTCCCCCTCCCCTCCCCCTCCCTTTCTCGGGGCTCCCCTGGGTGGGGAGGCGCCCCCTCTCCATGCGCGCGCCGCTCCTGCGAGGGGAACCGTCCTGGGCGGGGACGGAGGCGGCTAGTCTCTACCTGTCTGCTGCCAGCCACCCACCCACTGGCTGCCTCTGGTTGGGAGGGGAAAGCTGCACCTGCGCCGTGGCGGCAGGAGGGGGGCACCGCCAGCCCCAGCAGCAGCAGCAGCAGGGACTCTTCCCCCCTGCGCCCCAGGGAGCTCAGCAGCATTTTTGAAAGCGAACCGTCTCCCCACCCCACCCCTAGCGTGCCTGGCCTCCCCGAAATATTTGAGTGTCTCTTATCCGGGCTGCTTGGGAGGGGGAGGTGTCCGGATTTCGGAATAACTGCAGACATATTGCCAAAAGGGCTTCATCCTTGCTCTTTTGGCCGTTTACCCATTTGGGTGTCTGCTGGCCTCTTTGACATTCTTCAGCAGTGTCTGTGTAGGTATAACAGCAGAGGAGAGAACGTGCGGGCTGTATGTGGGAATGATGATGAACATGAAATTGGGCGACCTCCAGAAGCCGGGGGAGGACAGGGAGGCCCGGCGTGCTGTGGTCCAGGGGGTCGCGAAGAGTCGGACACGACTTAGCGACTGAACAGCAGCAACATGTGGGAATGAGCGCAAGACCTTCTAGTGTTCACAGTACAGGAAGTTTTTGGGATTTTTTTTTTAAACTCTTGGATGAAAATGTCTGGATTTCTGAATAGTCTGAATTTTGGGTGTTTTGTTAAGGCATCATCGAACTGGACTGAAACCCGCACTCAAACTTCGCACGCTCCCCTAATTCATACAAAGATTTGGGTTGTGTTTGAATATGTCACTTCATTCTCCCTGCCTCTTGTGCCCATATCGCAAATGGCAGCTGGGCCCTCTGATGATGCATGAAAAGTTTAAAAGGCTGCAATTCTGTGCCAGTGAGTAAGCCCAGGTGGACTGTGTGGGGATGACTTCAGTGTAACATGACTTCAGCCTTCTGGGAGTGCTCTGGAAGGCTGCTTTCTGATTGCAGAGTGTGGTGGTCTGCTGCAGTAGGGTTGCCTTGGCATTTTGGGTTGTATATGGCTAATGTGATGGTTGTGCCCCCCCCCCCCCCGAAGAATGTTTTTGTAAACCTTGTAAAAGCATCCTAGCAAAAACTGGTCCTGGGTGCTTTGTCTCTGTGAAGGCAGCTAATTTAAAGCCTGCCCCAGGATGTTTGCTGACTCTTCATTAATTCAGAGTTGATGTTAAGACAAGGATTCTGCTTCCCTTAACTCTGAAAAAAGTGTGTATTGCTTGATTTTTAAGGGGCAGCCACTGTTTAACATGGGGAGGAGGGCAACACTGTGGGTGCCTTCTGCAAGGAATAGTTGCTATTAGTGTAAAATGGTGCTGGCCCATCCTGCCTCCTTTTCTGAGCTCCAGGAAGGAGGCGCAGATGAGTAGACCAAGGCTGGATCATGGCCCTGTTGAGCTTCTATATTTGAAAGATTGGTTGTGACCTGCATCTCTTCCCCCCTCTGACCTGAGAAGGTGGGGGAAGAGATGCATAGCCCAAAGCTGTGCATAAAGCTACTTTCTATGACAGCAAGATGGACCTGTTTCACATCATCAACTTTGTTCTCTGGACCTCACCAACTCTGCAGAATCACCTAAGAGTCATGTCTTGCCCTAGTTTTCAATATGGTTGTTACAGGTACAGCTCCAGATCACAGTACTTTAACTTTTATTTAGAACAGGGGTCTCCAAATTACAGTCTAGGGGCCACATCTGCCCCCTACAAGATTTTATCCAGCCTGCAGCAAATTCTTTTTATGGCAGGGCATTTGCTAATGTTTAGTATTTTCACTCATTATTTCTCAGTTTAAGCATGGCATTGTTTCCTTGTGATTGTCACATTTCTATTTTGTTCTGAATAATATATGTTGATTACAAAAAGGTCAAGTAAAACATAATCTTTCATTCATTCATTTTTACAAATGAATACAATTTTTTCCGGCCTTCAAAAATGTGTGAAATATACTGTGTGGCCCTCGTACTGAAAAGTTTGGAGACCCCTGGTTTAAAATCTAGTGTATTTTCTGTAGTGTTCCAAGATATTTTCCATGTTATGTTGTACACTTCCAACAAATTCAGGATGGCATCCTTCATTCTTCCTCTACCTCGCCCCTTCTGTTTATCCTCACAGCAACCCTAAATGGGTGGTGATGTTGAGAGGTAGTGACTAGCAGTTCTCTTCAGGCAATTAACGGCATAAATTTTTCACATCACATTTATGGTAACTTGTTGGGGGTTCTGAGGCTGCTCAAATGAATAGGGACATCTTAAGAGCCAAATAGCATGCCGTGTCAGCAGATTTGACCAGATCTCCTGCAGGTAAAAACTTTGGTATTTTTTCCTAATTTAGGGTGCAATCCTAAGCAACTTTCCAGCATCGGGGTAAGGGCAATGCAGCTCTGAGGTAAGGGAACAGACTTTTCCTTACCTTGAGGTGGATTTAGTGACAACTACTCCACTGCAAGATGCAGCCCATGCCCCATTGGCACAGCTATGTCAGTGCTGGAAGGTTGCTTAGGATTGAGCCCTTAGATTTGCATGAACAGAATGTACTTCTATCCAAGGGGAGTTATTTTTGCAGCCTTTCCCCTCCTTTCCTCAGTAACCCTTTCCCCGGTTGCATCTTGTATTGCTCCAGAGGGTTCCCTGACCTTGGGTGTAGATTTGGGTAGTAGGTAGAAAGAAGGGAAATTTCTTTCCGTGTAATAGGGTTAGGATACCATCCAGTATATACAGGCAAAAGAGGCTTCCAATTGGGACTGAATCTGTGGCGCTTGGGGAGATTTACCCTTCCAGGACAATCTGTAAATTCTCTCTCACCCCCCCCCTCCCCGGGCCAAATAGGAGTTTGGGGAAACAATTCTGATTTAGAAAACAGCACAACGGAAAGGGTGAAAACCACTTTTCCCTATTGGTCATGGATCCAATTTAAAGGGGGCAGTTGTGGTAGTGATGATAACCAACTTTTAAAATGGAAGAGCTGTACTTCAATCTCCGATATCCTTGCTATTTTAGCCCTAATTCTAATATGTATTGTGTCAATTTACCATTTTTGTCATGGTAAAACGGGAATAGGTATGCCTGTCCTCTCTTTGTGGTCTGATGATGGTCTGTTGTGACTAAACATGGAACACTGACTGCTGTGGACAAAAAAACGTAATGGTGTTGATGAAGTTTTCTAATTCTGTGGCAAAGTACCATGTCACAGTGTTGTTAGTCCAGATCAGCAGGTGCCAAACCCTGGCCCATGGGCTGGATCCGGCATCCTGGAAAAGACATCCACATGCAGAGTTGTCCATTCTGTGCTGCAGCCTCTGGTCTTAGTGCCCGATATTCCCATAGTCTCGCGCTGGGCAGTCGCTTACGATTCCTGTTGCGCTAGATGCCCTGGTGCTCAAATTTCCCAGAAGGCATGGCTGACAAGTGTGAGGCTGTGGAAAGCCCAGGCATGAAGGACAGAGGCTGCAACGCAGAATGGAAAGCCCACTGCCGACCAGCTTTTCCAAGACACAGTCTGCAGTTTGGAAACTGATGGTCTACTTTAGTAATTGAGACACAAATGGAATGGAGGGGCAGGGGCAAGGAGAGATGGAATATTTCTATTATCTGTCTTGTTACCATAGCTATATTATTCTACTTGGCGTATACGGTAATACCTCTCATACTGCGTCTTTAGCACTGATTGCTTGCAGCACTCTTTCTTCTTGTGTGATGAACAGCTGTTGTAGCCAATGAGAGCAATGTATTCCAGGAGGTGGGAGGCCAATAAGCCAGTTTCCTGCCTTATTAACTGTGCCGCCTATATGGTACTATTTTGCACAGCACTCAAGTTTCTTTAACGGTTCCCTAATATTACCGGTGCTATTGCTGTACCTGATCAAATTGCCTTTTATTGAGTTGGATGACTGGTACATCTAGCTCAGGACTGTCTATGCTGACCGTTGGGGCTCTTCAGGGTTTGGCACAGGGAATCATCCTCGCCTCTACCTATATATGCAGGGAGTTGAAACTTACTGCTTGCAAAGTTAATGTGCTGCCATTGAGCTATATAGCTCTGAGACATTGATTGGCACACAAACCTCATTTGGAAGGCAGCTGCAGCACAGCTGCTCTCTTCCTTGGAGGCATCTTACAAAATAGTAATTCTCCTAGGTTGTCTGTGTTAACAGGCACCGAGTATCATTTCAGATTAGGTCTAGGAATTATATTGTATTTTGAAATGGTTCTTCATAATTTAAAAGAAGAAACCAACCTCTATGCCAGGGTGTCAAACTCATTTCATGTAGTGGGGCTAGGAGGGACATTATTAAAGAGGAAGTGACATCATTAAGCAGATGATGGCTAGAAATAAGCACTTTATTCTCTCATAGAAATTTATTGGCTGCAGATGACAGAAGAGAAAATGGGCACATCTTTTTCATAATTTCAAGATATGAAATTCTTATGTTGGAAGAATCCATTTATAAAGGGGGCCAGATAAATTGCATGCAGTCGCCAGCCTATCTGGGAAATGCATCCAATCTACAGGCCTTACGTTTGACTCCCCTGGTTAACATTTATAGTTAATAGTTTCCTTTTGGCTCTTAGCTTCAAAGTGAAAGATCTGTCTATTGCTATTTTCAGCTTCTTGTTGTTGTTCAGTCACTAAGTCGTGTCCGACTCTTCGTGACCCCATGGACCACAGCACGCCAGGCCTCCCTGCCCTCGACTAGCTTCCGGAGTTTGCCCAATTTCATGTTCATTGCTTCGGTGACACTATCTAACCATCTCATCCTCTGCTGCCTCCTTCTCTTTTTGCCTTCCATCTTTCCCAGCATGAGGGTCTTTTCTAAAGAGTCCTCTCTTCTCATGAGGTGGCCAAAGTACTTGAGCTTCAGCTTCAGGGTTTGTCTTTCCAGGGAGCAATCAGGCTTGACTAGAATTGCCGGATTGGGTCTCCTTGCAGTCCAGGGGACTCAAGAGTCTTCTCCAACACCATAACTCAGAAGCATCTATTCTTCGGCGCTCTGCCTTATGGTCCAGATTTTCAGCTACTGGGTATTGAAATCTGCTTGTTTTGAAATGGTGTAGAGAGTCATTTGTATCTACTTTATCATGCAAAGACAGCTACGTTTCCTGACTTGCAGAAGTTGCTTGCTTTAGTGCATCTCTTGAACCTCCTTGCTGTGTTGGGTTTATGCAGGAGATCTGCATACATCTACCATGAGGGATAAAATAGGCAAGCAGAATTTCAAGTGGCTGGTAGGAAATAAAGTAGTTCCTGGGAGTATTCCACAGGAAGTGGTGGTGGTGAAGCATTTTAATTTGCTTCTCAAATAATTTTTTGAAACTCATTGAATGACTCTTTGAATTCAGAATGGGACTATGTATGATGTATATGGGCAAGTTTAGGGATACTTTTAGTTGTCTTTTATTGAGCGGGTGCTGCGTAGCTGGGAAGTGCTCTAGCAGTTGGAGGGATACTATATGTGTAATATATTCCCTCCAATAGACATCTTCAGGTGTCTTTCTTTGTTGTCATGTGCTCTATTTTACATAGTTAATACTGCCTTGCCTACACTGGAGTAAGCATGGACATGTTTTCTAAGGAGAAAACCAGTGTGTGTACAAGGAAATAAAGTAGGTTGCAAATAGTCACTTGCTTGTGCGCCTAGTGGCAGCTAAGAGGAAATCAGGAAATGGAATTGTAGTGTTTAAAATTGTAGTGTATGTGGGCAAGCAGGCTAGTGAAAATTGTTGTAACTTGTGTGAAAATTGTGCAAGGCTAGGCTAAGACCTGTTGATGTAGCAATGAAAATAAAATTTTCAAGTAATGTGTTGTGGGTAGTAGCCAACAAGGATTTAACACAGTCATGTCGAATCAGGGCTGGTCCATGATCTCCCAACACAAGACAGTATTATTATTATTATTATTATTATTATTATTATTATTATTATTAGATTTGTACCCCGCCTTATTGTGCCCGAAGGCACCCAAGGCGGCATTACAATATAGATATAAAAACAATATAACAATTCACAATTAAAAACAATTAAAACAGAATTAAACAATACAATCAAAAATTAAGAACACAATTAAAAACAAATTTAAAAACAATATAAAAACAACAAGCCCCGTGGGTTATAATAACCAGCCAGCCTGTCAACAGTTAAAAGCTTTTTGGAATAAAAAGGTCTTCAGCCCCCGCCGAAATATAAACAAAGAGGGAGCAGTTCTCAATTCTAAGGGGAGGGTGTTCCAGAGTTGGGGGGCCACCACCGAAAAGGCCCTCTTCCTGGCCGCCGCCCCTCTCACTTCTCCTGGTGGCGGCACAGTCAGGAGGGCCCCCCCAGATGATCTAAGAGTACGGGTTGGATTATATGGAAGAAGGCGGTCCCTCAAATACCCCGGACCCGAGCCGTAAAGGGCTTTAAAAGTCAAAACTAGCACTTTGAATTGGGCCCGGAACAGAACCGGCAGCCAGTGTAGTCGCCGGAGCAGCGGCTCGACAGAGTCAAACCGACGTGCTCCAGCAACCACCCGAGCCGCCGCGTTCTGTACTAGTTGTAATTTCCGGACCGTCTTCAAAGGCAGCCCCACGTAGAGCGCATTGCAATAATCTAATCTAGATGTCACTAGGGCATGGGTCACAGTGGCCAGGTCCGCACAGCTCAGGTACGGCCGCAGCTGGCGGATCAGCCGAAGCTGAGCAAAGGCTCCCCTGGCCACAGCCGCCACCTGGGAGTCCAGGTGTAGCTGTGAATCCAGGAGAACCCCCAAGCTGCGAACCTGCTCCTTCAGAGGAAGTGCGACCCCATTCAGAGCAGGACGATAGTCCAATACCCGAGCCGTGGATTTCCGAACCAAAAGCACCTCTGTCTTATCCGGATTTAATTTCAGCTTGTTCGCCCGCATCCAGCCCCCAACTGCCTCCAGACAGCGATCCAGGACCTCAACCGCCTCCTCAGAATCAGGGGGAAAGGAGAGATAAAGTTGGGTGTCATCAGCATATTGATGGCACCCCACTCCAAACCCCCGGATGACCTCACCCAGCGGTTTCATGTAGATGTTAAACAGCATGGGGGATAAGATGGAACCTTGCGGCACCCCAAACCTGAGAGGTCGGGGTGCCGAACAAGCCTCCCCCAGCACCACCTTCTGGGATCTGTCAGCCAGGAAGGAGCGGAACCACTTCAAAACAGTATGCAAATGTTGCCATGACACCCCCCCCCACCTTGTGTGGAAAAATACTGTCTCTCCTATGTCCAGCAGGGTGCCTTTCATAGCATCTGCCATTCTTCTTTCCTATTTCCTAGATTCAAAAGGGACGGAGAAAGATAGGTGAGAGCATTGAAGACTGAGAGAGATGGAGGCAGGCAGCAGGATGCGCTCCACATGCATACTATCCCATCAACTGAGGCAACTGCATCAGTTGGCCTCAAATGGGCCGGCCCTGTACCCATTATCTAAGCATGGTGAAATATGGATCACCTGGCATGCCCCTCCCCTTTCCCCCTTCCAGTTTCAGAGCTAGCTATGGTTGACACTACTGTATTGAGCACCAGCATTTTTCACTATCCCTAATTAGCACCAAACCACAATTTGCCAACTTGCTTCTTGCCATGGTTTTGGATCGTGATTTGGTACAAGTAAAAATACTTACCATTAGTGTTATGCCAGCTCCAAAAATGAATTGGGAGAAGCGCATGTGAGTCTGAGCCTGACTGCTCCTGGTTTCCTAATATAATCACAGTTAAGCAATTGGGTAGCAATATTTCTGCCCCAAGCTACAGTGGAAGTAATGTGCATCATGCCCTCTGAAAAATTGATAAAATGTGACTAAAGTTCCCCTTCTCTTACAATTCAGACTGGGATTTTTTCCCCAAGGATTTCATTCTTGAGGCCACTAAAATGGGCAGAAGGTTCAGTATCAATCTGCCTTGTCACTGTGTAGATTACTCATGTAATAATTGATTATTTCAGCTGAACTAGGTTGGCTAGACAACTTTTAATTCACTAATTAAGATGACTGGGATTTTTGTTCTGGAAGTGACACGTGCTTGGAGGTTGAGCAGCTCTGAGTCTACTTCAATACATCTTTGCCTGTCAAGTCTTCAGGGCATGGGCTGCGCTATCTTGCACATGGAATGGTTGGTATTTTTTAACCACAATTTGTACCTCCTCCCTCTGCAAAAAAAAAAGTTGCCTTATTTCTACAGGTGATAGTTTAAGGTTGCTTTCTAGCAACTTTTTCACAGCTCTGCTTTTATAAGATTAGTTTTAAATACTAGCACCACATAGGAAAATCAGAATTTTCCACATCCTGAAAACTGCTATTAGTAATGAAACATACAGTTCTATCACAGTTGCATAACAAATATTTTATAAGACCTATGATGGTATACGTCAGCAAAATCCTGTAGTCATAAAAACAAGGCTTCAATTACTCAGTCTCCAATTCTTATTTCTTCAATACGAAAGCTGGTGCAAGTGGCCTGCAGTGCTAATTTAGTCTTATAAAATGCTGTCACCTAGCTTTATAACTTTGTTTTTATTAAACATTTACAATTTTCACACTTGGCACAAATTGGAAGAATGAAATTGCCGTGCAGCCACAGAGCACGCATTGGAATGCTAGGCAGTGATGCAATACACATTAGAAATCTTCACAAAGTTTACAACTTGTAAAATTTCAGGAATGTGGCACCTTGCTGCTTAAAAAAAATCAGCTCCTTAAATTGGCCCCTCAGCATACAGTTATGTCCAAAGCATTAAAAGTAATTGGCTTTCCCCAAGTTTCATGGTGACCAGTATGTAAGGCAAAAAAAAAAAGACAGTTGATTTATGGTCCTGTGTAAGACTGCATCTTTAAATGGAGGTGAATACCTTAATTACTATTTCAAAACATGAGTAATTTCTGGAGGTAGATGGCTGAAGAGCCTAATATTGGAAGGATAGGATTGAGATGTCCATCCAGCTGTGTAGTTGGACCCAAAACCTAACTTCTCCATAGGGCTCAATACATTTTTCTTGTCACCTATCAGCTTGTCAGTTTCACAACCCACCAAACATTGAGTCAGCACACAATGGTGCAGCACAATCCACAGATTGAGAACCAGTGATTTACTCTGTTCGTAGTTACTTGCCCTGTTCAGAAGGTGGGGTGATCGAGGAGTGGATAATGGCCATTATTAACAAACAGACAGGGTTCCAGATATGAAGACTCCCGATCTACAATACTTGTTTCAGATGCCATGTGACCTTTCTGTAGTGACACTGAATTAAGGGTATGTTGGTTCCTTTCAGGGTTCTGAGACCTCACAGAAGCTCTCAAGGTGGTTAGAAGTGCCCACAAATAAAGAGAAATTGGTATTGGAGCTCAACATCATGTAGAAATGGAAGGTGTTTCTGGAGAGAGAATGACTGACTATAAAGTAACCTGTTAATTGCAGTAGTATGGACTAAACAGTAAAATGGGTGTTTAACCAAGTTTCACCAGAGATTTTAGTAGTGTTCCTGCTGTTATATACACGCCTAGTAAAGCTACCTGAGGTCAAGAGTTTGGGAGCTTGCACTCCCTAGGAATGTTCATCCCCCCACTCAGTCATATGCCACCCTAAACATGAAATTAGTTACACCTTTTTTCTCAAGATCAAACCTCTGTCATACTAGAACTACCTATTACTGTCATGTAATTAAATTGTAAGCCAGTCTGTAGATCTTGTCCTTGCTGAAATGAAGCTAGGAATATTTTTAATACTCCTGAGTGGTGTTGGCTGGAGGGTGTTCTGAGGACCTACTCAATATTTGTATGTAATAACCCCAGCAGTATCATTATTCTCTTCAGGGCATTGAGGAAGTTGACCATAAATCAGCTGATCAAGTCACTTTCTATTATAATAAAAAATACTTAATCTTAGTTCTGTAAAATGAAGAAATTTGGAATGGGTGTGTGTAGTCTACAGCTGTGCCCATTCAGTTGATCCTGGCTTTCAGTGTAATAATCTAGACTTCAGTTAACGTAGGGAAAATATTTTGGTTTTTTTTCCTACAAGAGATATAGATTGGGTGGTAGTTCTGACACTTAGGGCCTCAGTCCAGCCATAGTTACGACTAAGGTTATCTGAGTAGGCTAATTATTTGGCTGAACAAAAGTCTCTAGGTCAGTGTTACTCAAACTGTGGGTTGGGACTCACTGATGGGTTGTGACATGATGTCAGGTGGGTCATAGAGAACTGGGAGCAGCCATCTTGGTAGCTATAGGCCTTGCTATATTCCTTTTGTGAGTGTTAACTGAATTTTCAAGTGAGGGTTTTTTCTTTAATTTTGTTTTTAATTTAGAGCCTTTACATAATATTTTGTCCTAATTCTGCTTTCTGTCGGGGATGTTTCATGGTTGTACATTTGCTGCATTTCAAGAATGCCAATCTGCATTTCAAGAGTGTCATTATGTTCCAATGACAGTGCTTCCTGCCATGACATCACTTCTAGGTTAATGACATCACTGCTGGTGGGTCCCAATATGAGTGCCATTCTAAAAGTGGGTCCTGGTCTAACAGGTTTGAGAACCGCTTCTCTAGATGAATATTAGCATGCGTGCTCTCAGTTTCCTAACTTGTGTAAGACTTGCGTTTACAAAGTTATGTTTGATTTGTGAACTGCCCTGAGCTCCTGCCAGTTCAGTACATATGGGTGGAAGTAAGAGAAGCAAATAAAAACATCCATGGGGCATAACTTCAGATACAGTCTGCGTGTAAAATTAAACATGCTTAGGCCAAAATTGCATGAGCAGATTTTGGCAAAGCTGATATGATTATTGTGCATGGGCTGTATTAAAACACTATACCCCCTGTGGACATAAGGAAACCTCAAAAGTAAAGCAGGCATGTCCTCACATAGAAGCATCACCCAGTATAGCTTCCTGAACAACTTGTTGAACAGAAAGACAGGGTGGGTAATTTAAAGATTCCGACTCCAATCCATAGAAAATCTAAATTGAGTAGAAACTTGAAGTATACATATGGATTACTGGTAAGAAAAGTGAACATGTAGTATGCCCAAAGCATGGAATTGTAATCTGTACTGTCATGCGTATGCCCTGTAGAGTGCCTTGCATATACTAATAACAATTTTAGATGTTGTGTAATAATTATGGAGAATGTTAATATTTCTTTAATTGCCTTGGAAAACAGAGATTTTGGAGATTATGGCATCTGAAGCCCAAAATGTTAGAAAACGAAACTCCTTGTATACCGAGGGTCTTCCTGTTGATCTCCGTAGAAAAAGGAGCTCTCATTCCACTTATGAGAACATGAAGGAGGTAAGGTTTGTTAAAACATCCTTATTCGATGCTTGAGTATGTGTGTATAGTACAACTGGTGTGTACAGCTAATATGGCTATTAGTTCAGAAAATAATTAAATCTCGTTCTGCTGTTGAAACCTGTCATTGCTGGAGTGCTGTATGGTTTCCTACCCCAATATTAAAATGTGACTACCAAGCACCAGTACTATCTCCTTCTCCATTTATAATTGTCACCTACATACAAATCTTCAGAAAACACAGGGTATAATCTTATTTTTTTTAAAAAAGGGACCAAGCCATAATCTGGATTTGTGTTGACCTTCAAAGGCTGTTGGGTAGAGGAGCCTGCCTTGGGATTAGTGTGGCTTGTGCAAGACCACCTGGCCTTATTAAAGATAATGTATGTCTAGCAAGGAAAACAGTGGCCCAGTATGCCCTGCTGTAAGTTCATCGAGGAAGCTATTTATTTTTTGACATCTCTTCTCCGATCAAATCTTGCATAAATGCTGGAAATGAATCTATAAAAGCTGAGCCTTGTATTCAAGCTAACAAATTTGGTGCTTTCAGAAATGGCCAAGAAGCACCTTGGACTTTCTGGCATTTGCTACTAAGTTATGGTGGGGAGAGGGAAGAGTTGTCCAGATTTTAGTTTCGGCATTAACTTATAGAATCTCACAACGTAGTTTTAAACTAAAGTGTACAAATAATATAAAAATATTATTACACCTCTTCTGCCAATATTTGTTAAAAGCCATCCCAATTACAACATGTTGGATCTCCCGAAGATGTGATGTTCTTTTATTTCCAAAGAAAGGGAACATTGTCACTAAGTGCATCTTGTTGTTGGTCCTCCTCATGCAGGGGTAGCACCAAGCTCTTGCATGCCATTCATTTCATTATGGGTTGTGCATGATAACTTCCTGGTGGAAGTTCAGAGTGTGTACAGAACAGGCAGCAAACCAAAATTTATCCCGTTACCTGTAAAAACCAAGAATGCTATGGTGGTTGTGACTTTGCCAATTTATTTCTGATAGATTGGGATGATGAAGACTATGCTAATATACATTGACCACCTATAGATGAGCAATACAGAAAATGGTAGTGGAGTGTTAGGAACGCGTCAAAGGACAGCCCTGCGTGCTGCTGTTTCATGATAAGATGTGAACTTTTGTTCAGGGTTTGAGATAGAACAAATGGAGAACTAGATTCAGCTCTTTTAAAACATCTTCTCTTGTTTGGTGCAATATGGCCTACAAGCTGCTGCACCATAAAAACCTTAATCTGCCTCCCTACCTATGCTGGATATCATTTTACTGAAAATAAATAAAATTATTTTTTTTTAAAAAAATCTTAATCTGCCTCCCTGTCTTAGCATTGAAGGAAAACATCTCTGTGATCTACCTAATAACATTACATTGGCATTCGTTCTTTCTGTAATTGAACTTCATTATGATCTTCTAGAGTTTCATGAAAGAACACTATTTGCCAACCCCTATTTCTTTAGCCACCCTCTTCAAGACCTATTGCTGTCTTTTATTACATTGGGTCATACATAGAATGATGCCTCAGCTCATGGAGTTTACATTCAAAGAAAGAAAGCTTTTTGGAAGTGGGAAATTTTTAGGTTTCCCGCTGTGTGTTGAAATTTGCAGAAACTCAAAGAATGATGATTGGTTAAAAAACCATAAACCCCATATGTTACAATGGTGGCAATGCAAATAAGACACTAGATAGACCAATGGTCTGGTTTGGTATATTGAATATGCCATTTTTCAACAAAATATTCATTAAAGTTTACATAGTTGACTAAATAAATGATTCCTTGTCCCAAAAGAGCTTGCAAACATTAAAAATGCAGGAAAAAAACACCAGCAGACAACCACACACAAAAAAGATGCTGTGGTGGAGTGAAGAGAGGAAATTTCCTGTTAAATATGAGATATACCACTTTAAGGCAGCTTCATGTTGCAATGCTTGCTTATGTTTTAACACTGTCAGAAGTCTGACTCCCAGCCTCTACAGAGGAAAGGGGAAACTGCAGACTAGGTGGGTGGTAGGCCTGGGAGGCAGTAGGCAAACACAAGGCACCCTTTGTCGGGTCACTTTGTCCCATTGCTCAAAGCAGCTACTTCACCTCGCCTTGCTGGTCAGTCGGCTCCACATAAAATCTGTATGAAACAACTGGATGAGGTTGAAATGGGTGTTTGAAGGTCCCATGAAACGGAAACCCCAAGACGTCTGTGGCCTGCCTCTCAGTGCTTGTGAGAGGTGAATTAGGGATTGCAAGCATGCTGAACACCCTTGCTGGGATAGGTGCCATGCAAGAGGCAGCCATGCAAGTCTCTTGCCTAAGGCTGGCTCAAACTACAAACTCTAATGTGTGGTCTACTGCAGATTCCCACATAGTTAAGATCATAACTTTGTCCTCGATGTCTGGAATAACTTCTACTCTGTGGCTCTCTTCCTCTCCATTGCTAAGCTTTGAAAGGACAACCAAATCTCACCCTTTCATCACCTTGATAACAAGTGATACAGCAGCCTTGATGCAACAGATGTTATACAACACAGTTCAGTAATGGGCTCTTGGGTAATTGTCTGGATCAATGTTCAGAATTAATGTTGCAGAGTAGAATCCTGCCACCTCTGTAAATGTGCAATGGAAGGCAAGACTAAAATCACCCTTTAAGTTCCTTAATTGCCTGGTGAATGGTTCCGTGGTCCTCATGCCTACTCTTACTCTGAAGTAAGAGCATTTCCACATTCATTAGAGAACCTTTTCCACTTGAGACTACAGGTCCGGAGTGCCTTTCTTGAATGAGGTCTAACAAGACTTCCTGCAAATAAAATCTCATGGGGCAAGATTCAAACTTAGCCTTCTCCTAAGCGGGTTGTTTTGCTATATGCATATGGATGTTTTTTATGCCCCTTATAGAGTAGTGGTGTTTTTAGACAGGCTGTATCAGGCGTGACTGTGTAGAGTAGCCCTTCAAGAGTCTGGCAGCTTCCAGGTTAAATGAACACAGGATGACCACCATGAAAGACTAACGAATCTGGGAAAGAGAATAAAAGATGGGAGGGGAAGGAGATGTTCTTGCTTTCTTCTGCAGGCCCCATTTCAAGTTTAAATCGGCACCTTTCGTAATATGTTGCCGAAAGTAGTAACAAATATATTGTTACTGAACTACTTGACTTTTTAAAGAAGTAACCATTAAGTGACTGTTAGATTTAGCTGTCATGTGAGGAACTCAGATGGTGAGCGAGGATATTACATTTAATACTATGTACCATCAATTTCACCAGCCTTGATTAATAGGCTTCAGAAATCATAGAAACTGTCTGTTTCATTAAAATTATGTTTTGCACCTGCGGTATATCCAGGCATGCCCCAGTATCCACTGATTTGGTAGCCACAGGTTCAGTTATCCACCAATACTATGGATACTGGGGCGCCTATTAAAAAGATAGGGGAACATTAAACAAATCTATCTGTTTTTTACCTTGTTGCAGCAAACCCACTGATGTTCCCCTATCTTTAAAAAGGCGTCCCCAGTATCCTCGGTTTCAGGTATCTATGGGAGGGTCCAGAACGGAACCCCGGCAGATACTGGAGCATGCCTGTAGTTAGTTCTCTTTGTCTGCGATCTCGCTTATCTGCACCTGTCCTCATTATCCACTATGCAGCGATCTTCCAAAGGCTGCAGGGATCTTCAGAATGGCACCTGCAATTAGCACTGTTCCCTTTAAAATGGCTGGCAAAAGCATCCGCCAGCCATGTTTAAGGGTTCCATGCTGGCCACAGGTGCCTTTCTGAAGACCCCTTCAGCCTCTGGAAGGTCTCTGCAACATTCAGCGACCTTTTGGCGCTTCTCTGAGGGTTTCTGTTGGATTCTTCTGATGGCAGATAAGGTACCCCTTGCACCTAACCCCATTTGTCCCATAGGATCAGTGATTCATTATCTGTGAATTGGCTATCTGCAAGGTTTTCCAGAAACCCAACCCTAGCGGATAATGAGGATTGACTGGTTTTAACATATTTTTGGCATACAATGGACACCCCTTAGCGCCACATAGCCCATTAAATTGAGGGTTCCCTGTACATTCCAATGTTGAGCTAACTAATTGCAGACATATCACAATAGCAAAATATGGATACTAACATGTTTTGTGTCCTGGGGATGTCCCATACTAGAAGAAGAAATCTGTCTCAAGACTCTCTTTACAGCCAGTGACAAGCAGTTATCCAAGACAATAACAGTCTAAGGTTTTTCTAGGACCAAGTTTTTGTGAATGTTTCTCCTTCTCCCTACTCAAGAAGAATGACATGCACTGCACAGGTTGCAGTATAAAGTTTTCCCAAACCTCTGATGTCATAATCCCACCTCTCTAAGGATGTCACAATATCTTGTCCTTCAGCTAGATGGTCAGAGCAGCCATTGGTGGTTGTACTCCTCCACAACAAAAATAATTGGATTGTCCCAAAAAACTTTTGTATACAGCAGTTGAAACAGGTGAAAAGACAAAATGAACATTAGATTAAGGCATTAGCAGTAGCCTTTTTTCAGTCTCTAATGCTTGTCTTTATCCTTAGGGTAAGAAATCTGCAAAACATTTGGCTTCTTGCACAAGCAGGTAAGATCTCCTTTTGTAAATCTTGGGGGAAAGAATTCTATGGTGTATTTAGTGCTCTGATTTAGAGGAAGGGCCAAGTCCTTTTCCAGATTTTAAGTTGAAGGTAGCATGTTTGAACGTCTTGTAACTAACAATTCTTAGGGTGCTCTTGAAATATGGGTGCAGCGGTCTCCTTACTCCTCTCTCCCCCCCTCCCCAGTTTCTACTCTGGGCAATATTCACTAAAGATAGCAGTTAAAAGGTAGCAGTATTTCAGAGATGTCTGAACAACCCTCCTCACTGATGCAGTCCACTGGCCATAAATTGTCAAGGGGCTGATGACACACCTGTACATATTCCTGGTTCCTTGCTGGGACAGCAAAAACAGGAGGTACATTTTCCCTTTGCCACAAATACTTGACTGGTGGGCGGTACTCAGTTCAACTGTTAACGTTGGCAGGGCTGTTAAAGCAATACATTTGTTGGGCGAGTGTGGTCATCTGAGCACCACATTTACTGTCTTTAGCACATTTGTTTCCGTGTTCACATTGCTACATATGTTCTGGGAGCTGCTGGAGATTAATGGGTGAGCTTCCAGTAGTACCAAAGGCAGTATTCAAATAGTCCCAAACCTCATTGTCACACCAGCTTATTGAAGACTTATGCTGTAAATCGGGTGTTCCCAAAGTGTGTATTGCAAAGACTTGGGGCATTGCCATACACTCACAGCGGTGCCACAGAGTGTCCCAGGTGGCCCTTCCTACCTGTTCTTCCAGGTGCCACCATCTTGGAGCTCAATGAAGTCTTGAGAGATTTGGGCGCTGCCATCCTGGATTTTTTGAGAGCCAAAATGGCAGCACCTTGCTGAGCTGGGAAGAAGCTGCAGGGGCACCGTAACCCCTGCAGGTTTGAGAACCACTGGTATAACATATTGAAGTGTAACTTGGAAGCGCAGGTGTGAATTTTGTCAATGCAGTTCTGTATTCTAGAAATAAGCATAACTTGCTGTTTTGAACATTGCAAAGCCATAAAACGTGATATGTTATCGTTATCTTGTTTGCAGAGCAACAGTTGGACAAACCGTGACCAGCCCCCATCCTCTGTTCAGAGTAGTATATTGCAAAAGAAAAGTTCACTTTTATTCTCCAAAGCCTTGTTTCAAAAAGAAACCACTCCTCAAAGTCAGGGGCTGTGACATGGCTAATAAGGAAAATGAACTGGCATGTGCAGGTAATCTGCCAACCCAACTCCCTGCGGATGGTCGTACGTTCTTGCTGAACTCCAGTGATTCTGGCTGCTCTCAAACGGAGAGTCCAGCATCAAAATACAGTGGGTTTTTCTCAGAGGTAAATTAAACTTTATTATAGAGTGTTTATCTGATCTGTTCAGTTCATTAGCATTCTCTTATGATGTTTCTCAGTGTTGCATGACTTTTTCATTGTAAGCTCTCTGGGGCAGAGCGTTGGCCATCTTCTTGGAGTAGAAATGGTGGTGCATCAATTTAAAATAAAACGTTGGTTTCCTGCAGTTCTGACTGCATTTTTATTCATAAATAATAATGCATAATTTCAGAAAGAATTTAATAATTCATATCTACATGCCAGTTTAATCAAACTGGCACCCAAGTGCAGTTTATCAAAACATGACAAAGTTCTTTTCTTTTTAATTATCTAGCAGTGACAGTATTTCAGAAATTCTGTTTCGGAATCCTGTGCATTTTCTGGGAAAGACCACCTCCTCTTGCGGGAAAGCACACTTTTTCCTAGTCTCTGACAGTTGATATCCTCTGAGCATATATGAAGGATGGGCCAAAATTGTAAAGCACTGTTACTGCTAGTGATTTTATTTGTTTTATAGGCTATATGTAAATACAGAGCCCCCCAGAGTAGCCTTATTAAGAGACAGGGACACTTAACAGAGATAAGTTAATGAATAAGCTTTTCTCCCTATAGTAGAGGTGAATGAAAACAATTCTGTTCTTGTGGATTTTGGTGTTTTCCAGAGTTAGAAGTGCAGAAAGTGTTGCTTAAGCAAAAACCCACTTCTACCTATAGTTTTGTACGAACTAAGGTGACAATATAACTGCGCTACAATGTTTGTCCTCATATTTAGTGAAAATTCTTTGGCTACTGTTATAATCAAGTTTATTACAGTATCTGAGCGGGTTGTTGAACAGCAGGCTTCCAATGATACAGAAGCTGGCTATCCCTGATCTAGTGGATTGAACATGTTTGTAATTGGGCAACCTAGTCTCCGACAGGGGCTAAACCCTGCTTGAGTGCACAAATGAAAGAATTGTAGCACTCCACTACGTATTGCAGACGATATATGCACTACGTATATGCAGACGATACCACTCTCCTGGCAGAAAGTGAGGAAGACCTAAAGAACCTTTTGATGAGGGTGAAAGAGGAAAGTGCCAAAACTGGTTTGAAGCTCAACGTTAAAAAGACTAAGATCATGGCAACCACTC
>JAJKFI010000007.1:24787350-24807531 GCA_029204185.1 Lerista edwardsae
GGTCGCGAAGAGTCGGACACGACTTAGCGACTGAACAACAACAACTACTACGTATTGTGTGTAAAATGCATGTTAGTTGCTTTTGTTTTCTCAAAATGAAGCTCAGGTGTATAGTGACCATGGTGGGGGCATTCCACTGACTTCTCAACTAAAGTATTTTTCCTTCCAGAAATGGGAAGGAAATGGGGACCCAGGGAGCTACAGGGTTGAATGGAGGGTTGAATCCAGTTCTTCTTTGTCGTAGTTGTGAACGTTAATTGCTACACCCTGTCAGCTCTCTAACTGTTAAACTTGGGGTTCAATAGCAAGATTTGTTTTAATTGAATGGCTCATAAAAAACTGAACTTGGAGACAGTGGCATTAATCAGACCCGGGAGGGAGGGAGGGAGGGAGGGAGAGAGTGTGTATTTACTGCTTCTTTACAAAGATAGCAATTGCATAGCCAAAGGAATAAGATGATGGCTCCTTTGACTCAGTCAAAATGTGTTTATGTCTGTTAAACTCCTCCTCTGTCTCTAGGTTTCTGAAGATCATGACACTATGGCACAAGTCCTCTTCAGTAGAAATCTTCGATTGAATGTAGCTTTAACCTTCTGGCGAAGAAGAAGTATAAGTGAACTTGTAGCCTATTTAGTAAGGTAAATACGGAACAGGTTAAGGGTACAAGCCAATCCACCATAGACATGGTATCCGGTTGCAGAGGATTCCCACAGGTTCCATTAAGCTTGGATTTTTTTCCCCATGAACTTCTGCCTCCCAGCCTCCAAGAGCATAAAGGGTTGGGAAGAGCCCTAGTACAAGAGGGTTATAAAGCCACCAGTCACCTTGATGGCTCCTAATTTTTATTTTGCAAGTACCTGTAGGCAGGGGGTTAGGCAGACTGGTCTCAGTAGAGCCTGCGGGTGGCGGACATGCAGGGTACTCACTTGGGCAAGAAGAATTTGTAACTTGTCAGCTATTCATTGTCTGCTGCCTTCACTTAAGAAGTGTTTGCATTTTTTTTTTCTGAAACACTAAGGAGAAAAGTCACGAGTTTAGAAGAATCATATAGAGCCGTAATTAATTAATGTTTTTTCACTGATGTTTTTAGGATACAAGACCTTGGTGTAGTTGTAGACTGCCTTCCTGCCCTCACTAGCAGGTAAAAAAAAAAAAAAAACCTAGAGGGAATTTGAACTTTGTTCAGTCCTTAACCGTGCAAGTTAATGCATACTAATGTTTCCTTGTTTCAGCTTGCAGGAAGAAAAACCTTACATCTCCGTTGGCTGCTGTGTAGATCTTCTGCCATTAGTAAAATTACTGCTTAAAAGCAAATTTGAAGAGTAAGTTTTAAAAATAGCTTTTTCTCCTGTGAACGTTTGACTATTAGAATAATTTGACTTTTGACACATGGAAAAATGTCCATATTTCCTTCATTGGCTGCTGCAGTTTATCTCTGACACACATAGAAGTGTGTGACTTTGGTCCAAGATCACATAATCTGATCACAGATGGTATTTGCTACCCCATCCCCTTCCCAAGAAAGTGCCACAGTGCTCCGGAGTCCACTTACCTGACCTCCACAGCTCTGCACGCACTCAGTGCTGCCTTGGAAAGGAGGTTGTGATCCAGGAAAATTAAGCACCCCTCAAGTTACATGAGTGATCCTGAAAATAAACCTTTGATTTTGAGTATAGCAGGGTGTGTTAAAAGAGCCCAATCAATTTAGTTTGCCTCTTGGACCCTTTAAGCACCCTGCTTTACTCAGTAAGAGGCAACTTAAACTGATCTTGAAAAATCTACTGTAGTTTACCTTATGCTCTTTTACTGCAGCATACTATACTCCCAATCATAACTGGCTAAAAGGAGGGATTTTGTCTCGGAGTGCTTATGCAAACACACATGCCCTAAACTCCTAAAATAACCATGTTGCAGGCAGCAGCAACTTCTTCCCTTTTTCTCCAAGGCTAGAAAATTATACTGATCCCCTGCCTTTTTCTAGTTAAGGGGGTGGGGCAAACAGAATTGCAGGCAAGGAATCGAGCATCGTGCCCATTCTAATTTTATTAAGGTCAAGAACTCTTAAGCATCCCAAGTGATATCAGTGTTGGTTCTTTATGTTGATTCTGAGAAAATTGCTGGTTTGCCATTCAAGTAAATTCATATATTTACTGAATTTAGCTAAATAAAAGGGTTCTGTTAATATGAAGCAAAACTCCTCACCTTCTGCAACAGTATTTCCTTAATTCCTAAACACAGTGGTTCTCAAACATTTTAGCACCAGGATGCACATTTTAGAATGACAGTCTGTCCAGGACCCACTGGAAGTGCTGTCATTTACACCAGAGTCTGCTGCTTTCCGGAGAATGCAGCAATAAGTTGGGTTATTTCTCCGCCATTTTCCAATAGCAAGAATCAGGGTGGTGGTGGTTGTTCAGTCGCTAAGTCATGTACGACTCCTCGCGACCCCATGGACCACAGCACGCCAGGCCTCCCCTGTCCTCCACTAGCTTCCGGAGTTCGCCCAATTTCACGTTCATCGCTTTGGTGACACTGTCTAACCATCTCATCCTCTGCCACCCCTTTCTCCTTTTGCCTTCAATCTTTCCCAGCATGAGGGTCTTTTCTAAAGAGTCCTCTCTTCTCATGTGGTGGCCAAAGTATTGGAGCTTCAGCTTCAGGATTTGTCCTTCCAGGGAGCAATCAGGCTTGACTTCCTGGAGGATTGACCGATTGGATCTCCTTGCAGTCCAGGGGACTCTCAAGAGTCTTCTCCAGCACCATAATTCGAAAGCATCTATTCTTCTGCGCTCTGCCTTTCTTATGGTCCAGCTCTCACAGCCATACATTGCTACTGGGAAAACCATCGCTTTGACTATGCGAACTTTTGTTGGCAGGGTGATGTCTCGGCTTTTGATTAAGTTGTCTAGGTTCGCCATAGCTTTCCTCCCAAGAAGTAAATGTCTTTTAATTAAACGTTTTAAGTAAACGTCTTTTAATCGGGGTGGGGGAAGCCTATTTACAACCTTGACATAAGCAAAATAACCACACAGCCCTCCCTGTTTCCAGTGTCCCATCTTCCCATATATTCAATGATGGTTGCTCTAGGTGCTGCGCAACCCACCTGAAATTAGCTTGTGACCCACCTAGTGGATCCCTACCCACAAACACGGATTCCTCCTCTCCCCCCCCACCCCACATCAGTTTCCTTCCGTTTCATCATAGAAACATTTTGCAGATGAATTGTCCGTGTACGTTTATTTTCTGTTGTGAACTTCTGCAGCATGTTTTGGTAACGCTAAGTTTTCTTGTTCCAGGTATGTGATCGTTGGTTTAAATTGGGTCCGGGCTGTGATTAAGCGATGGTGGTCAGAACTCTCCACCCACAAAGAAAAGATAGAAGACGGGTATGTTGCTCCTTAAAAGCTTATTGCTATTGTGGGGGTGGCGGGAGAATTTAATGAATGTATGCCCTGGCTACTCTTGTCAAGTTGTCATGTCTTGGTAGACTAGCCATAGTTAAAAAAAATTCAGATACCCCCAAATATACTATAATATTATGAAACATTAGAAAATCCAAACAATTAAGTAAATTGCAAGCCATTAGCTTTTCTACTCTATAAGGCAGCATCCAGCCCAAACAGACTGTGAGGAGTTCCTTTTCCCTCGTCTTCCAGGCGAGGAGGTTTTAACTAATACAGCTTCTTGGTTTTGGAAGATCTAGATGGTGTAACAGTTCCTAGTTGCAGCTAGATTGGACTGTTGTAATGCACTTAGGGTCAGTAGCGTAGCTACAGGGGGGCAGTGTGGTAAGTATTGTAGGCATAGCAACACACTGTGTATGCAGCCCCTCCTATTTGCCATCGGAGCCATTCTGGGCAATGACAGAGTTGCAGTGCCAGAATGGCTCCAATGGTTGAGTGTAGGAGATGCTTTCAAGGCATGTTCTGGTGCTTGCAATACTTACCGCTCCTTGTAGCTATGCTACTACATAAGGCAACTCTTGGAAGAGTGACCCAAAACTTTAACTAGTGCAGAATGTAGCTGCACAGTTCCTTGGGGGGGGGGCTATAACTCCTATGTTGTACCCTCTCTGTTAGTTACCAACGTATCTTTTTCAGGCCCTGTTCAAGGTATTTCTTCAAAAGATTGCAATCCTTTTTCAGTGGCAGTTGCCTGATTGTGGAACTTCCTGTTCCTTTTGGCTCATCTTACCCACTTGTAGATAACCTAGTTAGTTAAATTACTGTATTTCTATCAACATCTTGAAAGGCATTTTGAAAGTCTTCTCAGGAGCACAAAGGAAGGGTAAAAATTCCTTTATGCATAAATAATTGTGCCTTTGTTTTTGTAGAAATATTCAGATTTTAAAGGAACAATTAAGTGGATTGTGGGAACAAGAAAATCGTCTTACTTTGGTCCCAGGATATACGGGTAATATAGCAAAGGTAACGTGTCTCACTGTTCATTTGCAAAAGTAGATCTCTTTGTAATATAATCTGATTTATAACCAGATTTAACTGGCATCTTGTAGGGTGGTGTCCAGAGCATTTGCATGCTCTGCTTCCAGCTTCTGGGCATCTTCTTCCTCCTCCCATGCTGCATCCGGTGCTGCTGTGGCCTCCCCAACCCTCAGTAGTTGCTTTTAGGGTAATTTGATATAAGGGGATGAAGAAACTGGCTTCCTTGTATTCTGTACTCTAGGTATGGGTAGTATCCAGTTGTCCTGGTCCTCTAATCATTGGAAATCTGAACTTTTTAGATAACTGCCCACAATATTTTTGATCATTTGTCAGACAACCTGCTTATAGATTTTTGGATTAGGCTAGCCCAGCAGTTCCCAAATTTACTTGGGTCACATTACCCATCCTTCATGGTACCTCTTCCTGGCTCTCCTGGGCTCCATCACCTTGGATCACATGAGGTCTTGCATGATTCTCACTAGATTTCACATGATCCAAAATAGTGGTGTCCAGGACAGCTGGAAGAAGTCAGGGGGGGCATCCTGTGATACCCCTGTGATTTTGCCACGGCACCCTTGGGTGCCACAGCACACAGGCTAGCACAGTGGTTCCTAATCTTTTATCATATCAAGTGCCTCCTTTGTTACTATAACGGTGATCTGCAGTTGGCCTGGATTGTCTTAGTGTGTCTCTGTCCTTCAGTGTCTGCTCAGGCGCCATTTCTTGCCCCTTGGTTCTTTGATCCATCAGCCTTCACACCTCAACCTTGCTGTCTTTCCTGTATCTATCCTTCTCCAGGAATTAGTGCTCTTCTGTCCCCTGCCAGCCAAGCTCCCTCGGCATGAGCCTCCATTAATGAAAAGATGCCTCCAATAAATTAAATGGGCTAACTTCACCTTGATGCATCAAATCCCTTTCCGCTGGATTTTTAGAGAGGGGGATAGTGTAGCAGTAAGCTTGATTCTTAGGTGAGAGGTAAAGAAGAAAACATTAATTATTAGCATTTGTATAGTAGTTCAAAGAGTGCCTCATGTCAGGATTACATCTTGAAACTGTCTTGTGAGAGAGGTCAGTGTTGTCCCTGTTGTTGTAGCCGTGGGTCAAATGTGGCTACTAATAAACCAGCAGGAGAGACCATTCAAACCAGCAATTTCCTGCAACCAGCAACTTTTAGCTCAGTCTTTTAGTTAATTCAATCAATCAACAGGTACTTATATACCCAAAGTTCACAAAGCGGTTTACAGGTAAATAGTAATAATAAAATTAAATGGCTCCTTGCCCCAAAGGGCTCACAATCTAAAAAAAAGGGGGGGGCGACCACCATCAAAAGACACTGCGCAGGGGTGAAGAGGGACAATTACTCTCCCCCTGCTAAATATAAGAGGAGCACCACTTGGAAAAGGGCCTCTTGCCCAGTTAGAGAATTTAAAGGGAAACGTGCAAGGAAGAGAAGGGGCCAAATCCTGGCCTTGGCCACACTTAACATTTACTGTATTTCTGTCCCACCTTTCTCCCACACTGAAGGGGGACCCAAAGTGGCTGGATCTTCCCCTCTTTGGCCTTGTTTATTCTGCCCCTCCCCTCTGTGCTTCCTGAAATAGCCATTTTGCAGATAGGGAGTGTGCAAGAGCAAAAGAGGCACCTTGTGGTTTTGCCTTCAATAGCTGTGACTCAAGGCCTTGGTCCTACTCTGTAAAGTGTAATGGAGACGGGCATGGGGACTGTGCTTAAGGTCCTGCAGCCCAGCCTAAGGAGGCCTGTAAGCTGCAGAAAGCAATTCATGAACCATTAATCAACCGTTTTCATATCATAAGTGCCTCCACTGGAATGTGTTGGTATACCCAGCTGCATCATGCAGCCGGAACACTGGGCGGGAGGAATGGGTGAGCGGCAGCCCGCCCGTTGCTTACCGCTCCGTTTTGCCGTCTTCCCCACCCCCTCGGGGAAGATGGCAAAACAGAGCAGTACGCAACAGGCGGGCTGCTGCTCACCCGTTCCTCCCGCCCAGCATTCCGGCTGCATGACGCCGCTGGGTATAACTCTTTATAGGCCCTTAATAGTTGAATAGGGACAGAATATCTGCCTTTTGAAGGAGGAAATACCAGTGAGCAAAACAAAGAATCCTGTAGCAAGATGTTCCCTAAATCATCAAATACTTGTGTGGATGAACCATTCTGAAAAATCTACTTCCTGTCCAGAAGCAAATGCCAGTTGGGAGAAGACTTTAGATGGCTGTGGCTCTTTTATATAATAGGTGTGTGTTTCTCTTCTGCTTTTTAGGATGTGGATGCTTATTTATTACAGCTGCACTGATACTTCCAGAGGCCAGAAGGGTATGTGAGCGGGGGCCTTCGTGTGGTGGCTAGAAAAGCCCTTCAGGTAGCCCTGAACTGTGTACTCTTTCCAAGAGGACCTCTCTTCTGAGAACTCTTTGACAGAAGAAGACTTAGACCTTCAGTACTGTTGATTGAAACCACTAAAAATCCATCTGCTTCACATTGAAGTGGAAAAATGTCTAATAGGAGCAACTTTTTACTTCAGTGAGGTAAAAGTGCACTATGAAAACTTATACCTATGCCTTTGCTGCATTTGGGGATTTGTTCAGTTCCTTGGAGAAGTCATGAAAGTACTACTGTGTTTCTACCACGTCGTTGTCTAAAACAGCAAAGCTTAATCGCAAAGACGGGATTGCAGGACCAGTTACTAGGAACCACAAGAGACCAGTTGCCATAAATATTTTTTTAAACTTTGTTTTTCATATGGACTGTAAAAACGTGTACAAATATTTTCAGAGTTATGTTGAAATGTTTGCTGTATTGAAACTATGAAATGTGTCTGCTACATTAATCAAGATATTAAAGACTATTTTTGTTGCACTACTGAGAAATTGTATATAGCAAGAGGCCTTATCTATAGTATTGCAAATAGCCAATATAATAAAGTACCTTTTATAGCCGTTATATTAACCTGTATAGAGGGATGAAAACTTTAAGGATCAGGGTGTTTACACAAATTTGTGTACAAATCATGTTGAAACATTTTGCACACTTAACTATTAAGTGGATATTTCCACTGACTGACTACTTAAGAATACTAAAATTTAGGTGTGAATGCAGAGGAAAGCTGATGGGTAATGTCAGCGGAATGGTGAATCTGTTACCTAGCGTTATCTTTACTTAAATTTGCTAATATATTATGTTCTGTATCATTTTGAATAACATGCAGTTAACACACTAAATGTTACTACTGTGTTTAATGTTAAATTAAGTTCAAACGACTTGACTTGGGTCCCTTACGCCATCCAGAACAGCTTCTACTATATTCCAAGTACCTATAACTCCTGCTCTAGAAATGTTTACAGCCGGGGTAGACCTGCGCTTCTCAGATTTAACCAACACATCTGCTACCTCTTCTAACCAGTGTTGCCACAGATCTTGTAAGTGTAGTTGCCGTATGACTATTTTCCCAACTTAGCGGTTAGACTAAACTGGAAGAGGACTGCACCCCGTTCAGTACAAAAGTTTACAGCTCTGTACTTTCTGACTAATTTGATATTTTAGTTCGAATTGCTGTGGCTCACCACCTATATGAAAGAGAGCTTGATGTGTTTTGTGGGTTGGTACCTGTGTTTTATGTAACTAGCAAATATGGTTTTTTTTCCAAATAAAAATTCTCAAGTGCCAGGTGTGCACGGAAATGAAATGTGTGCTTGCAACGGACAAACAAAATTGACGATGGGGGTTATTTTAAAATAGGGCTTGAGGGTATACTTTATTTTTATACTGCCCTTCCTCTAAGGCAGAATTTTTTTTTCAAACTATGGGTTGGGGCCCACTTGGTAGGTCATGACCAGTGGTGTCATTCAAATGATTTAGGAACAGGAACTCACTTTTGATTGGCACTTGTCGGGAACCCGGAACCAGCCACGGAGCCCGTTGGGATCCTGAACGCCCGTTCTGGTCCGTTCCCCCTGAAGGACATCACTGCCTTCGCCCCCTAGGAATCCGGAGTCGCTCCCTTTAACCCTCTGAGTGCCGGCCAACCAAGAAGAAAAGCTCTTTGCAGAGGAATTGGGAGGGGGGAGAGTGAAGTGGGCGGAGTCAGCCCTAATTTTAACTAGTGGAACTGAGTTTCCCCGCGTTCCCCCTGCATGACATCACTGGTCATGACCTCCTTTCTGGTGGGTCCTGCAGAGCCTCCAGTGAAAACATAAATGATAGAAAGACCAGATAACTGCTTCAAAAACCAGTTAGTTGCAGTAGCTGAGCTCCTGCTATTTGCAAGCTTGTGTAAATATAGGGAGATAATTTTTTTTGACTTTTTCTGGTCTGTTTTTTCCAAATCCTTCAATGAGCAGGTTGCGAGGGGGGGGGGGCAGGGTCACATAACTAAACCATTCAAAAGGCTTTTCCTTCGATCTGCCTCATTGCAAGAAATGAAGTTTTTGGCAAATATTGTTGTAAATAAAGGTGATCTAGGAAGAAATGAGCTAGGTGCATCACGATAGAACAGCCATTTTCGATTCATTTCATGGCATGCTAAAATGGTCAAGGAACAACATTGGTTTTTGTTTTCTTACAACGGACAAGGCACACTGCACTGGCAGTGGTGGGCTCACATCCCCCAGTGGCCCTACTAATGGAGGACTCTCCTCCAAACTCCTGCAGCACACCCACACGCTGCCAAGGATGCCCTGGAGGGAGCCCTGCTTGCCGGGGGGGGGGGGCGAGCCAACTGCTTGCCAGTGATGCGACCATTCTGGGCTGAGTGGGAGGGTGTTCCGGGAGAGGGGTGGAGTGGGGGCCAGACTGCCAAGGCCATGCTGCCGTACTTGGAGGCCCTCGTTTCTGTGCCGGCCAAATAGCTGGTGCAGGAGCAAGTAGACCCGGTGCCCGCCCTGCGCCCTTACTGCGGTACACTGACTGCCTTGGCTCAATTTAGCAATAAGAGTTCTTGTTCTGTTGCATTTTGGGTCAGGAACATTATCATCCTGATCCTAAACAGTCATAATTTTATCTCCTCTTGGCACTGATATAAATTCTGTATGTGTTCTGATGCACATTTATTAAATATGTCGCACTGCTTTGGATCAAGCTTAATTCCAAGTAGGTGCACTTAGGATAGCGGTCTTAGAAATGTACAGGTGTGGCTACTGATAACGTTGCATCCTAAAGAAAGTGTAATACCAAAGCAAGTCTCTGGACTGAGCTGTCCGTTAGGAAGGATGAATAGTCTAGAATCTGTATGCACCATAAATAATTCAGTTTATCCAGATCTTTTTCTAGAATGGTAGGATTTGCTAGACCCATTGTTAAACTAAGCATGGGGGATGCTTTCTAAGTTGGTTGTGCACTTTCTCAAGACTACTAGGGAAGGACTTCCTGGAAAAATCTAAATCTGAACTTCCAAATTCTGCTACTGGAATCTAGGATTGCTAGAATCTAGTTTTGGTAACAGCTACTAGTCTAAAATCACCCATGTCACATTTTCAAACTGGTCCTTTGCAAACCTGTTTGTAATCTTTAGGGAAGATAATTCCTCAAGAGGAACATCAGAAGATCTGTACTCTATCAGTTTTTGTGGTGCACAAAAAATCTGGATGATTTATATGGATGAGGGCAATCCTTAAAGTGTATTCATGAGCCTATGTCCGATTTCTAAGAGAACGAAATGCATCATATATGCTCATCATGAGACAACAGATTATACAATTCATTCCATTTGACTGGTTTACAGAGAGCAAACCCTTATTCGACACAGAAAGATTAAGAGATCAGCACAGACTGGCAGGAGTTTGATGTTTAAGAAGACTGATGATCCAAGAACATTGTTAGAAACAACACACCTGTCTGGGTTTTATCAGGACCTTAATTTCTAAAATTTATTGGCTAGTTAAAGGCCAATATGGTACAAGGCCAAAATGGAATATCTTTCCTGAAAGAAAGGCAATGAATTCTGATGTAGCTGCCACTAACACAATGCCAGGGGATAACGTGATAAATATGAACAATAAAAATGCTAAACGGTTCCTTCTATTGTAAGTGTTAAGAATACATGCACAAAGTAGCTTGCAACCTCCCACAATATTGGCTCCCACACTATCACCTAAATGATTTCCTTAGTACCCTTCCATGCCAATCCAACTGATACAGCAAAAGTGATAAAAATATTTTAGTTGCCAAAGAATAAGCCTCAAGTGGAACCATTTGAGGCCAGAACTGCCTGTCAAGGTCAGAGTACCCATGCAATCTTTCTTGTACCCTGTTTCAAATGTTCAGATTTTTCTATGAATCTCAAAGCGCTTATTTCCTGCCTGCAACCAATCTGGTAGAAGTTACAATGCTTCCTAACGGACAGCTCAGTCCACAGACTTGCTTTGGTATTCCCTTTCTTTAGGATGCAACGTTATCAGTAGCCACACCTGTACATTTCTAAGACCGCTATCCTAAGTGCACCTACTTGGAATTAAGCTTGATCCAAAGCAGTGCGACATATTTAATAAATGTGCATCAGAACACATACAGAATTTATATCAGTGCCAAGAGGAGATAAAATTATGACTCTTAAGTCCCAAGCACCTGTCCTATGGCATGGGCTCCTGGCCACCACTGGTCCCGGTATTTAGTTTGCATTACACATGGAAACGAACTAACAGGCTTTTCTTTTTTGTCCCATCAAGTACTTAACGAATTATAATGCCACTAGCTGGTTGTGACCCGGCGTTGCCCGGGGGACAAAGTCTCCCGAGGTTCTAGTAGGAGAAGGAATGAATTAGCCCCCCCCCCCAGTATTCCTGTGGAGATCATCAGGAATATGTGTACCAGGCGTGGCGCACAGCGTCCCAGGCGTTCTAGAGTGAGGGAGGAGCATACCCGGAGGCAGGCAAATATCCATAAACAGTATGAAGTAGTTAGATCCAGGTGGAAATATAACACTCCTCACTGAAATAAGAAAGCATTGATGACCCTGAATCCGAAATGCACACTATCACAGTGGAAGGAATCAGGAAGGAGGCACACAATCAACTAAGAGAGAGAACTGAAACTGTCACACTTACCGAACAATGTCTGCAGGTAATGTGGTGGGATAGCAGTGAAGTATGAGAAACGGGAGCAGCCGGCCAGTGAGCTCTGCGTAAATATGTCCATCTCAGACCCGACTGGGTGGTGGAATTGTCTGGAACCTGCTCTTTCCAGCCTGGGCAACTCAGGGGCTGGGAAGAAGTTTCAGTTTCGGTTTTGAGTGTCTCAGCTCAGCTACTGCAGTCCTACCACATGACCTGCAGAATCATTGTGACCACAGGGTGGCAGCAGACGTCCACTCCAATGCAATCCCCTTGGTTCTTGACACGCTGGGCCCCCTCCCCGAAAAACCGGGGGCTGTAGGGGGGTCTGCCCCCCGCAGTGTTTGTCGCCAGGCCTCAAGGTACGTACGTGCCGAGTTTGGTGCTGATCGGCCAAGGCGTTGAGGAGCCTATGCAGAACATACATACGCACAAACACACCCACGTGCATACCCACACACCCACACACCCACGTCCGTTTTTATATAGATAGATAATTGTATTGCTGAGTTGGGCTAATAACCGGGTAAAACAAAGGCCACCATCTAGATTTGACTTTTGACTGCTGTTGTAGGATGTCTAATTGCATGTTCAACTCTTGGGAAGCAGGAATTACAATGTACACTGGGCTAGGAAGAACATGATTTATCAAAAATATATTCTTCCCCTTACCCCTGTCCTAGTTAGAGCAAGTTGTTCATTTGGGGCTCTCTGGGGATTATTCATCTGTAGTGAGTTCCCGCTTGGAAGATAGACTAGGAAATACATTCATGTATTTATTTGCTTTAAACCAGCTTTCCTGGACTCAATTGTAATCTTATTTCTAGGAAGCCTGGATATGGGAGACATAAAATAGAATCCCTAAATGCTGGCAAAAAAACAACAACCCTAATATAAGGCTTAAATTTGTTGTTCCAGTCAGAGAACTGAGGTTGTCACTGAGACTTGGCAAAACATCTTATGGTAGGGAAGCACAAAATACAGCTTGGCAACTGCAGGTCTGTAGTAAACCAGATTTTTCTGTCATGGATATTGCTGGATATTGTGCACAGTCACCTTATTTTGACCACAGGTGGGGAGTTTGTTTTATACCCATGATGTAGCCTTGTGGGCAAGAAAATGACTCTGGCACAAATTGAATGATCCAATCGGTCAATCCTCCAGGAAGTCAAGCCTGATTGCTCCCTGGAAGGACAAATCCTGAAGCTCCAATACTTTGGCTACCTCATGAGAAGAGAGGACTCTTTAGAAAAGACCCTCATGCTGGGAAAGATTGAAGGCAAAAGGAGAAGGGGGTGGCAGAGGATGAGATGGTTAGATAGTGTCACCAAAGCAATGAACATGAAAATTGGGCGAACTCCGGAAGCTAGTGGAGGACAGGGAGGCCTGGCGTGCTGTGGTCCATGGGGTCGCAAAGAGTCGGACATGACTTAGTGACTGAACAACAAATTGAATGATAAAAGTTTCAAATCATGGCAGTCCACCTGTGCATGTTTCCAAGAGGAGGAATTATTCAAATACTACAGGTTTGGACTGAAAGGAAACAATACAGCAATTTCTCAGAAATATCTTCAACAGTTTTTACTGACAACTAGTAAGAAAGAGGCTGGAAAAATTGAATATCTTCAGACTTGAGATCAGGATATTTTTATAGACATCCCCCACCCCACTTACCCAAGTGGTGAAAAGTTCTAGGACAGGTGCTCCCCAGACTTCATTTGAAGGAGAGATCACAAGAAGCTTGTGATAGCTTTATAATATTTGGTGTATTTGCAAATACAGTATACACTGTAGATTGAGCATCAGATCAAGCAGGTAGGAAGAGATCCATTTGAGGGAGTCAAGATAAATCATCTGTATCCAAACACTGCAAACTCAAGGTCAAGTTGGATGAGGACGGTATAGAGACCAAATTAGTCAATATGAAAATTATTGGTGATTTTTGTCTTCTTCCACTCATATCAGCCCTTCCCATGAAGTGGAGGTGGGCATGTGTCAACTTACTAAACTCTTACGGTTTCCTCACTTTGAAAAAGATCTCAAAAGGGCCCTCAGCCATTAGTTTGCATGAAAAGGCATGAACTGGTCTGATTCCTCAGTCAAAAAGGAATATTAGCATTCCTCTACCAGGTTCCATACTACACATTGCCTTACTAGGAAAACCATAGCGAGAGGGTACTACACGCAGTATCAGACATGCAACCAAAGAAAATCCAACAGCCAAAAGGTGAAAAATGCTTTGACTGGTAAGCATCACTTTTTGGACCAGGTGAAAATTCAAGATGGACAAAGGCAGGGGAGGAAAGAACATGGACAGACTAACTCTGCCACCTCTGAAAGCACGAAGGATGTGCTTATACAAGATTTAACACCGCAATTCTATATACCAGTGATTTTCAACCAGTGTGCCATAGCACATTGATGTGTTGCAAATGGTCTACAGGTGTACTGTGGGAGTTTGGGGAGGGTCATTTATTAGTAGGGCCATTGGGGAATGTGAGCCCCAACCAGCGGTGCGGTGAGCCTTGCCAATTGTCAAAAAACTTGATGGTGTGCCTTGACAATTTTAGCACGTTGCCAGTGCCATGAGATTTAAAAAAGTTAAAAATCACTGCTGTATACGGGAATGGTCAACAGGAATTTTCAAACATATTTGCATAGGCTTGCTCTGTCTGAAGTGCTGCTTCTTCCCACATGTTAGTAGGAACACATGTTAATGTCTTATCATAGTGTTTCTCAAACTATGGATCAGGACCCACTTGGCAGGTCAGGACCTGATGTCAGGTGGGATCCAGAAAGTGGGGAGCAACCATCTTGGAAGCTGTACAATTGCTCAGTGTTTTCCATAATATTTTGTCCTAATCTTGCTTTCTGTCAGGGATGTTTCATGGTTGTGCAATTGCTGCAGTCCAAGAATGCCAGTTTGCCTTCCAGGAGTGTCATTGTATTACAGCACTTCCTGCTTGATGATGTAACTCTGGTTATGACATCACTTCTAGGTTAATGACACCACTTCCGGTGGGTTCCGTCATGGATGCCATTCTAAAAAGTGGGTCCCAGTCTAAACAGTTTGAGATTCACTGTATTATCAATAATATAACTAAGAAGCCACTTTGCTTCCGGCTCTGATATTTCACCTTCTGAGACCCTCCGACTGAGAGATCACACCAATACGAACATACATCACCTGGGAACTCCCCCCGCCCGCCCGCCCGCCCGCCGTGCCTTTAAAAGCTGCATAACTGACAGTCATCTTCATGCTGATTCTGTATGGGGAGGGAAGGAGGGATGGTCGCTGGTGACTTTCTGCCTGTATCGCATAGCCTTGAAAATTATAGGAATCCCCCTTTTCTCCTGTTTTGAATGTTATATCTTGTTTTCCACTGGAGAGGAAGAAAAGACTATAGAACATGATGCTTCTATTACGACCTTACAACAAAAATAAGTCCAAGCTTCATTCATTCATTCATTCATTCATTCAGTTTCCCGTCTTTTCTCTGCAGGAGCAAATGCTCAAGGCAGTTAACAATATTATATAAAAATTAACAACATCTAACCCAATTTAAAAAAAGAAAAAAAGAAGATAAATTGCCTTTAGAACTTAACAGCAGTTACAAGCCCGCGCTTCAAATCCCTCTCCGCAGCGCTGCAGCAAGATCTGCGGAGTGTCTTCTGGGCAGGAGCCATTTAAATGCGCAGACACAGTAGCATGGGGGGGGGGGAAGTGGCCCTACTACTTCTTTGACTCCTTTTGCAGTGTTTGCAGCAAAGACAGCCTGGTTATTTGAAAGCGCGACGACGAGAGGGAGCTTCTCACGCCTGCTTCCGTTTCAGGCTGAGCTTTCCTGCTCGTTTTGTGCAACTGCCCCGCATATGGAAGAGGACGCGGGCTGCAGTAAGGATCCGGAAGTCACAATCGAAGTCCGCGGAGACCGCAGCCCTTGGCGGAGGACGCGGCGCCCCTTTCCTGTCACGTGACGGGGCCGCGCTCCGGCGGCGGCGGCGGCGGCGGCTCGGCGCATGCGCCCGCGATGGGCGGCGGCCTTCCCTTGCCTCAGCGCTGCCGGCTTCCTCCCGGCGTCTCCCCGAGCGAGCGGTCGTGATGGCGGCCCGGCCTGGCGGCCTCGCTGGGGCGCTGCTGCTGTGCTTGGCGGCCCTGATGCTCCCTGGCGGCGCCCGGGCTTCGGAGGGCGCGGCCGGGGGTAGCGAGACGGCCGGCGGCGGCGGGGAGCGCTTCAAGATCGAGGGCCGCGCGGTGGTGCCGGGAGTGAAGCCCCAGGACTGGGTCGCCGGCGCGCGGGTGCTGGTGGACGGCGAGGAGCACGTCGGGTTCCTCAAGTGAGTGGCTGGCGGGCGGGGGGACCCGGGGTCGCCGGAGGGGGCACCCCAAAGCCCCCGCCCCCCGCGTTCAGTGCCTATTGCGCTTGGCGAGCATCTGGAGCAGCCTCCTGCAGGGACGTCATCCTGGCCCGGCACGTTCCTTGCTGCCTCCTCTTCTGCTTTCCTCGGCTGTTGAGAGGCCTTTTTTCGTGCCACGACCCCAAGATATAAGTGCACAAATGAGGTTTGAAACGGGCGACCCCGCTGTGGAACTCTTTGCCACAGGAGGTGGTGATGGCATTGGGTCTGGATGCCTTTAAGAGGGGATTGGACGGATTTCTGGAAGAAAAGTCCATCGTGGGCTATAGGCAATGATGGATTGTGCAATCTCCTTACAAAGGTGGTGGGCTACTGGTACCGGGTGCAAGGGAGTGGCAACAGGATCCAAGCATCTTGTTGTTTCATGCCTCCCTGGAGCACCTGGTGGGCCGCTGTGAGATACAGGAAGCTGGACTAGATGGGCCTTTGGCCTGATCCAGCAGGGCTCTTCTTATGTTCTTATGACCCTGTTCACCCACCCACTCGCTCCATTGCCACCCACTCGCCGCCTCCGGAATGCCCTCCCAGTACTGTTCACTGTATAGTAACCAAGTACAGGTAGAGGATCCCTTATCCAGACCTCCAAAGTCCAGACAAATAGAAAATCCAGGCACCTTGCGTGGACCACTCTCGGAGTCGGGGAGGATGGCGCTTGTCTGTGTGCTGGCCTCCCTGACTCTTGAGAGTGGTCCAAGTGCGCTGTACTGTGGCCCTTGTGCCAGCCAAACGTTGCTGGCTTAACTCTGCCAGGCTAACTCCAGGTTAGGATTGTGCCCTTGATAAAGGATACTCAATCCCTGCTCTTATTAGAGAGAACAGAAAAAGTTATCATGAAGCCTGGTACTACTGCAAGTCATTTTAGCACAATTGCTAAGAACCCGAGCAGGGCCTGGATATAGTCTCCTGGTACCTGAAGGGGTGCATCAGATGCCTCCCCCTGGTAGGGCTCTAGTCCAGTGGTCTTTAACCCTTTTCACTCCTGTAAGTTGCAGCAACCCCCCAACTAAAGGTTTGTCACTCCATGGGGTTCCTGACCCAGGATTGAAGAACATTGGTTTAGAAGACTGTTTACCTGGAGAGGGGAGACTCATGGAGGCTAAAATGCAGTGGTTTTCAAACGTTTTAGAACCAGGACCCACTTTTTAGAATGACAGCCTATCTGGACCCAGTAGAAGTGATGTCATTCATCTGGACGTGTTGTCATGGCCAGAAGTGACATCCAATAGGAAAAATTTTATGGCAAAAACAGATTAAGTAAATTAAAAGTTCACAAATTCTTGTTTTAAAATATATTTAAAATAAATAGACCTAGTAGCCTGTTACAATTGGTAACATTTCTCCAAATGCAGTTCACATACTGTGGTAGCATAAAGTCTAGTATATTAAAAATAAAATACACATTTAGATGAATGGGGACTCACCTGAAATTAGCTCACTACCCACCTAGTGTGTCTCAACCCACAGTTTGAGAAACACGGGCTTATCTCATCAGGAGTTGTGGTAGATAACTATCGCCAACATTTTTCCCATACTTATGTAATCATAGCATTACTTAAATTTATATTGTCTGTAGCAGAAGGTTTGAAAAAGGACTTCAATCACCCTCTTTTTGTTTTTCTGCCACTGCAGTTAGCCCTCTATAAATCCAGATTGTGGTTTTGCTTTATTTTTCACGTTTTTATGCAGCTCTTCCTCCAAGGAGCTCAGTATGGTGTCACTAGTTTCTCCCCTGTTCCTTCTGTCCTAACAACCATAGTGAAGTAGGTCAAGCTGTGACTGGCCCAAGGTCACCCTGGAAGCTCCCTGACTGAGCAAGGATTTGAACCTGGATCGTACATATCTGAGGCTGCAATCCTATTCACATTTACTTGGGAGTAACCCCCATTGGCTATAATGAGACTTACTTCTGAGTCGACATGCCTAGGTTTGAGTGTCCAACTCCAGAACCACCATCCTGGTTCTTATATATTATTTCAGTGAAACTTGAAAGCACCCTGTAAGATAGACAAGATATCACATATTGGGAGCCTGTGGGTGGCTTGCCTGAGGCCACCTGGTGATGCATGGCTAAGCTGAGATTTTAACGTAAAAATCTCACTCATTATCACTGTGCCACCCCAGCTAACTTGTACTGTGGGTCACTGGTTTACAGCATTGTATTATATTACCTGTTTGGTAGGAGTAATAATTTCACTCTTGATAAACAGTATTGATGTTCTAATAACAGGTTGGTGGACTGGATGAAACTGGTTTGATCCTTTGTGCCTTTCAATATATTCTAAAACTTAAAACCATCCATGATGTGTTTAAAATATCTCTTCTGTGGCAGTGTTAAATCCATAGTAGTCTTTATTTTAACAGGACGGATGGAAGCTTTGTGGTTCACGATATTCCTTCTGGATCATACGTAGTTGAAGTTATATCTCCAGCTTATAAATTTGAACCTGTACGCGTGGATATCACTTCAAAAGGGAAAATGAGGTGAGGAGTGTTATCTTCTTTAAAAAAAGGTTAAGGTTTCCCCATGAACGAATGGTCTAGTCGTGACCGCCAGTTGGGGGAGGTGCTCATCTCCGTTTCTAAGGCGAAGAGCCGGCATTTGTCAGAGGACAAGTTTCCATGGTCATGTGCCCAGCATGACTCTATGCCAAGGCGCATGGAACACCTTACCTTCCCACTGAAGTGGTACCTATTTATCTGCCCGCATTTTTTTACGTGCTTTCAAACTGCTAGGTTGGCAGGAGCTGGGACAAGTGACGGGAGCTCACTCTGTTGCATGGTCTTGAACTGCCAACCTTCCGGTCAGCAGCTCAGCGGCTTAACCCTCAGCACCACCAAGTCCCTCATATCTTCTTACAAATGGACTATTGAGCCAAATTAATTTGCTTTGTAAACAATTTACTGTAATTCGCTGTAATTTGTAATGGTAGTGGAAGACAAGAGCTGATGGTTCTGCTAGTGAGTATTTTTATATGCCTTTCTTACTGATGTATAACCATAAGCTTATTTTCTAAAAACCATATACAGGCCTGTGATTGGTCTTGAGTGTAAAGGAATGGAAGTTCAGCTAAATCCAGCCTAGGCACTCACCTTGCTTTTGGATACAAACCAGAGTCTTGAGACACAGGTCCCTGGGTAGAGGGAGCTTAGGATCTGCAAGAGCTGGAGAGTAGCTCAGTGGGTTCCAGCTGTCCCTGGACTGGCTATTAGGTGGTGGCTAATGCTGATCTAAGGGGCCAAAGGAAATGCAGACCCATTTGGCTTGCATATGTATGTGAGCTAGCCAGTGGCTATGCCTCTTGTACTCAGCAGCCCCTCATACCAGATCTTGCCGGTGGCCAAGTGTTAAAAAAAAAAAGTGGCCCGCAAATTTTTTCCCTTCCTGCTGAGTACCCTTCCATTTACAGAAATAACTTGGGATACAACCCAAAGTAAAATGGCTACCAATACATCCAACAAGTGCTGGGCAGTCTCTGCAGGCACCTCGGGAGAAGGGGACATTAGGCCCCTTCCCCCACATAAGGGCACAGACCCGCCAATGGGGCCACCTCAAGTCTGCGCTGACTGTTTTGCCGGTGCAGACTTAAGCATCTCTGTGCCGGGCTGTGTGGCCTGAGATGGAGGTTAGGATCTAGTGGTGGAGGCTACCACTGGTCCCACCCCTGCTCCGCCCTTCCCCCTGCCCAGTTCCGCCCTCCCTACCCATGTGGAAAGAGTGCACTGCCAGCGGCACTGTTACTCACCACCTACTGACTCTGCCTGGGCTCCTCCAGGCACTGGGGTCTGGTGCTGGGCTGGTACCAGTGGTAAGGCCTTACCGCCGGCGGTGGAAGTGCCTTATTGCACTTTTGCCTTAGCAGCACTGTCAGTAAGCTGGCTCTGGCCCATTTCGTATTGGGCCCTTAATCCTTTTGAAGTCAAAGTTATTTAAGTGGTTTAATTGTTTGCAGGATTGTAGCTTAAATACAAATTCAGTGATTAGGTTAAACTAGGATAACTTGTCAGACTGGGGAAATTGTGTACAATTTTTTTTTCCCCCTTCAGAGCAAGATATGTGAATTACATCAAAACATCAGAAGTAGTCAGGCTGCCGTACCCACTTCAAATGAAATCCTCTGGACCTCCTTCTTACTTCATAAAGAGAGAATCTTGGGGATGGACAGATTTCTTGATGAACCCCATGGTATGTACTGAAGCTTATATTGTTTATGATTGTCTGTTTAGTCTCCCAAGTTTCATAATCTTTTTTGGGGGGGG
>JAJKFI010000007.1:24821520-24864528 GCA_029204185.1 Lerista edwardsae
CCTGCAGACAGTGTTCAGTGAGTGTGACAATTTCATTACACTCCTTTTCTTGATTCTGTCCCTGTAGTCATTCCTTCTCCTAATAGAGGCTGGGAATACTTTGTCCCCTGGGCAACGCCGGGTAACAAAAGGCTAGTTAGTTTATAAATAAAAAAGTGTGTGTGTGTGCACGCACGCGCGCACGTTTGTGTAACTAGAGAACTGGAAATAAAATCATAACAAGCACTAAGAGCACAATCCTAAACTGGAGTTAGGCCGGCATAAAATAAACCGGCAAAGTTTGGCCAGCACAAAGGCCACCATAAAGCATGTTTGGACTACTCTCGGAGTCAGGGAGGATGGCTCATGTCTGTGGGCTGGCCTCTCTGAGGCCAAGAGTGGACCAAACATACTTTACAGTGTCCCTTGTGATGACCAAGCTTTGCTGGTTTAGTTTATGCCGGCCTAACTCAGATTATAATAATGGCAGTAGAAGTAAACCCAAAGTAAACTGTTCAGGGTTCAGTTAATTAACTCAGATCAAATGCCTGGAGATACGTTTAAGTAGTATAAAAACAACAGCTGAGAAATACTTTAGAACAATGGTTCTCAAACATTTTAAACCAGGACCCACTTTTTAGAATAGACTTTGGTCGGGACACACCGGAACGGATGTCATGACTGGAAATGACATCATCAAGCAGGAAGTGTCATCATTGTGACATACTCAAATGACACTGCATGCCTCCAAATGACAGGAATGCAAACTGCTATTCTTGGACTGCATCAACTGCACAACCAGGAAACATCCCTGACAGAAAGCAAGATGAGGACAAAATATGATGGAAAAGCACTGAACTAAAAACAATTAAAACAACAACATCCTCCTTTGAAAATTTAACTGTTAACACTCACAAAAGGAATATAGCAAGAGTAAGGTTGGCAGCTTTCAAGATGGCTGCTTCTAGCTTTCCGCAACCCACTGTGGGTCCCTGCCCACTTTCTGAGGAACACTACATAAGAAAATACAAAAATACAGAAACATACACAGAAACAGAAACGCATTCAGAAACACACACACACACACATACACACATCCAGCGTGTTTCCACTAAAATTGAGTGTTGGGAGAATGAGAACAGATAAAAGGAAATACTTTTTTATAGTGGGTAATTAATCTGTGGAATGCCTTTCCACAGGAGGTGGTGATGATGTCTGTCGCAGGCTACAGGCCATGGTGGGTAGTGCAACCTTCATAACTTTAGAAGCTACCTCAGAATGCCATATGCAGGGGAGTGGCAACAAAATGCAAGTATCTAGTTGTCTTGTGTGCTCTCTGAAGCATCTGGTGGCTCATTATGAGATACAGGAAGCTGGACTAGATGGGCCTTGGCCTGATCTAAGTGGGGCTTAGATCTGACAGTGGGGCTGTCCTTATGGTCCTACAAGTGCATCTCTGAAGAGGAGCATCTGGTTCTGGTGGCTGTCAAACAGAAATGCTGTGAAGAATCTTGACTGGCCACCAGTGTGTTTACCTCAGAATGGCAGATGCAGTGGAGTGGTTACAGAATGCATAGCAGGCAGCCCTCACAATTTACCTCAGAATGCGAGGTGCTAGGGAATGGCCACAGAATTCAGAAAGCCTGTTGTCTTGTGTGCTCCCTGAGGCACCTGGTGACCCACTGTGAGATACAGGAAGCTGGACTAGATGGGCCTTGGCCTGATCCAGTGGAACTATTCCTATGAGTACATGTCTAAGGAGGAACATCTGGTTCTGGTGGCTGTCAGAGACAAATGCTGTGGAGAATCTAGACTAGCCACCAGTGTGTTTACCTCAGAATGGCAGATGCAGTGGAGTGGTTACAGAATGCAGGCAGCCTTGTATTCTTGTATTCTCCCCGTGGCATCTGGTGGGCCACTGTGAGATACAGGAAGCTAGACTAGATTGGCCTGATCTAGCCCGGAGTTGTTCCAGTGGGGATGTTCCTATGGTTCTGGTGCTGTGAAAGAAATGCTGTGGAGAATCTTGTCTAGCTACCAGTGTCCCTCAGAATTTGCCTCAGAATGCCAGGTGCAAGGGAGTGGCCACAGAATGCAGGCAGCCTGTTGTCTTATGTACTTCCTGAGGCAGCTGGTGGGCCAATGTGAGATATAGGAAGCTGGACTAGATGGGCCTTGGCCTGATCCAGTAAGGCTCTTCTTGTGTTCTTATGTTTCAGTGAAGTGGTTGAATAGGCAAGGAGGCGGTGGCAACAGTGGCAGTAAAGGAAGCAGTTTGGCCTGAGATTCCACGGCATCCTCCTCCCGGCCCTCCCAGCCACTTCTTCAAAACAGATCAGGCAGGGAATACCAGATGCAGAAGAGGACACCTAGCACTGTTTTTGAAGAAGCAGCTCGACAGGCAAGTAGGAAGTGCTGGCAGGAGGCCTATTCCCAACATCACGGCATGTATCCCCTCCTAATGCCCACTCAGTTATGGCCTCCAGAATGTCAATCCCCACTCCCCATCTCCCCTCAATGGCTACCCTCTATATTTTGTAGTTCCATCTTGGTCTGGCCCTTTTGGGATTCTCTCTTCTTTTAATTTACTCACTAATATACATCTGTGTATATTAGGGGACGTGGTGCTGCTGCGGGTTAAACCACTGTTCTGCTGAGCTTTCTCGGAAGGTTGGGAGTTCGAGACCACGCAACAAAGTGAGCTCTCGTTGCTTGTCTCAGCTCATTCCGTGTGCTACGGCATATAGTCCAAGAAGGTTTGATTGACTGGAGTTGGCATCCCTGTTGAATTGATAGGAATCGAGTGAAGCCAGGGGGCGTGCTTAGTGGCCATGTTTGTGTGCCCCAAACAATCTTTATTCCAAGCCTTTCAGATTGCTTTTCTGTTACTGTTTAGCACTTAATAATTTACTCCTGAAGTAAAAACTCACGAAAATAACGTGTGATCGTGTAGAAACATCATTGGTAACCTAATTATGAGTTAATATGCAATTCCAAGGTTTAATTCCGCGTAATTATATTACTGAACATACCGGACGAAATGCCACTTGCTGTCTATTTAAACTCGGATTGCACTGTTTTGACAGACTTATTTTTTGAAATCTACACAAGCAGAAATAAAGTGTGAACGGGAAGGAAAGAAAAAAAGGGGAGGGTGGGCAAAAATTAGATAAATATGTAGGAAAATTACATTAAAATCTCTTCATGACACAAGGAGTTGTCAATATGAGAGTAATTCTTTTTTACTTCTAGACTATTAAGAGTATTTTTTTAAACTTCTACACTCACACACACCCCCAAATAAAACAAATTCTGTTAATGTTCAGAATTTCGAAAATATTACAGTAGAGAATGGAAGGCGGGAAAAAACGTGTAAACGGGAAGGGGGGGAAAAAGGAGGGGGGAAATATTACATACCGATGTAATGTGAATACATGAACCTTTCCGTGGAAATTAAATCCCATTTTTCGTAAAGCGATTCGCACACCCGTATGCAGAACACGCAGGCATGATTTAAAAAGTTGATATTAACTTTTACACACGTGCAGGAAGATTTTTATTCGTGAATTCGCGGCAATCCTCATTGGCGGGAAAGATCTGAGTTAGCCATATTTGTGTGCCCCGGAAGCTTCAAGAAAATGACGTCATGCCGACTCCAGTCAATCTAACCTTTTTGATATAGTCATGCCGGCCACATGACCACGGAAGCTTGTCCTCAGACAAACTCCGGCTCTTCGGCTTAGAAACGGAGATGAGCACCGCCCCCTACAGTCGGTCACGACTAGACCATTCAGTCGTGGGGAAACCTTTACCTTTATACATCTGTGTAGCTGGGGAGCCTTTTGAACCATGTAGAAACTAGTGTCCATTTCACGGCCGGCCGAACAGATTACCACAGGACCAGCGGCAGCATTCAGCCGGTATGGTGGGCGGGACTTACCTTTGACCGGCAGTCCGCCCGTTGCGTAACGGCTGAATGCCGCCGCTGCACAGGACCACTGAGTTTGCTATTGTGCCGCACGTATGATGATGCACTCTGGGCTGAAAGCGGGGGGTATGGATACCTTGACAGAGGTATTATCCTGCAGTCAGGAGAGCCATTTTGTTCAGAATCATAGAGTTGCAAGCAGGACTACCCATTAGGCTAAGTAGGCTGAAACCTAGGGGCCCCGCAGGGGCTAGGCTAGGGCCCATCAAGATGGCATGTCTGGGCATCAGCCGAATGCATGGGTCTCCAGATCCGGCCCCTAAGGACTCCCCATCTGGCCCACCAACCCTCCAGCCAGCAGGAGACTATGGCAAGACCGACCTTGCAAAGGCTTGGGAGAGTCCATGCAAGCCTAGATCCATTTGTGTTTCCCCCCTTTGGGAACAACTTAGAAGTACCTGGCCTTTCTGTTTCTTGCCCCTCTGATTTCTGCCCGTGTTTCTGCCTGTTTAAGAGTTGGGGTGGGTGGGGGGCTTCCATGCAAGCCTAGGTCTGTTTGTGAGGGGAAGTCCACCTGGGCTGGATTGCCTAAGGTTGGGGGGTTGGCTGCAAAAATGAGCATGTGTGTGTATGTTTTGTAAAAGGCAATAGATGGCGAAAAGTGATGCATTGACTGAGCTGCAGAGGCCTTATTTGTAAAGGGGTGGGGAGGAGAACCTTGCCCGTCCACCAGGCAAGGGGCTGGTGTCCTTCAGGGGCTTCCATTCAGTGTGACAGGAGGGAGCCCCAAATACCTGAAAGCCGAGGGGCCCAGACATGGTTGCAAGGGGCCTACAGGGTCATCTAGTCCAACTCCCAAAGTTGCACTTTGTTGTCTAGTCCAGGGGTGTCAAACATAAGGCCCCTAGGAAATGCTTATCCATTCCCCCGCCCGATAACTGAGCTCTCCCAGCACTACCTTTTCACCAGAGCCACTTCCCCTGGAGCTTCACTTTGCAAAGCACCTCTCAGCTGCTGAGCTGCAAAGTGACACTGCGGAGGAAGCCGCACTGCTGAATGGGCTGCCCATGTGACCATCGAAAATTTGTGAATTTGAAAATGTGAATTTGAAATAGATCATCGATCAAGGTTTGCACATTTCCTCTTCTGTCATTTGCGGTTAATGAGTTTCTGTATGAGAATACGATGCTTATTTCTGGCCATCATCTATTTAATGACATTACTTCCTGCACAATGATATCACTTCTAGTCATCAGCAAGCATCACAAAAGCTATTTGGTCCACACGAAATGAGTTTGACACCCCAGGTATAGTCCAACAAGAGTTGGTGTTCATCTTCTCAGGAGCTTGATGTGGGCATATTGGTACCTGGTTATTTTTAAATGTGAGTTGTGAGGGTTTAGGGCCAAATCCTATCCGATTTTCCAGTCCTGGTGTAGCCATCCCAATGGTCTGTGTGCAGTATTCTGTGGTGGAATAGTAGTCATGGAGTCCTCCTCAACATAAGGAAACATTTATTCCCTTGGCTTGAGGCTGCATTGAGCTGGAAAGTTGGATAGGATCAGGCCCTTAGTTGCAGAGGCAGATCTAAGGGAGGGCAAAGCTCGTAAGTTTTGCAAGAAGCCTTACCTTGTACTGGAAATCACTCCTCTCCTGCACCATTTTAGCCAATCCTCACAGGAAACAGCAACATCTTGGCGTTGCTTACTGGCTACAGCAGCAAGGGAGAGGAGGGATTTACATGACAGGGTAAGGCTTCTTGCAACACTTAGAGCTTTGCCCTCCCTGTAGAAACGCCTCTGCTTAGTTGACTCCTTGGTGCATGCACCAAGGTATAATTGCAGGTATAATTGCTTGTTGTTTCCTGGGGATTAATCATGTCTACTTGGAATGGTTAAGTCCAACTAAATTCAACAGGAGGTGCTTCCAAGTCAGGATATATAGGACTGAAGATGCACGTGTGACTGTGCATTGTGCTGTGAGGAGCAATGTTATGATATATAATTGCTATAGTAGGCCTGCCACAAAACACTGCAGCGGCATGTACCCTTTCCTAGGAGTAAGTCCCATTGGACTATATGGCACTTGCTTCAGCCTAAACGTGCTCTGGACTGGACCACATTATTAGACTACAGCCCTACGACCCTTTCCTTGGATTAAGACCCATTAGACTTAATGGGGAGCAATTGCCATTTGAGCTCACCCAAGGCTTGCTGTAGTAGTTTGTGATAGAATCACAGTGCAATCCTGTGCATGTCTACTCAGATATAAGCCCCATGGACCCTAAAGAGTCTTACTCTCAGGTGTGTATATAGCAGTGGTCTTCAACCTTTTTCGTGCCACAACCCCAATAAATAAAGTAAGAGGCTGGGGGGGCACTGCTGATCCTGCCCCCTCCCAGGATCAAATCCCCTGCCTGCCCCCTTCCCCTCTACCTCTTGTGTCTTCAGAACCCTGTGAAGTAGCAGCCTGAGCAAGGCCAGCCTTAGCTGCTGCAGAACAAGACAGCGAGAAGAGGCTGTGCAGGATTATACCAAGGGCTGTTTTGATAAAGTCATACCATTATTGGATTGGATCCATGCCCTCTCTTGCATAGGCTTGGAAAGACTGCCATGACTCCCATAAATAAGGCTTCCTGATCCCATTGGGGTCATGACCCATAGGTCGAAGAACACAGGTGTATAGGATTGCAGCCTCTGTTAGCTGCATAAAACACCCAGCCAGGTGGACATGGGCAGCTATTCTCACCTTGCAGAAGACTTTCCATTGTCACTTTCCCAGTTTGGCCACTTATCTCCTCATTTCCAGGCCAGTAAGCCCTCAATTTAGGCTACAATCCTATAGAATCCTGTGGTATTCAAACTGTGGGTTGGGACCCACTTGATGGGTCATAACCTGATGTCAGGTGGGTCGCAGAAAGCTGGGAGCAGCCATCTTGGAAACTGCAGCTCTTACTCTTGCTATTTTCCTTTTGTGAGCATTAACAGTTTGAATTTTCAAGTGAGGGTTGTTTTTTTAAAAAAAATTTCTTTTTAGTTCACTGCTTTTCCATATATCTTGCCCTAATCTTGCTTTTTGTCAGGGATGTTTCCTGGTTGTGCAATTGCTGCTGCTCGAGAATGCCAGTCTGCCTTCCAGGAATGTGGTTTTATTATGTCATAATGACTGCACTTCCTGCTTGATGATGTCACTAGCGGCCATGACATCACTTCCCAGTTAATGACATCACTTTTGGTGAGTCCCCCCACCACTACCATTCCAAAAAGTGTATCCCGCTCTAAAAAGCTGTGAGAACCACTGGTATATATCCTGCATCGCTCTGCCAAGAATATACCCTTTGGAACTCAACGGGTCTTATTTCGAAGTAGACACGCTGCCAGGGCCTGTCCAAAGCGGAGGGCGGGCAGGGCAGTGTCCACGCGCAGTGCTGGAAGAAGCGCCAGCAGCGCACCAGCCCGCGAGAGCCTGTCCCGTTCCAGCCCTTGCTCGCGCGAGGCCCGGCCCGTTTCCCGCAGGAGGCGGAAGCGGCGCGGAGGCGCGTGGAGAGGCTCCCATGCAGCCTGAACGCGGCGGCGGCGGCCGGCCCCGAAGGGGAGGCGGCCGGCCAGAGCGGAGGCGGCCGAGCGGCAGAGGCAGGCAGGCGGAAGGCGGCGAGGACGGCCACGGCCGGGGAAGAGGCGGCGGGCCGGGCAGGCGCGGCGCTCGCGGCAGGCGGGCCGCCGCGTCTCCCCCTCCTCCTCGCCGTCACCAGTCGGTAAGCTAGACGGCGCGTCCCCCCCCTCCCCTGAAGGCGGAGCCGAGCTGCACGAGTCCCCGGGGCGCCTCTCGGCCCCTTTGCAGCGCGAGCCCAGCTGCGCACGCCTCCTCGCGAACAAGCCCCGCTTCGTGCGGCGAGGCTGGCTCCCCAGCCGTGCAGGACGCGCGCAGGCGCCGCCCCGAACGACGTCGGCACTTTCGGCAGTGCCGGGGGCGTGCAGCCCGCAGTTGGCGCGCGTCTCGCCTCGGTGTCCCCATTCCTTCCTCCGCAGCAGCCCCGTCTGAATGCTCTCCCGCTTTCTCGCTGTCCCCAGCGGCCGGGAAGGGCTCATACAATAGCAAAACAAAAACAAACACCCCCCCCCCCAATCATAGGATAGGGTTGGGACATGTGACATCTTGAGGGCGGCAATATTCCCCACAACAGGGGCTTGCCTAGTCTTTGTTGGAATCCCTTCTCACGCCTTCCCGGGCAGTCCGAGGAGTTGTTTTCATCCGGCCCTCCTCTCCACGTGTGCTGATTTTTCAGCAAAAACTCCAGCACTGTAGCTGGCTTTTAACACCTGTTGTAACTTTCTGAAATCAGAAATACTGCTAAATGTTAAACAGAAAGAAATATTATGTATGTGGCAGAAAACTTGCATGTTCCTTTGTTGCACATAATGAGGTGTATGCTCATTGCATTGTTGTTGTTATAGTTATGTCTGTAGGAAAATTATGACAATTTGGGGAGACGGCCTTTAAGGTGAACAATAGCACACTGTTCGCTTGGGGGCAAAATGTTCTAAAAAAATGTACTTAGTGGGATTTAGGCATGCTGTTCTAATAGTTTTTGCTCAATGAAGTCCCCTGAGTGTTGGGTGACATGGATTGTGAAGCTATACTGCCCTGCAGGGCCTCCGTGAGAAATTTTATCAGGGTGCAAAGTTTTTTTGGGGGGGGATCCTTCCCAAAGTGGGATAGGAGAGGAGCGGGGAAACTGGGGAGGGTAGTGATTGAGGCCAGCAGAATGGGGTGGGGAGGGGGCAACACAGGATAGGGAGCTGGAATAGTCAGTAGTACAGAAAACCAAACACACTCCCAAGGGCCCAATCCGATTCAACTTTACAGTGCAGGTCCAGCCACAATCCAGCCCCAGAATGAGGGAACAAATATTCCCTTGCTTTGAGGAAGCCTCCTTGACTACCCCTCCACTTACACTCCCGCTGGCACAGTTGCATTGATGCAGGACAGTTGAATAGGATCGGGCCCTAAGTCGCTCTTAAATCTTCTAAATCTTTTAAGTTACTGCAGAAAATTGGCACCATCATATTTAGGCTCACACTAGGATGTCCCGTTTGTAAATGTACTTCTGTCCCACACCTGTGTCCCTGAGCTCCTAGACATGCCTTCGTGGTAAGTGGATCCACAAGGCCAGTTTCCTCAAAGATTTGACACTGTGTTAGAGTGTCATGCATGCATTCTTCAGCTCAACACATATGGCAGGCAGTAGCAGCCATTGTCACACAACTGTGGTAGCATCCGTAACGGCCCATGCTGGCAGTGAGTCCAGGTGAGATAGAAAAATGTAAGATCCCAGGAAATTTCTGGGGCCCCTCCTTTGGCATCAGGCCAGGTACAAATTACCCATTTTATGCCCCCCCCCGGGCCCTGCTACTGGGCATTTGGTCCACCAGCAGGCAAATTGTAAGGCTTGAACAAAGCTTGATGTCACAATGTGACATCATCATCAGATCTGGAACAGCATCACATCTGCAAGGGGACAGTAGGCACGTTTTTATCTTTTAGTTCTTAGATTGGTGCACTTAATTAATTACTGACATTATCTTTCAGTGATAATTAATAGTTTAGGCTTTATTTTCAGGGCTATCTTGTTCCCTAACTTCTGGATGCTCCTACCACCCCACCCCTTTGCGTTTGTGAATGGCTGACAACAACCATACACTTTCCATTGTAATGTAGGCCTAGAGATATTCTGATAATGACACTGAGAGTGCAGCTATTACTGATGGCATGCTAGCGATCCGTTGTCTTCTGCTATAGGATGGAAGTAACCTCTGTAGTTTCCATGGAAACTCTGTGTTTACCCATCCCTGTATAAAGGATGATTTGGTGAGAGAAATCCTTGACTTCTTACTGAATGAGTATTTGTTGAGATACTCTTTGCATTTATACTGAAGGACAGCTGTGCTTCAATGTAAGTAAATATAAAATGATGTACATTGGGACAAGACATCAAAATTTCACATTTATTTATTTAAGGGATTTCTACCCAGCCTTTGAAGGACGTGGTGGCGCAGCGAGTTAATCTGCTGTTGCTGGGCTTTCCGACCACAAGGTTGGGAGTTCAAGACCGTGTGACGGAGTGAGCTCCTGTTGCTTGTCCCAGCTCCTGCCAACCTAGCAGTTCGAAAGCACCTAAATGCAAGTAGATAAATAGGGACCACTTCGGGAGGAAGGTAACGGCGTTCCCTGCGCTACGGCGTAGAGTCATGCTGGCCACATGACCACGGAAACTTGTCCTCGGACAAACGTCGGCTCTACAGGCTTTGAAACAGAGATGAGCACCGCCCCCTACAGTCGGTCACGACTAGACCATCCGGTCGTGGGGAAACCTTTACCTTTTACCCAGCCTTTTCTCTGCTGATGGCTTCTGAGTTGGCTTTGTCAAGAGATAGATCTTGGGGTGGTGGCAGAGAACTGGATGAATGTGTTGATCCAGTACGCAGCATCTATGAAGAAGGCCAATTCCATGCTCAGGAGCATTTAAAAAAGGGATGGAGAATAAAATGGCCAATGTTTTCATGCCATTGTACAAATCTGTGGTAAGACCACACCTGGAGTATTGTGTTCATTCCTGGTCGCCACATCCCAAAAAGGATATAGTGGAACTGGAAAAGGACATACCTTTTATCCAGTGCATGGGTAAAGAAATCTGTGGAACTCCTTGCCACAGGATGTGGTGATGGTACTTGGCCTAGATACCTTAAAAGGGAATTGGACAGATTTATGAAGGAAAAGTCAATCACAGATTGCAAGCCGTGATGACTATATGCAGCCTCTGGGTTTTAGAAGTAGTCTATCTTTGAATGCCAGATGCAAGGGAGTGGCAACTCTCAGTTACATGAACCGATGGTCTGATTCAGTATGGCAGCCAATGTTCCCTTCAATTTTGTCCCCAAGTGCTTGCATCCCTACCATGACTGTGTGTGGGTGGCTATGGAGAGCTTGGCAGTGTTTCTGCCAAGTTTCCAGAGAGTGAGAGGGGAGCTGTGTGGGGTTTCCATTGGAGCTGTGGCAGTTCACAAGGAAGGCTGATGTTTCTGTATTCCTATCCTGCCCTTCACCATATAGTTCCAGGCCGCTCACAATTTTCTACGGCAGTGATTTTCAACCTTTTTCATCCCACTGGGAAGGCACTAAAATGGTCAAGGCACACCATCAGTTTTGGACAATTGACTAAGGCACACTGCTGCCATGGGGCGGGCGGGCGGGGGGCGGCTCACATCTTCCAACGGCCCTACTAATAAATGACTCCCTCCCAAATTCCCATGGCACACCTGGGGACCATTCGCAACATACCAATGTGCTGTGGCACAGTGGTTGAAAATGGCTGCTCTAAGGCAATAACAACAAGAGAGCAAATTCATTTGCCAGAAAGACAGGCTTTAATGTCAGCCACCACCCCAAAGCCTGGTGAAACACAGGGAGCTGGAGGGGGTGGTCTTCTGGCATCTCCCTTGGCAAGGCATTCTAAGCCTGGGAGACATGGTTGCCAAAGCCCCTCCTACAAGCATACAGTGCTCCCAGTTCCCTTGTAGGAGTTTGTAATAGCACCAGGGTTCCTGGGTTTCCACCGATTTGGTATCCACTGTTTCAGTGGATACCATGGATACTGGGAAGACTACTAAAAAGGTAAAAGTAAATGTTTCTCCACGACTGAATGGTCTTGACCGACTGTAGGGGGCAGTGCTTATCTCTGTTTCTAAGCCGAAGAGCCGGCATTTGTCCTAAGATAAGCTTCCGTGGTCATGTGGCCGGCATGACTCTACGCCGTAGTGCACGGAATGCCGTTACCTTCCCACCGAAGTGGTTCCTATTTATCTACTTGCATTTTATTTATAGTCCGGTCAATCTGTGACCAGATGTGCAACCATGTCTAACAAAAGGTCTGACAACTGTTTCTGACAGTACTCGGGGTACATATTGACAGAACAAAAATCCGACACAGTCATCCCACCGGAAGTGGGGTGTCTCCAAGAGGGCAGCCGCAAGCCATGAAAATGGGCCACAATTAGGCACCCGTGTTATTTCGAACCCTCCAAGAACCCTAACAACAGTTCCGTCAACTGTTCCAGTCAGTGCTAGGTGTGCAGAGTGACAGGGGAAGGATCCGACCAAATCAGACGGCCAGAAGGGGGTCATTTCCAGGATGGCAGCCGCAAGCCATGAAAAAGGGGCCCAAACCATGCACTCGTGTCCTAACCCTCCAAGAACCCCAACAATAGTTCCGTCAACTGTTCCTGTCAGTACTAGGTGTGCAGATTGACAGGGGAAGGATCCGACCAAATCAGACCACCAGAAGGGGGTCATTTCCAAGATGGCAGCTGCAAGCCATGAAAACCGGCCAAAATCATGCACCCGCGTCCTAACCCTCAAAGAACACTAACAACAGGTCTGTCAACTGTAAGAACAGTTGTCAGCTGTTGTCAGGTGTAAGAGCTGTTGTCAACAGGTCCGTTGTCAACGGTCGTCTGTCAACTGTTGTCTGTCGTCTGTCAGCTGTCAACTTGCAGCTGTCAACTGTCAGAACAGTAAGAACAGTATAAAGGCAGTGTGCTGAGAAGCTACCTTTACTAGTCAGCTTGGTCTGCTAGTCACTATACTAGGTAGCTTGGTCTATACTAGGTAGCTTGGTCTAATCAATGCACTAGTTACAGTTCTGTTTTGCTAGTCATTATGTTTGCTAGTGTTTGACTGAACAATCTCTAGTAAGTTTATCAAGTTTTTCTGTGTACTACAGTATGTCATCCTATATTAACTGGGCACCTGACTAAGAAGATGCTAAGAACTGTGTTGGGACTACCTCACAAGCTACCATCTATTCCACTGCTCACTCCCTTAAAACCAGAAGTTGGGGAGCAGCCCCCTTACTGTAGCAGCTCCAACTGGGCAATGCTAATGAGGAGAAGGAAGTATAGGTGAATTTTGCCAACCTCCCCTTCTTTAACCTACCCAGGTCCTCAGGCCACTCATCCAGTTCCATGTGCACAGAAAGGGTGCTGCTCCCCAACTTCTGGTTTTAATTTTTGCGTCGGATTTTTGTTCTGTCAATATGTACCCCGAGTACTGTCAGAAACTGTTGTCAGACCTTTCGTTAGAGGTGTTTGCAGGTTGGGTGGTTTTCGGCCCTAAATTGACTGGACTATTAGGTGCTTTCGAACTGCCAAGTTGTCAGGAGCTGGGACAAGCAACGGGAGCTCAGTCTGTGGCGCAGTCTTGAACTCCCAACCTTCTGGTCAGAAAGCTCTTTTCTTTTTTACTTTGTTGCAGCAAAACTACTGATGTTCCCTTATATTTAAAAAGATGACACCAGCATTCACGGTTTCAGGTATCTACAGTGGGGTCTGGAACGGAATCCCAGGAGATACTGGGGCATGCCTGTATATTGCAAACTGGACAGAGGCATAACACACTGCCTCGGCACCTGGGGTGAGACGTCACATGATGTTGTGACTTCATTCTGGGTTCTCCCTGGAGGAGTAAGCATTCACTATAGCAGCTTCGCCCCTCCCCCATTCCTTCTTCTGTGGAAGCTCCCCTTTGAAGGGTGCGAAGCTGCTAGCACCCCCTCTGTAACTAGGAGGGAGCCTGAGGGGCAGCCATGCACGCCCCCCCCCTTGACAATAGCTCACAGGCCTTATGCTCCATCCTAGTTACTCCTCTGAGTCTGAATACATAGATACATAGATTGCCAGTAAGTTGCCTTATACTGGGTCAGACTATTGGCCCATTTGATTCAGAGCGCAATCCTAACCTGGAGTTAGGCTGGCACAGTTAGGCCAGCAAAGTTCGGCTGGCACCAGGGCCACGGTAAAGCACATTTGGACCACGCTCGGAGTCAGTGAGGTCAGACGTGTGCCATCCTTCCTGACCTGTTTGGAACCACCTTCAGAGTCAGGGAGAATGGCGCACATCTGTGTGCCGGCCTCTCTGACTTCGAGAGTGGTCCAAATACACTTTATAGTGTCCCTTGTGCTGGCGAAACATTGCTGGCCTAACTGTGTTGACCTAACTCCAGGTTGGGATTGTGCTCTCAGTGTTGTCTATTTTGACTAGGAGTGATCCTGCAGGATCTCAAGTAATGATCTGACTCAGCTGTACCTCGAGATTCCAGCGATTGAACCTGGAATCATCTGGAACCACGCAGTCTTCTCTTGAGCGAAGGCTCCCTCCTTCCAACTATGTAGAACTCCACTGAGGACAATATGCTTGATATTTTAATCTCTTGCCATGCTGGCATTTCTGTGTCTAATATTAATGTGCTGTCAGTTTTATATGTCTGTAATTATGAGAATGCAAGGCTAAATCTGTAAAGATTGTGTCAAATTAAAGCCATATTTCTGTCATTCTGATTAGCTGGCTTCATTGCTATGCAGCTGAAAGATTATCCATAATTGTTATGTGGACAAAAAATTGAGTATGAATATAATTACCGATAAACGTAAGTGAGTATTTTGGCAAACTTGAAACATGCACTTTATAGGCAAATGTACATACTTAAATTGGCTTTCTTAGCCAAATAGAATGCTGAAATTCACCTTGTTTGGGGAAAAAAAAAGATATTGTATTAGTTTGTAATGCTGTATTAAGAGCTAAGCCCAGAATTTAAATATTTGTGGATGCTTTGGTTGTAAGAGGAGAAAATGAACAACTGTAAATCACAGCGTAATATAGCAGAAAGTATCAGTATCCACCTGGGGCTCAGTGAATGTCTGTGAGTTGGGTAAAAAAAAAAGTCATCTGAAGAGTTGGGATCAGTGGTGTCATTCAAATGATTTAGGAACAGGAACTCATTTTTGATTGGCACTTGTCAGGGACCCGGAACCAGCCACGGAGCCCGTTAGGATCTGGAACGGGCGTTCTGGTCTGTTCCCCCTGAATGACATCACTGGTTGGGATGCTGTAAGGGAGGGCGGAAGGGTTTGTTTCCTGGCCACCTTCCATCACGTAACAAGCTATGGAATTCAGGACAGTCTAGCTGTTGGCAGTGTAAAAGATACAGCATATGACAGCGCAATTCTGAAGCTGCCCTGAGGGTTGCAAGTGTTGCAAATGTACCGTAAAGCAGGTTCGCGTTTTTTCGGAGGGAAACTGGGCCAGCGTGCATCTGTGTGCTAGCTTGGCAGCATTGGAGCTGCCAGGAGATGATGTGTACCTGTCTGAGAGGCCAGCATGGGATGGGCGAGTGTGGCAGGAGGGCAGAACAGAGGCAGTTTTGGGTGTGGGGAGGGTGGGTCTGGGAGGCAGATTGGGCCCAGGAGGGGGATTGGACTGGCTTGGGAATCCTATGCTGGATCCTAATCCAGCCCGATCAGCCATACACGGGCCACTCGGATTTGCGCCTGCAAAATTGCGGGCACAGATCCAAGTAGCCCTATCGGGCTGGCTGGCACACAACACGGGATAAGGGAGCTGGAGTTCTCTTACTCCACACTGTGCCCAAGCCCAATTCTCACCTGCTCTGGATACAGCCCAGGCCTGTTGGCCTGATTGTTCCAGTGCAGGTTAGGATTGTGCCCTAATTACATTTGCTTTATGCCATTTTAATAGTTTAAGGGCACGATCCTAACCAACTTCCCAGCACTGACATAGCTGTGCCAATGCGTCATGTGCTGCATTCTACAGTGAAGTAGCAGTCACGGAGGCCTCCTCAGAGTAAGGGCATGTTTGTTCCCTCACCTCAGAGCTGCGTTGCCCTTACCTCATTGCTGGAAAGTTGGTCAGGATTGCACCCTAAGTCTTTTGTAACTTGCCTTGAGGGCAATACATATTTGAAAAAACAGGGTATAATGAGGTAAATAAATGAGGTGGAAAGTGATGCAGACTCCCCTGCCTCATTTTCCCCACAATTGTGGGGCTCACCCTCCTGTGGAGAGAGATCTGCACCCCATTTTTGAGCACAGTCCTGGACAGCCTTTCTGTTGAGCTTTTTTCAGCTTCTTGAGTGGCAAGTATATAGATATTAGATCTATAGTGTTTGATCTATAAAGTCCTGGGATTTAGAAATGGGCGCTAGAAATAAACTGCTAAGAGATGCGCAGCCTTGAGATGGTTGCGCCGCCCCAAAGAGGGTGAAAATAGTGTTATTGCAAGTATTCAGATTCATAAATAAGTGCAAGGAACATTTTGTAAATCAAGACATACTAAGCTAACAAAATTGGAAGGATAAACGCAACATCTGCTGGAGAATAAATAAGAAATATTTGTCCCCAGATTTGTGATAACATCCCACTACCAATCTGTAGGAATAGTTACAATGGAAACATGCTCTGTGTGTACTGAAGTCCTTATTGACAGATATCTCTAAATGGGATAGGTTCAGTGGTGTCATCTAAATGATTTAAGAACAGGTACTCACTTTTGATTGGCACGTGTCGGGACCCGCCCACCGGAAGTGATGTCATAAGCCAGAAGTGATGTCGTGGCAGGAAGTGACATGAAAAAAGCCCTTTTTGAGGCCTCAGATGATTTTAAACTGACCCAACAGTTGCAACAGTATTCCACAGCACCCCCAGAACATGTGAAGGAGGCCTGGCATCATGTTAAAACCCCAGAGCAACTCATTTTTCAGTGGCAAGGAAAGGAAAGGCACCGCTCGCTGCCTGCCTGCCTGCCTGGCTCTGAGAACATGCAGGCAACTCAAACATGCAGGAAATTCAAATGTTGCAGAGGGCGGAGTTGACGAGTGGGCGGGCGAATGGGCGGGGCCAGCTGTAATCCTAGAAACCGGTACTCGCGTACCCCCTGCATGACATCACTGGATAGGTTTATTTTACAAATTGCTCTTTGCTGGGCTATAGCATGAGATCAGGAACCCTCTGTCCGCTCCTGAGTAGCCCAGTCTTAAACTTCCTGGTGCCCATAGCTCCAGTGGCATAGAATTGGCTACTCCTGGGTCCTGTGGACACTGCTGGAGGGCTCCTTGGGGTAAAGGAATGTTGGCTGCAGTAAGGTAGACTGCAGCAAGCAGCAATGGGTCTCCTTGGCTCTATTGCTTAGGTGCAGAGTCAAGGCGGCCCGTGTTGGGCTACTTGGCCGGGTGGGGGGGAGCATAAGATACGGTGGTAGACACTGCAACGGTGTTTTTTGAAAAGAGAGAACACTTAATATGCGTGAAGATGTTTTAGGGTGCAATCCTAACCAGGAGTTAGGCCGGCATAGTTAGGCCAGCAAAGTTTGGCTGGCACAAGGGCCACCCTAAAGCACATTTGGACCACTCTCAGAGTCGGGGGATGGCACACGGGGGATGGGGTGAAGAGGGACTGTTACTCTCTCTGTTAAATATAAGAGGACCACCACTTGAAAAAAGTGCCTCTTGCCCAGTTAGCAGGGGTAATTTGTGCAGGGGTAACAAAATAGCATTTGTGCAACATTAACAAGTAGCATTTTGGCAGCATTTTCAGGGAATCTCCAAACCGAGAATTATGTTTCTGAAAAAAACTTCACTGTGTTTCCATATACCTGTGGTAGCCTTTGGTAGCCTGTGGTAATCTACATATATATTTTACCGGCACAATGATGTCACTTCCTGTTAATGACATCGCTTCTGGTTGGGGAGGAGGGGTCCGTGGCAGGTTGTCATTCCTAAAAAAAGTGTGTCCCAGTTGTAAAAAGGTTGGGAACTGCTGGCTTAGGATAATGGAAGTCCCCCATTACTTTTTTACCCAGCGGGTAGTTAATTTATTATTTTATTTATTTAAAAGATTTTTACCCCGCCTTTATGCCCGAAGGCACTCAAGGCGGCATTACATAAAACTATAAAATTTAACATTAAAAAACACTATAAAAGAACATTAAAACAACATATTCAAACAAAATTAAAAACATAACAATAAAATTTAAAAAACCAAACCCAGTGGATCATAAAAGTATAACACCCCAGCCAGTCAACCTGTCAACAATTAAAAGCTTTTTTAAATAAAAAGGTCTTCAGCCCCCGCCGAAATGTTAACAGAGAGGGAGCAGTTCTCAATTCTAAGGGGAGGGTATTCCAAAGTTGGGGGGCCACCACCGAGAAGGCCCTCTTCCTGGCCACCACCCCTCTCACTTCTCCTGGTGGCGGCACAGTCAAAAGGGCCCCTCCAGAAGATCTAAGAGTACGGGTTGGATTATATGGAAGAAGGCGGTCCCTCAAATACCCCGGACCCGAGCCGTAAAGGGCTTTAAAAGTCAAAACCAGCACCTTGAATTGGGCCCGGAACAGAACCGGCAGCCAGTGCAGTTGCCGGAGCAACGGCTCGACAGAGTCAAACCGACGTGCCCCAGCAACCACCCGAGCAGCCGCGTTCTGTACTAGTTGTAATTTCCGGACCGTCTTCAAAGGCAGCCCCACGTAGAGCGCATTGCAATAATCTAATCTAGATGTCACTAGGGCATGGGTCACTGTGGCCAGGTCCGCACAGCTCAGGTACGGCCGCAGCTGGCGAATCAGCCGAAGCTGAGCAAAGGCTCCCCTGGCCACCGCCGCCACCTGGGACTCCAGGTGTAGCTGTGGATCCAGGAGAACCCCCAAGCTGCGAACCTGCTCCTTCAGAGGAAGTGCGACCCCATTCAGAGCAGGACGATAATCCAATACCCGAGCTGAGGATTTCCGAACCAGAAGCACCTCTGTCTTATCTGGATTTAATTTCAGCTTGTTCGCCCACATCCAGCCCCTAACCGCCTTCAGACAGCGATCCAGGACCTCAACCGCCTCCTCAGAATCAGGGGGAAAGGAGAGATAAAGTTGGGTGTCATCAGCATATTGATGGCACCCCACTCCAAACCCCCGGATGACCTCTCCCAGCGGTTTCATGTAGATGTTAAACAGCATGGGGGATAAGATGGAACCTTGCGGCACCCCAAACCTAAGAGGCTGGGGTGTCGAACAAGCATCCCCCAGCACCACCTTCTGGGATCTGTCAGCCAGGAAGGAGCGGAACCACTTCAAAACAGTGCCTCCAAGCCCCAACCCGGCCAGCCGACCCAGAAGGACACCATGGTTGATGGTGTCGAAAGCCGCCGAGAGGTCCAGCAGGACTAACAGGGTCGCACTTCCCCCGTCCATCCCCCGGCGCAGATCATCCACCAAGGCGACCAAGGCAGTCTCCGTCCCGAACCCCGGCCTGAAGCCAGATTGAAATGGGTCCAGATAATCCGTTTCCTCCAGAACCCTCTGAAGCTGGGACGCCACCACCCGCTCAATCACCTTGCCCAGAAATGGGATATTGGAGACTGGCCGAAAGTTGTTTAAATTTGTGGGATCCAGGGAGGGCTTCTTCAGGAGGGGGCGAACCATCGCCTGCTTCAAAGCAGGTGGGAGCACCCCCTCCTTCAGAGATGAATTCACCACCCTCCCCGTCCACTCGGCCAGCCCTCCCCGGGCAGCTCTAATTAGCCATGCCGGGCAAGGGTCGAGCGGGCAAGCAGCAGGTCTCACACTCCAGAGAATCCTGTCCACATCCTCAGGCTCTACAAGCTGAAAAGAATCCCAAATCATAGGATAGACAGGTTCCCCAGGGACATCACTAGATATGCCCACAGCAGCGTCCAAGTCATGCCGGATCTGATCGACCTTATCTGCAAAATGTTTTGCAAACTCGTCACAGCGAGCCTCCGTGTGCTCTTCCCCACCAGTAAGGGGGGCCAGATGTAGAAGGTTACGGACCACACGGAAGAGCTCAGCCGGACAGTTCTCTGCAGATGCAATGGTGGCAGAGAGGTGTGCCCTCTTAGCTGCCACCACTGCTCTGGAATAAGCTTTTAATTGGGCCCCAGCCCGTGTCCGGTCAGATTCGGCACGAGTCTTTCGCCACCGACGCTCTAGTCGTCTGCTCTGCCGCTTCATCGTTCGCAGCTCCTCAGAAAACCAAGGAGCCGCTCTGATTCTGCGACTGGTCATAGGATGCTCAGGAGCGATCTCATCCAGGGCCCTGGCCATCTCCGAATTCCAGAGGTCGACCAGGGCACCGGGTGGATCTTCAACTCTGGCAACAGGAAAATCCCCCAGAGCCCTCAGGAATCCATCTGGATCCATCAGCCTCCGAGGGCGGATCATAAAATGTGATCCCCCGCCATTGCAGAGGTGAGAAGCTGCAACAAGCCTAAATCCCACCAGAAAGTGATCTGTCCATGACAAAGGAGTGATCTTAATCTCCTCCACCTCCAGATCACCATCAACCTGCCCCGCAGTAAACACCAGGTCCAGCGTGTGTCCCGCCTCATGCGTCGGGGCAGATATTCTTTGAGACAGACCCATGGTTGCCATGGAGGCCATGAAATCCTGAGCCGCAGGTGTTCCCGGGGCCTCGGCATGGACATTAAAGTCCCCCAACACCAAAAGGCGGGGGGACTCCAACACCACGCTCGAGACTAGCTCCATCAGCTCAGGCAGGGAGACTGCTGGGCAGCAAGGCGGGCGGTACACCAACAGAATCCCTGTTCTGTCTCGCCCCTCCAACACAACGCGAAGGCACTCAAACCCGGTGGACTGCTGAACGGGGTATCTGGTGAGACGGATGGAATCCCGATAGACCATCGCAACCCCACCTCCCCGCCCCTGTAGTCGTGGCTGCTGAAGTACCCGGAAACCCGGCGGACAAATCTGGGAAAGATTGACCCCTCCCAGCTCATCCAGCCAGGTCTCCGTGATACATACCAGGTCGGCTTTCTCCTCCAAGATTAAATCATGGATAAGAGAGGTCTTATTATTCACCGACCTGGCATTCAGAAGCAGCAGCTTCAGACTCAGGGGACTGTTGCCAGAAGTACCAGGGGTCAGAGGGGTGAGGGAAGGGCCAGAAAGAGGGACAGTCTGTCTACGACTGACCCTCCTTCTCCTGCAATGTCCGGCCCTGCCCCCACCGCCATATCTTCCGTAACCCGTAACTCTGCTGATGGTGGCCTCCCTGCCCTCCCCTGAGCTCCCTCGAGGTGTCAAGCACATAATTCCGGCGGGAGCGACCTACAAGCCAACCACCAGCACAGATACAGAAGACTAAAAACACAGACACACAACACACACACTCCCACCAACAAACCAGTGCAGCAGCCCTCACCCCCCTCACACTGAGGCTTGGGCTGCTGCAGGCCTCTGCCTCTCTCTCACTGAGGCAGGGGCCTCGCTCCTTCCCTCCCTGCCCCCCTCTCACAGAGGCAGGGATCACCTTCCACTCTCCTGGCCAGACTCTCACTCCGGCCAGGAGGTCACAATCATACTATCACTCACTCAGTTAAAACGGCTGGTGGTGGCTTGTTGACAGGCGACTAGGCTCCAAAAATAAAAGCGTGGTTGGAGCCTGATGATCCACGGGAGATGACCACGGAGGGAAGCAGCCACAGCAGCAGACGTTCTTAGCTCCAGGCTCAGCTCCCCAGGCGAAGAGCCACGGGCAAAGAGCCCTTTGGCTCTTGCCAGAGGCTTGCGCCTCTGGCAAGCCAAAGGCTTAAGATGTTCCAACTTGCCTGGAGGGAAAAAGCCAAATGCTGCCGTGAGATGCAAGCCCAGCTCCCAAATCTGTGGAACTCTTTGCCACAGGAGGTGGTGATGGCATCTGGTCTTTAAGAGGGGATTGGACGGATTTCTGAAAGAAAAATCCATCGTGGGCTATAGGCCATGATGGATTGTGCAACCTCATTACATTAGTAGTAGGCTACTTCAGAGTACCGGGTGCAAGGGAGTGGCAACAGGATCCAAGCATCTTGTTGTCTTGTGCCTCCCTGAGGCACCTGGTGGGCTGCTGTGAGATACAAGGAGCTGGACTAGATGGGCCTTTGGCCTGATCCAGCAGGGCTCTTCTTATGTTCTTATGTTCTATGCTCTGTTCAGTGCCTTTTAACCTCTGTACAGACGTTTTGCCCACCCCTTTCTCCTCAGTCTGTACTGCTGTCTGCTCCTCCTTGCGTTCTCTTTGTTTATCCCCCCCCCGCTTGTTTTGCGGTGTTTTCAACCTCATTAGTGAAATGTATTTATTTTATTTGCACGGCTTCCATTCACACTGAATGGAACTGGTTGCCCCATTTTCCCAGCCAGACCTCCTTTCTCCCACCCCTGTTCATTTGGGTTTGTCTGCTCCCCTGGGAGGGCGGGTTTTCCAAGGGGGCCTCCTTCCATCTGAAAACTTCCTAGTGTTGGCATCACAGTTTAATCGTGGTGAAAAGAGGGCAGAGGGAAGGTGGCAGCGGGCAGAGGAAGCATTTGGGGCTCTTCAGCCTAGAAAAAAGGCACCTGAGGGGGGACATGATTGAGACATACAAAATTATGCACGGAAGGGATGGAGTCGATAAAGGGATGTTCTTTTCCCTCTCTCAAAACACCAGAACCAGGGGGCATCCGCTAAAACTGATGGTTGGGAGAGTTAAAACAGATAAAAGGAAGTACTTTTTTTACCCAGCGGGTAGTTAATCTTTGGAACTCTTTGCCACAGGAGGTGGTGATGGCATCTGGTCTGGATGCCTTTAAGAGGGGATTGGACGGATTTCTGGAGGAAAGGTCCATCGTGGGCTATAGGCAATGATGGATTGTGCAACCTCCTTACAAAGGGGGTGGGCTACTTCAGAGTACCGGGTGCAAAGGAGTGGCAACAGGATACAAGCATCTTGTTGTCTCATGCGCTCCCTGAGGCACCTGGTGGGCCACTGTGAGATACAGGAAGCTGGACTAGATGAGCCTTTGGCCTGATCCAGCAGGGCTGTTCCTATGTTCTTATGTTAAGGTGCTGTTTGCCAAGCACTGAGCTCCAGCTTCCTTGTCTCCCTTGTACCAGGGATTGGTGATTTGTTATTAAAATATGTCCTGTTCTGTCCAAGGTTTAAACGAACACAGTCTTATGGCTCAAAGGAAACCATTAGCGATGAACAGCAGGCGGAGTAGGCAGGCTGACCTTTCCTTCCCCTAGTCATCACATCTAATATTTTCTAGGCATGGGTGTTAAAGCTGTTGGTGCCAAAGTAGCAGTTGGCTGCTAAGAAGCATTAGAAAAGATGTCCACCTCCAGGCTTTGCTGTCTTCTTGCTGTGTGCCATTGGTGATTCCCTCTCATCTCCTAGTATGGTCTGAAGGCTACAAAGGAGCAAAGAGGAGAACAAGGACCTAGGAAAGATACACAAGCGAATGTTCCCTGTGTCATGGCAATGTTAGGAATATTCTCATTTTTATATAACGTTGCAGCGGTTCTCAAACCTTTTAGCACCAGGACCCACTTTTTAGGAAAGCAATCTGTCAGGATCTACCAGAAGTGATGTCATTAAACTGGAAATGATGTCATGGCCAGAAGTGACTTCATGAAGCAGGAAAATTAGTTTCTTAGAAAATCTAAGTAAATTGCAAGTTTACAGTAAGTTTAGATCAGCTACTGCTTTTGAGGGTTCTTCTTTAAAATAAATAATCTAAAAGTTCCTCAAACATCTCAAAGGCTGTAATCCTATCCACACTTACCTGCAAGTAAGCCCCATTGACTATCAAAAGCATTTACATAGTAGCAGTACAGATCGGTATTGTTTTCCCAATGCAGTTGCATACCATGGTGGCATCAAGTCTAATAAAAAAGCACATTGCAATGAATGGGGATCCACTTGAAATTGGCTCGTGACCCACCTAGTGGGTCCCAACCCATGGTTTGAGAAACATTGTAATATTGTATGACTGTCGGTCCTCTCTGGCATTGAGAGTGCATCCATAGATAAGCAGCAGATTAGACAAATAGGTAGCCTTTGTAAACGTGCAAACCTATCTATAATGCTTATTCAGAAGTAAACTTTTACTTCTCAATAAGCAAGTGAGACTTACTTCCAGGTGAATATGCATAGGATGACAGCCTTGGAGTCCATTTAGGATTTATTCAGATGTGCCCACAAATGCATGTTTTTGACCCTTAAAAAAAGAACACCAAGATGTGCGCATAATGGCCCAAAACTTTTAACAGTGGGGTTGCAAGACTGGTCATGTTTTGTAGCTGGGTCACTGCTGCATGCTATTTATAGGACAATGAAGCACTTCTGTTGCTTTTCAGTAGCCTGCTCCCAGCTTTCCACGACCCACCTGACATCAGGTCATGACCCACCAAGTGGGTCCTGACCCACAGTTTGAATTACACTGCTTTAAATAGTCACTTCTGATATTTGCCATCTTAAGTGGGGGAAGTCAAACTCCCTTTGACACATCTTCCTCCCTGCATTCCCCATCTGTTGTAATCCCTCAACTCTATATTGTGATGTTCAGAGAGGCTGTATATACCGCTGGATAGGCTAAATGCTTTGCTTGTGTTCTGAGCTAGAAGAGTGAAAGAGCTTTGACGTTGCGTAGCAACCTCCAAACATGCATCAGAAGTTGAAAGCCAGAAAGCCATCCTTGGTGTTCAATTCTTTTTTTAGTTTTTCGCTTTCTGATAAAGTAACACTGCTTGTGCAATTATTGCTATAAAGACGAAAATCAGTAGTTTTACTTGACCTCTCTTTCCTTTTGTTTAATGTTGAAAGCCTTTGTGTTTGGGATTAAGTTGTATTGAACTCTAGGGATCTCGTTCTAAGTAAAGCTTATAGGAGTGGACTGTTAACTTCATTTTATTTATTTTGTACCATATTTTAGCTTACCATGCTTACTTTGTACTTCGAAGTATTTTGTAAACCCATGTGAATTTTAGTCCAAGTGAAACCAGTGAGCGAATATTATTTTTTAAATGGGCTTGGATCCATGGATTTGCTGCATTGCTTCGTGATGGTGATGGGAACTGCCTGCATCCAGTTCTATATGAATGGATGTCATATCTTGTATCACCATGTCTCATGCAGACAAAAGTGTTGTATAGTAGCCACAGTAGTAGCAGTAGGTGTTCAGCCTTGCTGTGCTTGTTGTTCTCAGAGTTGGGTGAGGAACTACAAATGTTTTATACAGGGGGCCCTCCATATCCGTGGGCTCGAGCATCCTTAGAAGGCCTCCTGGGTGTGACTTTGCATTGGCAACTTCGGGTCATGTCTAGAGGTGTTCTAAAGTGCAGGGAGGCCTGATGTGGCCCTTCTTGTCTCAGATCATCTCTGGACGTGGCTGGAAGGCACCACTGCAAATGGAAGGTATCTTCTAGTCACATCCAGCAGGCTTCTGAGGAGGCCATGAAGCTGTGTGTGACTTCAGGAGTGCAAGGAGTGGCCCCCCCAGGCAAGTCATTGTGGTGCTGCACTACCCCCCCCCCCCCGGATTTCATTGGATTTCTGATGGATCCCCCGCAGATACTGGCAACCCACTGTATTGGGGGAACCGAGATATTTGTTTTCAGCACAGCTTCCCTTCTCCCAAAGTTATGGAAACATCAGTGGTGCATTACTGCATAACTACTACGTAACTGCGTTACTAGTGCACAATTACATCAATGTCCAGTTGGAATAATGGCCAGGTCATGACCATCATTCAGTCAACGGTATTTAGATATCGCTTTTCAACAAAAAGTTCACAAAGCTGTTTACAGGCTGATGATGATGATGATGATGATGATGATGATGATGATGATAGAGTTAAATGGCTCCCTGTCCCAAAAGGGCTTACAGTTTAAAAAAAAATGCAGAACACTGCCAGCAACAGCCACGAGAAAGACACTGTGCAGGGGTGAAAAGGGACAATTACTCTCCCCTTGCTAAATATAAGAGGAACACCACTTGAAAAAGTGCCTCTTGCCCAGTTTGCAGGGATTTGACAAGGCTGGTATTGTTACTTTCCTACTACAATTTAACTTGATCGTGTTATTTTGAAGTCACTAGAATGACTTCTGTAAATTTAAAAGTGTGGTGTGAGGAAATAATTTAAAAGTGTGGTGTGAGGAAGTGATTCACTGATAGCAAAACTAGTAGGAATAACAGTGTACTGTAGTGTAGTGTAATGTTTTTTTAGTGTAGTGTAGTGCAGTGTTTCATCCTTGAACCTTATTGTTGCATTCACTCAGGGCGCAGTCCTATATTGTGCTGGAATAGTGAGGCTGGCCAGCCAATGCCATATCCCAGCACAGTATAGGTGAGACTGGAGCCTCCCCTACAGTAAAGGAGCACACACTAAAGAGTGGGCGCAGATCGAGGAGACTGCATGGCCCGAATAGGGGCCTCGCGGACAGGCTTAGGAAGTGGCCGTATGGCCACCTCCCAAGCCCGCCCAAATCCCGCCCAAGTCCTGCCTCCACCTCCCTCCCTTCCCCCAATCCTTGTGCCGCCTCAGCACGGAGCTTCCCTCGTGCCGACCAGCTTCGGTCGGTGCGAGAGAGGCTCAGCGCGGGTGCAGCAGGGGTTGAGTGCTGAGGCGGGGGTGCAGATTGGCGCCCCTGCGTCAGTGCAAAGCGTGCAGCATGGACGCAACCCCGTTGCGCCGATGCTGCACGGTCTAGAGGATTGCAGTGCCCCAGAACCACTGCCATGGAATTTCATTTTCATTTTTGGGGAGGTTTCATTTCTCTATGCCTGTACATTTATTTGTCTTGCTCTTTCTCCTGTTGTAAAAATAATTGCTTACGGGTATAATTCTTGTTTCTACAAACTGCAGTGAAGAAATCTTGTATGGTAATCTTTACTCTCCAAGGGTATTGTAAAAAGCTTGCTTCAGGGTTCCTGCCTGTGGAGGCACTAGTATCCAAGTTTCTTTACAAGTTGTCTTCTGTAGGTGGGAATTAATTCCTGAGTATAAACAATGCCATTTGTGAGTGGTGCACAGATGTTTAAATTTACGGCTTTTGCTAACAAAATACGTGTGCATGCCGGCACCTGATCTTTGTGGTGCATTGTACCGCCAGCAAAAGCAATTCTTATATGCACATGCCGTTCATAATAGCCTGTCAATGTGTATTTGGTTGTTGGTACTTGTTTCCTGAGCATGAAAATGTATGGAGCACATGCTAAAGAGTGGGTCATGAGAGGGTCATGAGAGGGTCATGTCTTAGACTAGCATGGATGTGTAGCAGCTTTTTTTTTTCTAGTGGGAATAACATTTCTGTTTTTCACATGGAGGCCATGCCATGTGAAAAAGAAAAAAGATAAAATATTTATTTACCCAACATATAATTAGTTTGTGGAACTTCTTGCCACAGGATGTGGTGACGGCATCTGACCTACTGTAGATGCCTTTAAAAGGGAATTGGACAGATTTTTGGAGGAAAATTCCATCACAGGTTACGAGCCATGATGGGTACAGGCATTCCGCAGTATCCAATGATTCGGTATCCACAGTTTCAGTTATCCACAGATACCATTTGATACTGGGGTGCCTGTTAGAAAGATCGGGGAATATTAAACAAACTAACCTTTCTCTGACATGCCAGATGCAACAGGATGCAGATACCTTGTTGTGCACTCCCTGAAGCATCTGGTGAGATACAATACTGTGAGATAGAGGAAGCTGGACTAGATGGACCTTGGCCTGATCCCATGGGGCTGTTCCTACAAGTACATCTCTGAAGAGGAGCATCTGGTTCTGGTGGCTGTCAAAGAGAAATGCAGTGCAGAATCTTGACAAGCCATCAGTGTGTTTTCCTCAGAATTTACCTCAGCATGCCAGGTGCAAGGGAGTGGCAACAGAATGCTGGCAGCCTGTTGTCTTGTGTGCTCCCTGAGGCATCTGGTGGGCCACTGTGAGATGCAGGAAGCTGGACTAGTTTGGCCTGATCCAGCTGGTCACTTAATATGAGATAACAAAGTCACCAGGTGATTGTTTTCAGTCATAAGAGGTTAGATGGGTGTCTTGTAACATGCTAGGTCAGTGTCTGCTCTTCAGCTTTCCTGCTTCTTTTTGTAAATAATGACCTGTTAGTCATTATTGTGTGCCATCCTCAAATAAGATCTGCAGATAAGTTACTAATTGCGTTATTAATTTGAACATATTGAAATAGGGTACCACCATCTGCATCCTTATAGCATTGTGGCCTGTGGTGGCTTTCTTCATGCATCAGAAGTTTATTGCCAGTACATTTGTCAGAGATTAAAAGGGGGGCATCTTTTTCTAGGCTATGTTTCTATATGAGGTCAACATTAACGATCTGATGTCCAGCACTGATTAAGTGTTTTTTGTAACTTTTATAGTCTTTCAGAAATGCACATGACAAATATTTAAAAAATTATGTGCCCAGTAACCTGTCATTCTAACTGACCTTTTTTTATTATTAAACTGCTTTTTACCTTTTGGTAGAACTCTGTAAAGGTTGCATATAGAGCAAGCAAGTGAAGGGAATTATTTGTATGGCTTGTTTGCTGCGGTATTTGTATGGATATTTGCTACATTGTTAGACTGAACAACAATTTAAGCAAGCTGTGTCTGTGGATATCTGAAATGTTTTAAAATGCCAATTTGAGAGTGGTGAAATGTGCATGTTAGTAGTATGGCTTTTTTACACTTGTTTCCTTCTCTACTGTCCAATCCTATAATTTTTATAATTGTATTAATTTCAGCAGCAGAGTTGTTTAAAACAGTTGCACAGTAGCAGAAAGGCAGAAAAGAGCTTTTGAAAGCTAAGGAAAAGTCATGCTGTTATGCCTTCAGACCATAATAGTCATCTTCAGGCTAAGTCTGGAGAGAACAAAAGAAAAATGCATGAGGACTGCTAACACCTACTTTAACTTGTCTGTGATGCATGATAAAATTGTGACTGTATTATTTTACAAATGATTACTTTCTAATGAATAAGTTAATGATTAATTGGAAGGAGCTTATCTCCATAATGTGGAATGCAGAAAGCTGAGAAGCACAATGGTGGATGATTTAATTAATTTAAGTGAGACAATATACTAGTTTGTTGGATTTCTCATCACCTCTGTCCACTACCAAGCTGCTAGTTGATGCTTGGGATGGGTTGCTTTTCTTCTGTGGCCCTCCATGGGCATTGTTGGGAGTGTGTAGGGTTTGGTGTGTGTGTTTGTTTTGCTTTGGTAGTTGCATTTGGGAGATGGTAGTGATGAATGCTAATGGCAGAAAGTGAGGAAGACCTAAAGAACCTTCTGATGAGGGTGAAAGAGGAAAGTGCAAAAATTGGCTTGAAGCTCAACATTAAAAACACGAAGATCATGGCAACCACTCCCATCACTTCCTGGCAAATAGAAGGGGAAGAAATGGAAGCAGTGACAGACTTTACTTTCCTGGGCTCCAAGATCACCGCAGATGGTGACTGCAGCCATGAAATTAAAAGATGTTTACTTCTTGGGAGGAAAGCTATGGCGAACCTAGACAACTTAATAAAAAGCTGAGACATCACCCTGCCAACAAAGGTTCGCACAGTCAAAGCTATGGTTTTCCCAGTAGCCATGTATGGCTGTGAGAGCTGGACCATAAGAAAGGCAGAGCGTCGAAGAATCGATGCTTTTGAATTATGGTGTTGGAGAAGACTCTTGAGAGTCCCCTGGACTGCAAAGAGATCCGATCGGTCAATCCTCCAGGAAGTCAAGCCTGATTGCTCCCTGGAAGGATAAATCCTGAAGCTGAAGCTGCAATACTTTGGCCACCTCCTGAGAAGAGAGGACTCTTTAGAAAAGACCCTCATGCTGGGAAAGATGGAAGGCAAAAGGAGAAGGGGGCGGCAGAGGATGAGATGGTTAGACAGTGTCACCGAAGCGATGAACATGAAATTGGGTGAACTCCGGAAGCTAGTGGAGGTCAGGGAGGCCTGGCATGCTGTGGTCCATGGGGTTGCGAAGAGTCGGACATGACTTAGCGACTGAACAACAAGTGATGAATGCAAATGAGGTTTTTCCCCCCCAAGTTTGCATGGTTTGTTCCCAAAATTTCAAAGAGTGGTTGTGTCCCACTGCACATTTACCCGTTGCAGCTCATATGCCAGCTGTGCCCACTGCCTGGAAGATAGAAATCTGGCCACTGTTGTGTTTGGTGACCTGCAGATCGAACTACTGTAAACAGTGTATATGCCACAGAATTTGCTTCAGTAGAGATTACTGGCTATTCTTGAGAAGAAAAGGCCAGAATAACAGCTTGCATGTCAATGTAAAACAATTGGTTGTGTGTGCATGCGTAAGAGAGAGAAAGAGAGAGGGTGGTGATGTTTTAAGAAGTGTCTTGATCAGAGTAAAGCAACATTTGCTTTTCTCTCTATTTTAGACCCATAGGATGAAGCAGTAGTTCCCAAATTGTGGGTTGGGAGGGACCCACCAGTAGGTCACGAGCCAATTTCTGCTGAGTCACGAAACACCTTAGGAACCAGATTGAAAAGATGGGATGCTAGAAAGGGCGAGAGCCGTGCGGTGTTTTGCATGCCTCAAGGTTGTAAATGGGTTTTTTTCTTTCTGATTCACTTTGCTATTGGAAAATGATTGAGAAATAACCCAACTTATTGCTGTATTATCAGGAAAGCAGCAGGCTCTGGTGTCACAATGATGACACTTCCAGCCATTACACCACTTCCAGTGGTCCTGGACAGATTGTCATTCTAAAAAGTGGGAACTGGTGTTAAAAGATTTGAGAACCACTGGGCTAAAGCGAGATTCTCCCCATTGGACCAGCATCTTCCCCTCATCAGGCCTTTCTTCTTCCCCTCTTCCTCCCTTGCTAAAATAAAAACAAACACTGGCTTAGTAATCATTTTACTCTTATATGGAGGTTGCTGCGTGCAGTACTGCTTATATATTGATATTTGTCCGCATTTCTCCTTTCCTGTCCTCCTCCTCTAATAGTAATTTATCCCCCAATAAATAATACTACACTAAATTGTTAATTCCTTCAGGTTCCTTCTGAAATGCCAACTTTCCTTTAGGGTGCGCCATAGGAATGGTCAAAGAGCCTTGAATAGTGCATGGTTGAAGACATGTCTGGGCTCTTGTATGTGTGTCACTGAGCAAATGAGGTAGCACTGGAGATTTGATCTAAGTGTAATTCTGCACAATATTAGGATCTGGTTCTGGTAATCTGATGTGGTCACGTTTTACACATCAGTCTTCTCCCGGTGACTCTGACTTCAGAATTGGCACAACATGTTTGTCTGAGGTGGCAATGTGTAGTAGTGTATTTATTTTTTCACATTTTTTTTATACTGTCTTTCCTTCAAGGAGCTCAGGGTGGTGTACACAGTTCCCTCCATTTCATAGTTTCTTCCATTTCTCCTCACATTTCCATTTCTCCAGCCCTGTGAGGTAAGTTGGGGTGAGAGACAGTGACTGGCAGATATGTGTTCACTGTTTACCTGGCATGTTTATTCTGAACAGTATAGTCACGAGGTTTATGCAAGGCAACGTCTAGAATGCCACTTTACTTTAAGGTGTTTGGAATATAGACAAAATATTTTGTTTTCATGTTTAGATGTTTTGTGACAATATAACTGGTCTCTACCTAGTAGATGGTTTTAATGTTGTCGTGTAGACTCATAAAACTTGCTCTTAATTTGTTTTTACAAAATTCTCACTTTAAGTGTAAAGCAATTGTGAGGGCAGTCCTAACATGGAGTTAGGCCAGCACAGTTAGGCCAGCAAAGTTTGGCCGGCACAAGAGATACTGTAAAGCACTGGTATTCAAACTTTTAGATCGGGACCCACTTTTTAGAATGGCACTGGTGTCATGACCCACCGGAAGTGATGTCATTAACCTGGAAGGGATGTTGTGGCAGAAGTGCTGTCATTGTAACATAATAAAATGACACTCCTGAAATGTAAATTGGCATTCTTGGACTGCAGCCTTCATGGACCGCGACAACTATGAAACATCCCTGACAGAAAGCAAGATCAGAACAAAATATGATGTAAAAGCACTGAACTAAAAGCAATTTTTTAAAAAACAAACAAACCCGCACTTGAAAATGCAAACTATTAACACCAACCCCCGGCCCTCCCTTAACAATCAATAGGGAAGAATTGAAGCCAGGGGGTGGGCTTAGCGGCCATGTTGGTAAGTGCAAAACATTTCTCATTCCAAGCATTTCAGATTACTTTGCGCGTGATGTTTAGGACTTAATAGTTTACTCCTGAAGTAAAAACTCACGAAAATAACAACGTGTGATCGTGATTCGCGGCGCTGATCTGAGTCAGCCATATTGCTCAGTCCAGGGCTTCAAGAATGTGACGTCATGGCTTCTCCAGTCCATCTAACCTTCTTGATTAACATTCACAAATGGAATATAGAAAGAGTAAGGTCTGCAGTTTCCAAGATGGCTGCTCCCAGATTTCCGCGACCCATCTGACATCAGGTCGCGACCCACCAAGTGGATCCCGACCCACAGTTTGAATAACATTGCTGTAAAGTATGTTTGGACCACTCTCGGAATCAAAGAGGCCAATACACAGACATGTGCCATATTCGCTTTACCTTTGTGCCAGCCAAACTTTGTTGGCCTAACTGTACCGGCCTAACTCCAGGTTAGGATTACGCCCTGTGACAATGACAGCAGTAGGCAGGCAAACAAAACTGTTTGGAATAAGAAAAGTCTTTTTACTTGTATGTCTTTAATGGCTATATTAATGGAGGTGAATACAGGTTGAGTATCCCTTATCCGGAGTGCTTGGGATGGAAAGGTGTTTCAATTTCAGGAAAAAAAATGCATGCATATAAGGAGAAAGGCTTCCTCTTGCTCCTTCCATTGTTGCCCATTTGGGTGTCTGCTGGCTGCTTTGACATTTTTCGACAATAGTATACACCACAGAGCAGAGAATAGAACTTACATCCTGTATGTGGGAATGAGCACAAGACCTTCTAGTGTTCACAGTACAGAAAGTTAACCCTTGGACAAAAATGTTCAGATTTCAGAATAGTCTGGATTTTGGATGTTCAGATAAGAGATAATCTACCTGTAGATTACCTGTAAATTAAATCTACCTGTAAATTAAAATTCTCAATTTATGGAAGTATTTGGAATAGGTCAGAATAGCTTATATGCATGCATTTTTTTTTCTGAACCTTTCCAGACACTTTTCCATCCCAAACACTCCCGATAAGGGACACTCAACCAGTATTCATCTCCATTAATATAGCCATTAAAGACATACAAGTAAAAAGACTTTTCTAATTCCAACCAGTTTTGTATTTTCTGATTTCTCTCTGAAATAATATAATATTTTTCTCTGAAATTCTCTCCGCCTGATCATAGATAACTGTGAACTTGTGGAACTGGCCCTAAGCACTTACACTGATACGTTTGAGATTTTTCATAGTTTATTTTGTTTCAAGTTTGTTGAAATGAAAATAAATAAATAAATAAATCAGTACATCGCTTATTTGCAGGCAATAGATATTTTGCCACTACTATATTATTTCCATATGCAGAAATTCATGTTTTGATTTCATCTTATTGTAAGTCTGGGGTTGTGGGTAGAACCATCTGGTTGCTAGGACAACCCTGGAATGTTCATTCAAAAGCTAGCAGCTTGGAGTAGGCGGAACACCAATAGACCTTGTCAGTTTTAATTGGGTTGTTGAGGACAAAGCATAAGGGGAATCTACTCTTGATTTGATTTTAGGGTTCGTTCGCCACTAACATGGTAAATGGTTTGGTTGCAGTGGATTTTGAGTATCTGAGAAACAGTTTAAATGGTGACTTTAAAATTTGGTGGTGAACCTTCACAGTTGGTGACACCAAACGAACTTGTAGTGCTTTTCACATATTGCCAAGTTACAAAAATGTAACTTGAGTTTTTATTAAAAATAGTGACTGCAATCCAGAGCATCACTTAGGCCGGAGCATGTCAGTTGCACTGGCCTGAAAGTGTCATAAGGCATGTCTGCACCACTCAGATGCAGGGTAGGCTGGCACAAGAACATGCACCAACCTTCCTGCCCGGAGCAGCCTGCAGGTAAGGCTGGCTGAGTTCGGGGATTGGGGTGGGGAAGGGGAGAGAGAAGGCACCCGTGGCTGGTTGGCCTGGGGAAGGGGGTGGAGTGCATATCCGGCACATGCTGGATCCAACCCCCATCCCTAACCCAGTCGGCCTTGCATGGGTCTCTTGATTTGCACCAGTGATTTTGCTGGTGCAGATTCAAGAAGCCTTTCAGGCTGCTGGGGCTTACCCTGGGGGAAAATATCCCCTTACCTCAAAGTGGCCTCCAGCTGCCTCTTACACTGTGCTGTGTCTGTTCCAGCACAATATAAGAATGGGCTGCCCATTGTTTTGCAAAGACCAACCATTGAACAGGAGCAAATTCAGTTAAGAAACTAAAATTTGCTTATATTAAGCAGATGTCAGCCTTGTTTCAGTCAATCCTGGTAAACCATGCACCAGTATTTATTTTTTTGCAGGAAAATCCTGAAATGCCAAACTTCCTTTTACTGAAGTAGATAAATAGAGAGGGTTTGATATAATGGAATGCTGAAATGTAGTAATGAAGAATGTAGTATCTACACATGTTCTCTAGTACTTGCACAGACATTTGTCCCACGAAGAATTAACAGATGGGCTCTCCTGGTGGGAAGAAAGTCTTAGGCAAGTTCCTTTTAGCTGTACTTCTGTGTATGAAAAATAGAATGATAGGCTGCTCTTTCACAGGGTTGTGGCAAGGACAGATGAGATCTGGACCATACGGCATGCTGTATGTTGACAGCATTGCAGAAGTGATGAATAAGAAGCAACGTAGGTGTCTTACTGGCGTGTGCTTGCATACTTCTCCCAGTTTCCATTGGTGCTATTATTTAATATATATACAGTGCCAGCCTTGAACTAGTCATAGCACAGAACAAGGAAGTGAAATGATCTCTCTAAATAGGATGGAAGGAAAAAGGGGGGAGAAGATGAACATATATTACAACTCAGAGCTTCACTTTAGCTTTTGGTTGTAGTCCTATCTGAAAAGAAATAGGGATGGCTCCAGAAGTCCCGAGAGGATTGGATAAGCATTATTTACTAATTCCTGGTTGTTCTTCCTTTTTTGTATCTTATAATAGCCAAAGTCTTGAATCTGGAGGGAGGATAAATATACATTCCCCAAGATCAGGGTCTTGTTTGTGATGCTAGGCTTCTGTTGCCATGCTATTATGTGTCACAGACAATTTGGCAACAGTGACGCATCCTGATTACGGGAATGTAATATAGGTTAAGTATCCCTTATCCGGATTGCTTGGAGTGGGAAGTTTGTCTGGATTTTGGGTTTGTCTGGATTTTGGAACAATAGCATAAATATAATGAGACATGCTTCCTCTTGCTCTTTTTACTGTTACCCATTTGAGTGTCTGCTGGCCTCTGACATTTTTCAACAATGGCACACACCACAGAGCAGAGAATAGAACTTACAGCCTGTGCATGGAAATGAGCACAAGATCTTCTAGTGTTCACAGTACAGGAAGTTTTTAAAAATGTCTTGGACAAAAATGTCTGGATTTCAGTTGTTGGGATCTTGTTTCAAGGCAGCCGTTTAATCTTTCAGAAAACCTAACTTTAAAAGAAAAGCGAACTAAAGCTCTTATTAACTCACCTTGCTGCTGTGTGTTACAGGCTGCTGATGATCATGAATTACAAGAAGAGGAGGAAGAACGTGGAAATTTTTCAAGAAGAAAGATCGTGTCCAACTGGGACCGCTATGAAGATGCTGAGAAAGAAGCTCAGCAGGGCCATGGTGAATCTCAGCGTGGAACCGACTTCAGTATTCTGCTTAGCTCAGCAGGTAAGTCAGGGAAACCACAAACAACCATTAATTTCACATCCTGCATATTTCTCCCTCAATAATGACATCTGGAATTTTTCACACACACTGCTGCTAATGAAGCGCTCCTTGGAAGGTTATTTTCGTAGTCAAAAAGCCCATGAAATTTTCCAGGCAGGTGGGATGGTGTTGTTAAGCTACAGAGTACTGCTGCATTTTCACAGTCATTTTTTTTCCAGATGGATTATAGTATATTCACAACAACTGTAGGTGCTAAGAACAGGTGTGGTATTTATTGTTGTGTATGTGTGTGATATTTTTATTGCAGGTTTATCAAGGAATAACCACACGTTTGATCCAATTCAAGTTACTAGGAAGGAATTTGGATGGTGTTTTATCATGAAGTTCGTTTATCCCATTCTGTCTAAAGATAGTTACCCTAATGGGTAACTTCATAGTAATGGAAGAGTAAGCAGAACTGTGGCACATAGATACATGCAGAGAAGCTGTGTGGTGTAGATACTATGTGACTGCTGTTTCCCCCTGATCTTTTTCCTGTCAGCAGTTGGAAGCATACAACCTGGCTTCACTGAAAAATTCCTTAATTTCCCACTTTCAAGTTTTGCCTGTTTTCAGCTGTTTATCCGCTCAGACACTTAATTGTTTCCTTGGCATTCTGAGGGAGCTGCTGAATCATCTAGACCAGTGGTATTCAAACTTTTTAGACTGGGACCAACTTTTTAGAATAGCCTTTGTGTTGGGACCCACCGGAAGTAAGGTCATTAACCTGAAAGTGATGTTGTGGCAGGAAGTGACATCATCAAGCAGGAAGTGCTGTCATTGTAACATAATAAAATGACACTCCTGAAATGCAAATTGGCATTCTTGGGCTGCAGCAATTGTGCAACCATGAAACATCCCTGACAGAAAGCAAGATTAGGGCAAAATATGATGTAAAAGCACTGAACTAAAAACAATGTTTTAAAACAACCCTCACTTGAAAATTCAAACTGTTAACACTCACAAAAGGAATATAAGAAGAGTCTGCAGTATCCAAGATGGCTGCTCCCAGCTTTCTGCGACCCACCTGACATCAGGTCGCAACCTACCAAGTGGGTCCTGACCAGTGGTGGTATCCAAAGAGGGAGGAACCAGAACGCTGGGCGGGACTTACATGTGATTGGCTGCCCGTCCATTCGGTTCCGCCGCCTGCCTTCCCGCTGTGCGGGCTGCCCTGGCCTTGCAGGGGGCGCCTGCTCGCTGGGGAGGACGAGTGGGGGGCGCGCCGGGTGCCTGGGCGAGCAGCGATGGGGCGCGCCAAACGGGGGCAGCCCGCGCAGCGGGCGGGCAGGCGGCGGAACAGAACGGACGGGCTGCCAATCAACCGTATGTCCTGCCCAGCGTTCCAGTTCCTCCTGCTTTGGATATCACCACTGATCCTGACCCACAGTTTGAATAGCATTGATCTAGACCAGCGGTCACTAAACTTGTGACCACTGCACAATGAAAAACCTTTTCCTGTCCTGAGCTGCACTTACTGTTTTGTTGGAGTACCACTCCATTTTCAAGCTTGAACTGGTGGAAGGGATGCTCTGGGCAGTCATGCCTGTCGCCTGGTTTCCCAGGAGGCTGTGCAGCAGGATGCTGGGCATAGACGCGACTGCCCGGAGAGTCCCTTCCACCAGATCAGATGGGAAATGTAGTGGTGCTTCAACAGAACCGCAAGCGCCACTCATAGGGCAGAAAGGTTTCCCAAACCCTGGATCCAGACTGAGAGCCCTGAACTAGACCAGTGTTCTTCAACCTTGGGGTCATGACTCTAGTGAGGTTGTGTAGGGTCATGGCATCTTGCCGGAATAAAAAAGGTTGAAGACCACTGGACTAGAGCACCACCAAGTAAAGGGGAGGCATCTGGTGTACCCCTTCAGATACTAGGAGATTGTGTCCCAGTCCTGCTCAGGTACAACTGGACTAAACTAACTTTCACTTCTTGGTAATTTTTTCTGCTGTCTCTAATAAGAATATTTGGCCACAGTGAACAGTGCTGGGAGGGTGTAGTCAGTGGTGTCATCTAAATGATTTAAGAACAGGTACTCACTTTTAATTGGCACGTGTCGGGACCCGCCCACCGGAAGTGATGTCATAAGCCAGAAGTGATGTCGTGGCAGGAAGTGACATGAAAAAAGCCCTTTTTTGAGGCCTCAGATGATTTTAAACTGACCCAACAGTTGCAACAGTATTCCACAGCACCCCCAGAACATGTTAAGGAGTCATGTTAAAACTCCAGAGCAACTCATTTTTCAGTGGCAAGGCAAGACAAGGCAAGGCTCCGCTCGCTGCCTGCCAGCCTGCCTGGCTCTGAGAACATGCAGGCAACTCAAACATGCAGGAAATTCAAACGTTGCAGAGGGCGGAGTTGACGAGTGGGCGGGCGAATGGGTGGGGCCAGCTGTAATCCTAGAAACTGGTACTCGCGTACCCCCGCGTACCCCCTGCATGACATCACTGGGTGTAGTGGGGTGGAGACTGGGCAGCAATGGGGGCAGGGAAAGGATGGATAGGGTCCTGGGGGGGCAGGATCGAGTGTACGTAAGGTAGGGAACCCAGAGAAATTACACCAGCGTTTTGTTGGAAGAGTTTTTGTGAAGTGTTGCCTATTCTGCTGAGCACCTGGCTGCATTAAGCACCGTAAGATTCCGAAAGGACAGGGCACCAGCAGAGCAGTTGGAGGAGAGCGGCCGACTCCATTTGAGAGAGCACATTCCGTCTGCGTCTGCAGGCTGTGGCCTCACTTGGTAGTACAGGCTATTCTGCATGCTAATATTCGCTATTCAGTCTTGCCGATTTATTGTTGTTTTTCTAAATTGCGCCAATAAATTTACCCTTGGTTTAAATGTACCTGGTTTGTTTTATGGCAGAGTCTTCAGTCCCTTTGATATTGACATAAGGAGCTCACCTTGCTGCAGGACGTGGGGATGGCGTCTGGACTAGATGCCTTTTAACAGGAGGACAGATTTGGGGGGGGGAACTCCAACACAGGTTACAAGCCATGATGCGTATGTCCAGTCTCGGTTGAGGGTCAGGTAGGAATTTTTTGTGGTCATCCAAAGTGGCTGTGGATGACTGTGTTTTCACCCACCCCAGCCTGGCGAGGGAGGGACAGTGTATTCAGTAGGTTTCATATTTTAAATATTGGTCAGTTGTGTTTAATAAAGTGGTCCAAGTTTAATGCAAGCTGCAGTCTGGTGTCTTCATTGGGAGGAGGAGGGGGATGCAAGGGTCAACAGGCTACCTCAGAATGCCAGAGGCAGGGGAGTGGCAGCGAGATCCAAGTATCTTGTCTTGTGTGCTCCCTGAGGCATCTGGTGAGCCACTGTGAGATACAGGAAGCTGGACTAGATGAGCCCTTGGCCTTATGCAGTGGAGTAGTTCTTATGTTCAACTCAACCCAGGTTGGGAGTGATTTTTCCATCAATTTTCTTTTGTTTGCCACTTGCATTTTAACATTCTTGTCAACTTTTGCTTTTCTTCCTTCTTATTGGATTATCAGTGCTTTTTTTTCTTCTAAATCCTTCCTACTTTCTCTCCAATCATGTTGATATTTTTTATGCTTTTAATAGACTTCTGGTATTTTTAGCTGCTTCATTTCAGTTCTTGCAAGAGGAAAGGGTTCTCACAACTCCCAGACCACCCATGTTCCACAACTGTTTGAGTTTTAGGGCTTCTTGTTCCTAAGACAGAAACTTTCCCAAGTTGGTTTGCTTCTGTCAGAGCGCTCTAGGTTTGGGTGGTGTCAGCGAGAATTATCTCTTCTAGTTCATTCCACGTTTTTCCAGTTAGAACATGTAGTGGCAGCAGGAAAGTAAGTAACATAGTAGCTATCGGGGGCGGCAGAATAAATGTTGTAGGCACTGCAACATGCCGTGTAAACAGCCCCTCCCACCTGCCATTGGAGTCATTCTGGGCAGCAACTGCAACACACAGCTGCCCAGAATGGCTTAGACAGCGAGTGGAAGAGGCAGCTTACATGATGAGTTGCAGCGTCTGCAAAGGGAGACTGTTTCTAACATTTCTCAGCCACGCGGCCAAACTCTAATTGGCCGTGAATATATCTTATGAGTGAACAAATTATTGGGTCCTTGTATAAACCTTCGACGCAACTTGTGCTGCTATTTTTTCTTCGGACATAAAGCTTAATAATGCGGAGAAGCATTTAATGCCTAACCGTTATGGGCACTACAAAATCTTTGAAAGTTGTCACAAGTGTATTCTGGCTGTGAAGATGCAATTTAACTTAATGAAAATATTAAATGTCAACATTTACTGCTTAATTAAATGAAACCCTGATATTAAAATTTCCTCTAGATTTACAGAGGTGTTAATGTTTATTAAAATTGCTGCTTAAATGATTTGCTTTTCAGGGTGTGTAGCATTTCCTTTCAGGAAATTGAAGCAGAAAATGATCTGTGTTTTTTGTTTGTTTTAGCAGTCACAAGTGAGTTTCTTTTTTTTTTAAAAAAAGCACGTGTTTTCTTGCATAGTATCATCAATCTCTTTTCAGTCGTGTGTATAAGGCCATCCATTATTCCAAAGCATTTGCTTTTGAATAATTCTCTCATTTTGATTACTTCTGACTGAATAGATTCATGATAGTAGTTCATGTAGTCTAAGAAAGGTACATCTGTCTCTTTTCAATAGAGCATAAAGGTAAAGGTTTCCCCACGACCGAATGGTCTAGTCGTGACCGACTGTAGGGGGCGGTGCTCATCTCCGTTTCAAAGCCTGTAGAGCCGGCGTTTTTGTCCGATCATGTGGCCAGCATGACTCTACACCGTAGCGCACGGAACGCCGTTACCTTCCCACCGAAGTGGTCCCTATTTATCTACTTGCATTTTTTAGGTGCTTTCGAACTGCTAGAGCATAAATAACACTTAAAGGAAATAAAGAACACTGTTTACATGGATGTTAGTTTGCCCGAGAAACATTTTGGTATGGCAGGTAACCAGTATCTGACTATAATTGCCAGTGATATAATTCCTGCCAGGGCAGCATCACGAGCTGTCTGAAAATTCCTCTTGCTAATGTCTTAGGGCCAAATCCTATCCAATTCCCCAGCCCTGGTGTGTGTACTGCATTCTGTGGTGGTGAGGAAGTCACAGTTGCCTGCTCAAAGTAAGGAACATTTGTTCCCTTACCTTGTTGCTTCACTGAGGTGCTGAAAGGTTAGGAAGGATTGGGACTATTTTTTTAGGGCAGCATCCACACATTTGGCACAGGTGTTAGAAGCTCCTTGCTTGAACAGAATGAGAATTTAGCTCCTCCAAATGGTTCTGGACTTTCCTTCTGTCCAGAACTTTCCTTCTGTCCACAGAAGGAGCTTCTGCTGATGTCTGAAAGAAAAGAGCTCTTGAGGAAAGGAGCCTGGGTTATAATTGATTTGCTATTGTAAATTGAACTTTCTCATTTATTGACACTCTGTTGTGATGTGACTACTGATAGCTTTGACCAACCAGTTGTCTAATGTGTGTACAATTGAAATTCAGCGGCGTTCCATTTCTGTGTATTAAATTCTTCATTCATGGCAAACATGAAATTTTAATATCCACTGAAATTCAATTACTCGTATAATTGTGTTTTCTTCGTGTTTTGTGACTTGAATATGAGATTAATATAATTGAAGAGGCTAAGAATGTTACAGTCTTTAGTGCAGAATAATCATTTAAGTTGGCTCATAGTAACACAGCATGGTGGCTTAGGTGGCAGTGAAATCCCATGCATTTAGGATTTTTGTCTTGGCAAATACTTTGTCCTTCCTGTCTCCCATCCTTCCTAATTTTCTATCAAGCCTTTTGTTTTTGCAGTCTTTGGGATATCCTGATTCTACATATATGTGGGGCACTGATAAATGCATACCAGCATTAGTGACTCAGTCTATATTTTTTTAATGCACTAAGGGCCCAATCCTAAGCAGCACCAATGCAGCAATGAGGTAAGGAACAAACATTCCCTTACCTTGATGAGACGTCCATTACTATCCTCTCCACACACCCACACCCAATGGTGAAATTCAGCCAGTTCTCACCTATTCTGCAGAACTGGTTGCTAATTTTAGGTTGGGAGAGGGAAGAAAGGCAGCGGATGGCCCTGAAGGCCGCCCTGAAGGACATAGAACTGGTTGTTCATTTATTTGAATCCCACCACTGCCCACCCACCCCCTCTCCAGGATGCAGTTCATATCCTGCTTGTATGGCTGCATCAGCACTGGAAAGTCGGATAGGATCGAGCCTCAGGGCAATGTTTTTCCAACTTTCTGTCTTTAAAGAAGTTTGTACAAGATGCTTGTACAAGATGCATTGACCAAGAAATCACTGTGTGTCTTCCACAGAATCCTCTGCAGAGTATAGTATTTTGTTCTAGGATAAACATTTCAAGACTAACATCCTTGACAAAAAGCAAGATTAGGACAAAATGTTATGTAAAAACATTGAACTAAAAACAATTTTTTTAAAAACCCTCACTTGAAAATTCAAAATGTTAACCATCACAAAAGGATTATAACAGGAGTAAGGTCTGCAGTTTCCAAGATGGCTGCTCCCAGCTTTCCGTGACCCACCTGACATCAGGTCACGACCCACCAAGTGGGTCCCAACCCAAAGTTTGAATAACACTGACTTAAGGGATAGAAAGAGGCCAGAGAGGAGGAGCCTGAATGAGGAAGACAAATTGGGAGATAGAATGGGCAAAGGAGAGCGCAGCATGTCCAGTCACTGCAAAAATGAGGTTCAGTTCGGTTTTCCTCCCGAGTTCCTCCCACGTTTCCTCCCATGTACATTTATTTTAAACAAACAGGATTTTTAAAAAATGTACTTTAAGAGCTCAGGGTGGTTTTGAGGGGGTCTTGAGAGACGACAGAATGCCCCCAGAGATACATGAATCTTTGTATTCAAAGCTCATGAAGAATCTTAACTTCTGCTCCTGCATTTCTAGAGGATCAGCAAAGTTCCTTCTGAGAGTCAACTGATCCCACTAGGCTTGGGGTGTCTTCCTTCTTGTTTTAATCTTGATTTCTAATTGCTCTGGTTGCACACATTTTGTTACGGTTTTTTTTTTGGTGGGGGGGGGGAGGAGAGGGAATTGCACACTGGAGTTATGCCATAGTCCAACGGTTCTCAAACCTTTTAGCACTGGAACCTACTTTTTAGAATGTCAGTCTGGCTGGAACCCACCGGAAGCAATGTCATGGCTGGACGTGCCGTTGTGACACCTGCTGCTTTCTTGAGGATCCAGCAATAAGTTGGGTTACTTCTCAGCTATTTTTCCAAAAGCAAAGTGAATCACAAAGGAAACGAAAACCTATTTACAATCTCGACACAAGCAAAATAACCACACAGCCCTCCCTACCCTATCTGTAGGTGCCCCATCTTCCCATATTTTCAGTGATGCTACGTGACCCGCCTGAAATTGGCTCACAACCCACCTAATGGTGCTGACCAACAGTCTGCGAAACACTGTTTAAGGGACTTAAAAGCACCAGATGCTTTTACGTGAGATGTCAAGGCTG
>JAJKFI010000007.1:24869528-24896670 GCA_029204185.1 Lerista edwardsae
AAGACCCTCATGCTGGGAAAGATTGAAGGCAAAAGGAGAAGGGGGCGCCAGAGGATGAGATGGTTGGATAGTGTCACCGAAGCAATGAATATGAAGTTGGGCGAACTCCGGAGGCTAGCGGAGGACAGGGAGGCCTGGCGTGCTGTGGTCCATGGGGTCGCGAAGAGTCGGACACGACTGAGCGACTGAACAACAACAATTATTTCCTGCTGCAAGAAGGCTTACCTCAGGGAGCTGCAAGTCCTTTTCCGTTTGCTTAGCACATACGGGGAAGAGATTTAAACTTTTGCTTTGAGTTAAAGTTCAGGTCTGTGTTACATGTGATCTTGGGGATTAAACGGTGGTTTCAGGTGCTAGTTGGTACATAAATTTGGTTTGAATAAGTCACAGTTCCCCAAGTTCATATGTAACATAGAACATCACCTACAAAATGTATATACCATAGAACAGCTGCTTACGGTAGTTAGTTCAGATTGAAAATGGACACGCTTGTGGGCGCAATCCTACACTGTGCCGGCCTTGTCAGGCTGACATAGCAGGGCAATATCCTAAGGCCCATTAGGAGGCAGCAGCAGTGGCAAAGTGCAGGCCAAGGGGAGGTTTTTCCCTTACACCTGCATAAGCCCTAGTCACCCCTATGGGCCTGCTTGGATCTGTGCCTTCTGTTTTGCAGGGGCAGAGGAACGTGGAAAGGAGTGGCCCGGATCGAGGCCGCTATGGCTGGGGACGGGGTTTAGGATTTGGCACTACGGCTGTCCTGCGTCACAACTGCGGTCTCCACCCACTGCGCTGCCTAGTAACGCTCGGGAATGCCCTGAGCTTTGGCGCTGCCGTGAGCGCCGGCCGAGCCCCTTAGCACCGACACAGTACGGCATGTTTGCGACACCGGCCGGCCGGCGCAAGAGCACAGCGCCGGCGCTAAGTGGGGTTTAGGATTGCGCTGCAAGGATCTCTTGTGTGCCGAAGGTTCAGGGAAGGGGGTTCTGTGGGTCCACAGCATTCTGAGGTTTATTTTCATAGTGGGAAACTGGATTCCTATTACATTTGAACTGGGCTAGTATTTCAGATGCATTTCAAATGCTTCCCTGTCATTTGGTCTGGTTGGAGGGAGATACAACAGAATTTAGTAGGGAGCAACTTCAGTTACATAGCTTTATTTTCATCATATGCAAAAGTAGAAGCCACTTTGAACGAATTCATGAACTTTTGGTTTCCTATAAATGCAAAATGTGAGGGACTGAGTCAGGGATTATTCTTGATATAATATTGCATCTCTGCTTATAATATTGCATTTTAAGTAGTATTTTGCTTATATCTGATAACTCAATTTTAATCTTTTATAATTTCTTAGCGCTTGTATAAAATGTAATATAGATAGGCAGGCGCTCCTTGCTCAAGGTTAAATTACACAAATTGTTTTTTTTGGACAGCTTTTTAGTTCCTGTTTTCACAGATCTAGGAAGTTTCATCTCTGGACTTGGATTAACAAAGCCGCAATTTGAAGGAGGAAACATTTTGCAATTGTTGAACTAACTAATATGCAGCGTGTGTTGATACAGTAAGGGCAGGTCTTGGCAGATTTGTTTCAGATCCAGGAGTCCATCCAAATACATTTGGGGGCCAGTTGCATTTTTCGGTTGTCGGGGTTTTGTGTTTTTAATGCCACTCCCAAACCAATGTTTTGGACCACCAGTAAACTGTAGAGGTTCTATATACAATCTAAACAAGTATAGATAAGAACTCTGTGCACGTCTCCTAGCTTCAAAATGGTCAGAGGGAGACATGGGGGAGCATGCACTCAATGCAGCCAGTTTCCTTCCTCCCTCTCCCATACTGCCCCAAGAAGGGGCAGTAGATCCAGATTCCTTCCACCCCATGCCCATCTTGTTCTTGTTTGTGCCATCTTTCCTCATCCTGATGATCTCTTTAAGAGCGCAGTCCTGTGCCCCCTTTGCGCTGGCGCTGCGCTCTTGCCCCGGCCGAACGCTGTCGCAAAAATGCTGTGAAGTGTGTCTGCGGTAGTGCTAAGGCGCTGGACTGGTGCACGCAGCAGCTCCAACGCTTGGGCACTGCTGTGACCGTCGGCAGTGCCGGCCGTGTGCCTGTCAAGCATCAGCGGCACTCGGTCGGCGCAGGGCCTCCGCGAGGGCGTTCCAGAGGTGTTCTGGGGGTGTAACTGGGCGGCGCAGTGGGCGGAGATGGGGGTTGTGACACAAGACGGCCGTAGTGCCAAATCCTAAACCCTGCCCCCAGCCTCGGCAGCCCTGATTCAGGCCGCTCCTGCGCACCTGCACCTGCTCCTGGAAAACAGCAGGCGCAGATCTGAGCAGCCCCATTGGGATGACTGGGGCTTACGCGAGTGTAAGGGAAAAACCTCCCCTTGGCCTGCACTTCACTGCTGCCGCCTCCTAATGGGCTTTAGGATACAGCCCTGCTATGTCGGCCTTACTATGTCGGCCTTACTTAGGACTGGGCTGTCAGTCTGCTGGTGCTCACCACTAACATTTGGAGGTACGGTGGCCAAAAGGGTAAACTTGGTTGGGTAATGCATGGAAACGGTTCACAGGTGCAGGCAGCTAGTGGACCGCGGTGGAGGTGGGCTGCAAGAGTGGGTATTTGCTTGAGCAGTGGTTGATGTGGAAAGAGAGCATCCCATTGCCTGGACTCTTCCTTACCATCCCTGGCGGGATGGGGGGGGGGGAGAAGGGACACATCATGCAGTGTAGTTGCATCATTGCCCCTTACAAAGTTTGAAAGCAACTGAAGCCTCACAGTAGGAAAAAAATTGCATTAATCCACTTAGACGTCATTTAATTAGTCTAAAACAACTCTTAATAGCCTCCAACTGCTTCCCAAACTTCCTTCCCCCTTCTCCTTGCAGTAGTGGTTGTCCACTTGCCCTGGCCGTAGCCACTTAGAGCCAGGAGGAAGATTCTTTTCAGAGTGGGTTATTTCGATCTGAGAAGGGGAACTGCTGCACTATAAACACCAAAACTTTGCAACATACAGGTGGAAAATATTTGTTATGAATGTATGGTTTGTGGATTCAGGTCGAAATCCAGCACTCTCAACTTTGGCAATGACCAGCCAGGTGCATTTCAAAAGCTGGAAAAGGGAGCCCGATGATAATGAATGTGTACTCTGTCATGGACATCTGCAATTACTGATGTGTTGCCTCTGTGCAGGATCCATTGGCAGATCAGTTCCCTTCAAATATATCTAATCCTTAAAAAAACAAAGAACCTATACTAGTCCTGTAACTGTCACCCACTTCTGGCAATAAAATATGGCCTTAACTTGTACAATATTTTGTGTTTGGCAGCTTGTAATAATGTGCTCACTGAGTTTTTCTCATATTCCAAAATTTTTGGCATCCTTTTTATAATTGGCCTTCTCAAAATGCAAGTGTTCTAAAGGCAGATGCAATACACTGAAGGATTTGAATCACATGTTTTTGACAACGAGGAATCACAAATCAAATTTAATTTTTAGGCGACGTCAAAATAGGCAGAATGCAAAAAAGTCTTAAAATTTTTCTTTTCATTGGAGTTGCTCTTAGAAATACGTTCAACTTCATTGTGGAGGATCATGGTAAGAACACTATTTGAGATTCTCCAAACTCCAGCCTGCAGACCGGATCCACAGACCATTGTTTCCTTCCGCTCAGTGACCCGCATTTCCTGTTCCCCTGGGGAGTGTTGGGAAAGTTGTGACTACAGCTTGGAGGAAATATATAACAGGAGACGACATGACGCCATTTTCTTGAAGCCAAGGACTTACAAAAATGGCTGACTCAGATCATTGCTGCGAAGGAGGAGGATTGCCGTGAATTCACAAATAAAAATCTCCCTGCATGTGTGTAAAAGTTAATCTCAACGTCTTTAAGCCTGCCTGCATGTTCTGCATACGGGTGTGCGAATCGCTGAACGAAAAATGGGATTTAATTTCCACGGAAAGATTCATGTATTCACATTACATCGGTCCTACATATTTATCTACTTTTTGCCCACCCTCCCCTTTTTTTCTTTCCTTCCCTTTCACACTTTATTTTTGCTTGTGTAGATTTAAATAAAGTCTGTCAAAATAGTGCAATCTGAGTTTAAATAGACAGCATTTCGTCCAGTGTGTTCAGTAATATAATTATGCGGAATTAAACCTTGTAAGTGCATATTAACTCATAATAAGGTTACCAGTAAATGTTTCTCCACGATCACACGTTTTTATTTTTGTAAGTTTTTATTTTAGGAATAAACTATTCAGTCCTAAACAGTACGAGAAAAGCAATCTGAAATGCTTGGAATGAGCAATGTTTTGCAAGTACCAACATGGCTGCTAAGCCCGCCCCCTGGCTTCACTTGGCTCCAATATCTTTCTTAAGGCATACCGCCTCCAGTTATATATTTCCTCCAAGGACTACAGCCCCCAGTGTCTCTGTGGCCAGCTGCTTCCTGGTTCTGTCGTCCCAACATGCTGTGCACGTCCTGTTCTGGGCAGGCACGACTGACCACAGTGATACTTGGGGTATTACATCACAACTTTGCAATGCTCCCTGGCAGAATGAAAAGTGTCAGTTGCACCGGGGAGCCTTTTTGGCACTGTAGCAGTCTCCAGTTTGGGGATCCCTGATCTAGGGGATAACATAGCTCCAGGCTTGATTTCAGAGGCAAAATTCATGTAGAGCAAGATTAAGGGTCCAGTCTTACCCAACTTTCCAGAGCCAATGCAGCCATATGAACGGGGCATGCACTGCATGCTGCAGTGGGAGAGGCAGTTCTGGAGCCTTCCTCAAGGTAAGGGAACATTTATGCCCTTACCTTAGGGCTGCATAGTGGATGCATTGGCAAGTGGAGTATTGAATAGGTTTGGGCTCTGACTTATTTCCAGTTTGCCCCTAAAAGTACTGAAATATTTGAAAAAACTTTTAGGGGCAAATTGGAAATAAGCCAGGAGTTGTTGGTTTCAGGGGCGGTTCTAGTTGAAAGGGCACCCAATGAAAGCGCGCCCCATGGGGGCACGCGACATCACGACGTCGTGACGTCATGACGTGGCGCTGTGCGACGCCCCGCCCTAAGAGGCGGGGGCGGGGTGTCGCGTTCTCTGCACTCCGGCTGGCCTTAAAGAGCCAGCTGGAGCGTGGCAAATGTGGCGCCCCGTCCCCCGCTCCAAGAGGTGGGAGGGGGCACCGGGTGGCAGCGCGTTCTCCGCACTCCGGCTGGCTCTTTAAGGCCAGCTGGAGCATGGAGAATGTGGCGCTGCGCGACACCCCGCCCCTGCCCTAAGAGGCGGGAGGGGGCGCCAGGCGGCAGCACATTCTCTGCGCTCTGGCTGGCCTTAAAGAGCCAGCCGGAGCGCGGAGAACACGGCGCCCCGTCCCCCGCTCCAAGAGGTGGGAGGGGGCGCCGGGTGGCAGCGCATTCTCTGCACTCCGGCTGGCTCTTCAAGGCACCTCTGCACCCCCGGCGGCGCAGGGCCGGGGCAGGCCGCGGGCGCCATTTTGGGGGCGTGGCGCTCCATGGTTATGGCACCCACTCCCAAGATGGCGCCCATGGCTTGTGCCCCCCTAGCACCCCCTAGATCCGCGCCTGGTTGGTTTGTATGTTGGTATGCGAGACATACAGGCGATTTTGATTTTGCTTGTGATGGGGAGTAGACTTTGCCTGCTTCTCCATTGACCATCTCCTTTCCAAGTCCAGCTGTGCTGCTGCCTGAAGGCTAGACTCACATGCCAGGAGGCCTGAAGGCAGCGTGCCACTGGGGAAGAAGAGGCATCTTTAGGTGAGTCTTGAGTTGCTGCCCTTGGTTAGTGTGGGTGATTGCACCCCTATCCCTTGGATGCAGGACTGTCTGCATGCAGGAGACAGTCCCTTGGATGCAGGAGCATGTGAATTAGAAATAGAGGTTATGTTTGCATCAGTTTTCAGGCTTCACTGTGATGACAGGGTGGAAAAGAAAGGAGCGAAAGGGGAATTTTATGTAGGCACATCCAATAGTGTAGCTGGGGGGGAGAGGAGGTCTGCTAAGTATTAAAGGCACCTCAATGAACCGTGTAAGTGGCCCCTCCCTCTTGTCGTCAGAGTTGTTCTGGGCAGCAGCAGCAACACGGAGGCATCTGATGGCAAGGGCTACTTACATGGCGCATTGAGGTGCCTGCAGTATTTAGCGTGCCATGCCCCTTATGCTACTGGGCACACCCTTTTATGACGACTAAGAAAATTGAGACTGTCCTCAGACCTTATATTTCTGTTCAATTTCATCTTCCTCAGTTGTGCTGCACATTGCACATTTCAGATTTTCTGGGTCCAACTTGGTACATTTGGCTTCACTGCACTTTATCACAGCTTGAAAGAGCAAATGCTTGTGGTGGCTGCCTGTCTCCACTAAGCGCTTGAGAATATTGCTTCTGCTAGGGGTACGCTGTGTTCTCTCTTATTTATTTTCTCAGATCTGAATGTTGGCGTTGTGCACAGATTTGTTTGCTTGACTCCCACGTAACCTAGAAATGATGGAATTTCCTATAGAACTTTCTTTACTACTTAATAAAGGAAAGGTTTACTATTAGCCCCTGAGGGTAAACCCCAGTAGGTTATCTTAAAAACTCCCAGTTGTGTGTTTCGTTCCTGTCTAGATAAAGGGCAGGAGGTGTGGACTGATGGTTGAGCTGCTGGTACTGCCTGAAGCTAAGCAGGAAAACCTGCGGTTTGCTTTTGGATGGGAGACGAATGCCAGGCTGTGACAAGCTGCAGGACCTGTGGTGGCAGAACAGAGTCGCTGTGGAGCTGATTAGCTCACCGCAAGTGAGAGTTGCGGTGGAGGTTGTGAGGAGGCCAGCCGGCAAAAAAGGTTGAGGACCTGTCCAGGCTTGACTTGCGATTGCCTGCTGAGGCTTGATGGCAGGCAGCCAATGGAGAGAACCACACTGTGAAGGCAACATCTGGGCCTGAGGATTGGCAGATCACAAGAATACTGTAGATTTGTAAAAACCCCATTGAAAAAAATGGTGGTTTAGACTAGCCTGCTCATGTAAGCCACCTTGGTTCGCATTTGCGAACTGCCTTGTAAGCATTTGCTTCGGCATGGGAAAGGCGGGATATCAATTCTTCAAATAAATAAAATAAATAAATACAGCATTTTGGAAGATCAAAGCATGATGGGTTCTTAACTGCAGTTAGCACAAACTGTAGTTTAGCTTGATGTCTGAATAGAGGGTGCAATCTTAACCTGGAGTTAGGTTGGCACAAGTTGCCCAGAAGTGTTAAGTGTGTTTGCACCACACTTGGGAGTCAGGGAGGTTGGTGCACGGATGTGAGAGTGGTCCAAATGCACTTTATGGTACACTTGCAACATTCCTGGGCCAACAGAAGTGACTTGTGCTGCCTAAAGCTTGGGCCTAAATTGGCCAAAAGCTGACTGCAAATGGAAGTTAAACAGCTCCATCGTAATTAAATAGGAGACACGGACTTGATCTTAGCACAGTCTCAGAGAAGCTCAAGTGACAGCACCCAAGACCAATATCCTCAGACTCAAGAAAAGGTTCTGCTTCCTATGAGTTTATCTTTTGGACAGCTGAATTGGCCCTCACACTGAGAATCCCAGGTATGTAAGATCATGGGACAACTCTCAAGTCAAACCATGTATTAGGTGGCATGGCTTGTTCTATTTCGCCTTCTGGTCATCTAAAATGCAGTTTTGCAACACAAACTTACTTTAAAATATGCAGAAGTCCTTGGGAATGAAAAAAAAATCATGCTAATCCAAAAAGCGGGGTCACAATCATGTAAAATGTTACTATACGTACGTGGCTTGTTTCTGCTATATACCCTCTAGGAAACTGAGGGCGCTTTCCCGAGCATCCATCTGGCTAGCGCATGTCGGTTGTGCCAGCAGAAGAACGATGTAAACGTGTTGTAAGGCACATTTGCACCACTACAGGAGGGAGGGGGGCCGGTGAGGACGGGCAACCCAGGGCTGCGATGGCTGAGTTCAACCAGCACAGAGCCCCCGGAGAGGGCAGGGGGAAGGCAGGTGGACCAGGGTGCAGGGAGGGCAGAAAGAGGGCGGGAGCACAGGTGGGCTGGCCCAGGGAGGGGGGGGAGGGTGGATCCAGCACTTATGCCGGGTCCTAACCCCCGGCCCGGTTGGCCTTGCATGGGACTCTTGGATTTATTTCGCTGGCACTGATCCGAGAAGCCCTATTGGGGCTACTGTGGGCTGCCTCAGTGAAAGGGGAAAATATCCCGGGCAGCCTCCGTTTGCCTCCTACACTGCGCTGGATACATTGCAGGCCTGCCCGTTTCAGCACAGTATGCGATTGAGTTGCCCTTTATTTCAGGGTAGACCGGTTCCCCACACAGCAGTAATCAAATTAACAGAACAGGGTTTCACAATATATCTTGATGCCATAGTACTGTTTAGAGCAGGTTTGCCCACTTTTATCCTAGCATTTTTTTGCCAACAGGTTTACGAGGGAGCAAGCCCGCGTCCTGATCTATTCAAATAAACAGTACAGATCCATTTGCTTTAAAAATCACAGACTTTTCTGTCTGCTAGAAAAAATAAAATAAAATAAAGCTAGTTTAAACTCTGACATTTCCTTTTTTTAGCACTTCAAAATGTATTGGAAAGGGACAGCTTGTTCGATAAGGCAAAAAAAAATTATGTAATGCTGGAAACTTTTAGAAAGGAAATGCTGAACAGATGGAAATCCAGCCTACAATGTTGCCAATTTGTGCATTTTCATTATAGGATTTTGATATTTTGGTGTTTATTTAAAGGGGCCTCATGAATTTCTGAGTTCTATTTTCATATCAAGAAGTTTTTCTTTATCCAACTAAGGTACTCGTCATCTTAAAATTTCACATTTCAAATTGGACTGGATCCAAAAATATAAAAGCAAACAACAAAAGTAGAAGGAAGCTTGCAGAACTGACTTCATTACCCTTCCCACCTCAGCCTCCAAGATCCCCACGATCTATTCCTGTTAAAGTACCCTCAAGAAAAGAATAAGATGTAGCATGGAGCATTGGAAGGGAGAACATCCATAAAATCAATCAATCAATCAAAAAGTATTTATATACCGCTTTTCAGCATGAAGTTCCCAAAGCGGTTTACAGGCAAATAATAATAAAGTTAAATGACTCCCTGTTCCAAAGGGGCCCACAATCTAAAAAATGCAGAACACCCCCAGCAACAGCCTCTAGAAAAGACACTGTGCAGGGGTGAAGAGGGGCAGTTACTCTCCCCCTGCTAAATATAAGAGGAGCACCACTTGGAAAAGTGCCTCTTGCCCAGGTAGCAGGGGTTAATGAGGCTCCTGCATGAGCCCATTTTCAGCATATTTCCTCCCCCCACTGCAGTCCTTGAACTAAGAGAGATGAAGGGTATAAAGTGCACAGGTCAAAACCACCCATATGCAGTCTGGGTGCCAGGATTATCCTGGCAAATTCAGAGGATGGCATCTCTTAGACCAGCCATTCTCAACCATTTTGGTGTGCCGCAAATGGTCTACAGGTGTGCTGTGGGAATATGGGGATCATTTATTAGTAGGGCCATTGGGGGAGTGAGCCCCCCAAGAGCATCACGGTGTTCCTTGTCAATTGTCAAAAAGCTGGCGGTGTGCCTTGACCATTTTAGCACCTTGCCAGTGTGCCATAAGATGAAAAAGATTGAAAATCTCTGTCTTAGACCCTAGCACCTATAAGGACCTGTTATAAGGACCCTGATTCTAGTAGCCACCAATAACAAGAGACCTACTGACTCAGGACAGTATCTGCGTGTTGGATTCACTTGTAGTGTCACTTATGACCTCTAGTTTAGTGATTCTTAATCCCTGCCACAATTACGTCTTTATTTCAGATAATCCCTAATACTTTAGTTGGTTGTTCTTGCACCTACTCAGGTTACACCCACACTAGTGATTCTACACTAGGGCTCTTTCAGTGTGCTGAACCACTGCTATTTTGCATTTAGTTGGAAGCAGAATTGAAACAGTGATTTTGAAAGGCACTTAATGTAGTCCTTTGTGACACAGGGGTGCCCTCCCCCGTGGCCAAGATCCTTCTGAAATGTTTACTCAGAAACCAGTTCCAATCAGCAAGTGTCCTTTTCCATGTCCCTTGAATGCCTCAGCTTTTAAGTGCAACGGGTGTTGTTGTGGCTGTGCAAAGAGGAAGCTTTCAGTTTTAAAGTCCTGGAGCCAGTGGCGTCATGCTGCCTGGAGCGCTAAAAAGCCTCAACGGTGCTTTGTCTGTTCTAACCAAAGAGGGTGGAACTGCTGTTACTTTCCTTCTTTGGGGTTTTCTGAACTCCCAAAAGAAACAGAAGCAGCCTGTAGAAAACATGGGAAATTAATAGTTTTCTGGTGGTGGTATTTCAAAAAGTAAGCAAGCAAAGAGTGGCAGTTCCAAAATAAGAATCTAGTTAATTATAATACAGTCAGTCCTCATTATCTGCTAGGGTTAGGTTCCTGGAAATTCTTACAGATAGCAAATTCACAAAAAAATGAACCATTGATGCTCCGGGATCCATGGGGTTGGGTGCAAGGGGTACCTTATCTGCCATCAGAAGAATACAGCAGAGACTCTCAGGAAACCAGCAGAGTGCGGCAGGAACTGCCAAAAGACCTCTAAATACTGCAGGGACCTTCCAAAGGCTGCAGGGATCTTTAGAATGGCACCTGTGACCAGCAAGGACTCCTTAAACGTGGCCGGTGGATGCTTCTGCTGGCCATTTCGAAGGGGTCAGTGCTGGTTGCAGGTGGCATTCTGAAGGTCCCTGCAGCCTTTGGAAGATCTGTGCATAGTGGATAACGAGGACAGATACAAGGTAAGTAGCAATTCTGCCTCTCACAGATAAGTGAATTAGCCTATAAAGAGGACTGACTACTTTTGTAGTGAAAAACATAGGTGCCTTCAGAAACATAAGTGGCCTCATGGAAGTCAGTTTAGTGGAAAAGACCCAGATGATCAGCCTTGCCCATGTCAGATGCAAACCCCCCTCCCCTGCATGGGATCCCCACATAGAAAAGCGGCTCCTAGGCAGCTCTGTCGCCTTTCTCTCTGAAGGGCACCACATTCGCCAGAGAGAGAGCAAGTGTGCCTCTTTTCAGGCATTCCGTTTTCCAGCAAGACCTTGAAAAATAAAGAATAAGCTTTATCAGCTTCCCGATCTGAATTATATACAGAAGTTCTAGAAATATCATGAGCTACAGTGTTGAGTGTACATTGCTAAAGGAAGGTCATCTGATTCACCTCCTGGTAAAGGTTGAAAATGAGTCAGTCACACAAACCAGCCCCCTCTCTTCGGTCTGTTGTCGTCGTCTTGAAGGAGCTTTCAGAAACTCTGGTATGGTTTACAGTGACTTCTACCATCCTTTAGCCCTGAAATCTCAAACTGATGCTGTGCTGGAACACAGCTTAGCTAAGAGGTGCTGCATTTTGATCTTCAAAATAAAGTAATGCTGCGTCCTGCATCTTTTCTTATTAAGAAAAGTGTCTCTCTTAAGGGACACGTTTATTTCAAACTACTGTCCTGTATTTCTGTTCATCTTCTGTAGTCTGTATTTCATAGTCTTTGCTTATTTGATAAAACAACATCCTTCTAGGGTTACTATTTGTCTTGGAGAAGGAAACGGGTAAAAGTGCAGAGACTAATCTTAATCACAAATGGGCTCAGGCTTTCATCTTTAAGCACAGTGTTAATCCTTTTAGCAGTCCCACTGTTGTTAATGATTTGCTAGAGGTTGCACGCTGTGTTTCAAAGCACATGCACGTTTCATAGTGTTCCGAAAATAGGTGCATTCAGTCCTTCTAGTCAACACATTCTGTGGCTTTAAACCAGCCTGATTTCCACCTGCAAAATGTGACAGATGGAACCAGCTATGCAGAAGGCAAAGCTGTCTTCCTGCTTGACAAAGGGATGTTCCTTTCAGGGACAAAATATCTACCTTGGCCAGAGTATTTGCAGGCTCTTCAAATGGGTGTGTGGCGTTCAAATGTTTGTTTTTTCAGAAAGATCAGTCAAGGGTCCCAATGAGTTTGGACCTTGGTTTTCCCCGAGGGGACAATTTTTATACAAGTGCGTATCTGTTCTCTTGGCATGAATCAAAAACTGGCAAAACCTGAACCTTGCTCTTGGGAAGTTCCACTGAGAGCTGATACCGTTGCTGGGTTTGCACTATTCTTTGCCCTGCGGAGGACTGTGGCGTTGAGGGTTGACCAGCATGTGGCAGCTGTGGAGAGGGAAAAGTCCCTTCTGTGGGTCATGAGGGGCAAAAAAGGGACAAACAAAATAGAGTCCTGGCACAATTTTATTATGAGGAAAGGCAAAAGTTTGGGCTTTTTAGCTTGGGGAAAAAGGTGCTTGGGTCATGACTGAGACATTAAAAATATGCATGGGGCAGAGAGAGTTGAGAAAAATGTATCACAGAATTTTAGAATAATGTATATAATGAAATTTAATGAAATTGTGACTGAGTGAGCTCCCGTTGCTTGTCCCAGCTCCTGCCAACCTAGCAGTTCGAAAGCACCTAAAAAAATTGCAAGTAGATAAATAGGGACCACTTCGGTGGGAAGGTAACGGCGTTCCGTGCGCTACGGCGTAGAGTTATGCTGGCCACATGATTGGACAAAAACGCCGGCTCTACAGGCTTTGAAACGGAGATGAGCACCGCCCCCTACAGTCGGTCACGACTAGACCATTCGGTCGTGGGGAAACCTTTACCTTTTTATATAATGAAATTATTTAGTGAGGTTTAGGGCAGACCAAAGAAGATTTGGCATCATCATTTGTTGTGAAGTTCATTTTCACCAGATGGCTTTAAGAGGAGCCTGGAAAAATTATTGGAGGACAGGTTATGACGATTATGTACTATGTCCAGGTTTAGTGGTAGTATGAATGCCAGTATGGAGCTTTGGTGGGCGAGAAATAGTTCTTCTGGTTGTAGGCTTCCCAGTGGCAGCTGGTGGGTCACTGAGGGAAACAGAACACTGGCCTTTGACCTGAACTAGCAGGACCTTCCTTACGTTCTAAGAGTTGCAGGTGGTATTATTACAGGGCTGCCATCACTGAGGGTGCTCGACACCAAAATGTCAGCTGTGGTCTTCACAGATTAGACCAGTGGTTCCCAAACTGTGTGCTGCGGTGCACTCACGGGGGCACTCCCACATTGCCCCACCTACTGGCTCTCCCAAACACCATCTTGGACCTTGTGAGATTTCATGAGATCCAAGATGGTGGTGCCTGTCTTGAGTCAAGAAGAAGAGGCTGCAGGCACACCGTGATCCTGGTAGGTTTGGGAACAACTGGACTAGGCCTTTAGTATAAAGGGCACCTGCTTAGTTGTATGCTTGGCATGTATGAACCCATGGGTGCAAAGTCTGAACGCGTCATGAAGACAATGAGCACTGATGAAGGAGCAGAGAGATTAGCTCCGAAAACCCTTCTTTTCACCCATGGGGCCTGGAATTCAACAGACCTTGAAGACGAGAAGAGCAAGATGAAGCAAACCCAGTTTAGTTTCCTCAGAGGAAGATTGAGAGAAGCAGTCAATGAACACAAACTCATAGCTGGATGGTGGTGATTTTGATAAGGCAGAGTGACTTTTTTAGAACTGAATGAATACTTAGTTGCTGTAATCTTCCACTCTTTTCTCACTTTGCCCTTTTTACCTAATCTTCCCCATCCTCTGTTACCAGCTTTTCATAGTCGAGTCAGATAGCTAATACAATGATATGCTGTCCATCCACATTATAGCTCTCTTGGATTCCTCTCCCCTCTCTTTAAGGAACTCTCACACATACATGGAGTCAGAAAAGGCCTTTGTCAAGGCTCTATACTAGCAGTGCAATAGGTGTTACATATGTGTGCACTCTCTTTTTTTCTGCTGTTAAATCTAGTAATGAGGCTAAGGAAGTCTGGCACTACAGAGGCTACCAATCTTTGTATTGCCTTAAAACAGTGGTTCTCAAACTTTTTAGCACCGGGATCCACTTTTTAGAATGACCATTTGTCTATGACCCACTGGAAGTGATGTCGTGGCCGGAAGTGCCGTCATTGTGATGCCAGAGCCTGCTGCTTTTCTTATTTCTTAGTCATTTTCCAATAGCAAAGTGAACCAGAAAGAAAAAAGCCTATTTACAACCTTGACACAAGCAAAACAACCACACAGCCCTCCTCCTTTCCAGCATCCCATCTTCCCATATTTTCAATATGGCTGCTTTATGTGGAGACCCATCTGAATTGACTCATAAGAACGTAAGAAGAGCCCTGCTGGATCAGGCCAAAGGCCCATCCAGTCCATCTCCCTGTATCTCACAACGGCCCACCAGGTGCCCCAGGGAGGCAGGAGACAACAAGATGCTTGCATCCTGTTGCCACTCCCTTGCACCCGGTACTCTGAAATAGCCTACTACTAATGTAAGGAGGTTGCACAATCCATCATGGCCTATAGCCCACGATGGACTTTTCCTCCAGAAATCCGTCCAATCCCCTCTTAAAGGCATCTAGACCAGATGCCATCACCACCTCCTGTGGCAGAGAATTCCACAGATTAACTACCTGCTGGGTAAAAAAGTACTTCGTTTTATCTGTTTTAACTCTCCCAACCCTCAGTTTTAGCGGATGCCCCCTGATTCTGGTGTTCTGAAAGAGGGAAAAGAACATCCCTCTATCGACTCCATCCCTTCCGTGCATAATTTTGTGATCCACTCGTGATCCACTGATGGGTCCCAACCCACAATTTGGGAACTACTGCTTTAAAAGGTTAGGAGAGGAAACAGTGGTGACTTGTCAGTGGTAGGTGCACACAGATAGCATGGCTTTTCTTCAGTGTTGTGGACTTTGAATTTTGCTAAGCTCAAAGTGAACGACAAAGAACTAAATTTCCAATCTCTTCCAGCCCGTTCTAGTCCTTCTATATTCATTTTTTGTATTTGGATCATGGTTCTTTGACCTCTACCTGACCTTTTAAAGTCTCTCTTGTGGGTAGCATTCCATTTTTAATTCAAAAAAACACATTTAATAACTTGGTTAATATGACAAGCCCCTTTGCCAGGGAAAGTGCAGGTTTGTATCATTTTTATTCTGTTTGTTTTAGAAGCAAATACCCGTGTTTGTGTTGCTTCTTGTATGCTGTCCATTACAGTCAGTAGCTCTGATCCATCTAAAGTTAGTCAGACTTGAAAGCTGAACAGATTTCTATCCCTTATGTCAGTTTGAGCGCCATCCTAACCTATGCTGGAGCAGGCTGACCTATGCTGTATCCTAATGCAGGATTGTGACATGTTTGTGAATATGTTTGTGACAGCGCTGGTCTGGCGCAAGAGCTCTGCGCTGGCGCAACAACTTAATGGGGTTAGGATTGCACTCTTGTACTGTACATCATCTCACTGATCTAACTCTGTCCCCTAAAAATCTTGCACTCATTACTGTTCCTTTGCGGTCCACAAATATTGGCTGACACTGTAACTCACCATTATTTGTGGTTGCCGCAATTCCTTTTGAGAGAGAGAGAGAGAGAGAGAGAGAGAGAGAGAGAGAGAGAGAGAGACTCAGTATACAATAGGCTGGGAGATGTTTGAAAATGGTGAGAATATGCCTTGGTCTAACTGTCATGCTATGTAATGCTTGTAACTCTACATGCTGCTCCATTCTGTCATTTTGCTGTTTTAATGCACTAGGAAGGAGGAGCATTTTGGAACTGGAATGCACAGAGGACTCCGAGGAAGTGTCCATCTCCCACTTTGCGCTAAGTGGAGAGACACTGGAAAGTGGCAAGAGTTTCGCCACAAAGTATGGAGCAAAATGAGTGAAGGACTTTGCCAGTGCCAAAGCACGGTTGGACTGGGATAGGCTACGGGTCAACAACATTAATGGCTGACTAACTTCAAAGCCCAGTGCAAAATGAGAGGGGCCAATCTCTCCTCTTCTCTGGGTGCTCTGGGAGAGTGAAATCACTCATTTTTCTCTTTTTCCCAGTCCGTGGGTTGCAACCTACCATTGGGAGGATTTCCTGGGCCATTAAGGGAAGTGTCCCAGGGATGATGCCCAACAGCACTGCAGCGATGGTGGAGCTGTGCGCACCCAGGGGTTGCTTATCAAGGAGGGTCCTGCTGGCTTCTGGGAAGATCTGGGAAGCCTGCAGGTCCCTCTGCAAGCCTCCCTGAGGAAGTAAAAAGCCTCGTTTTTCACCCGGAAAGCAGTTCCTGTTTTTGCCCAATCTTCCAGCCGTTGCAAATTGGTAGTCTTGTGCCTTCCCCAAGGCCTCCGTGTGAGCCGGAGAACGCAGGTAGGGGTGAGATCTGTCCAGTGGTGTCATTCAAATGATTTAGGAACAGGAACTCACTTTTGATTGGCACTTGTCGGGAACCCGGAACCAGTCACGGAGCCTGTTAGGATCCGGAATGCCCGTTCTGGTCCGTTCCCCCTGAATGACATCACTGCCTTTAACCCTCTGAGTGCCGGCCAACCAAGAAGAAAAGCTCTTTGCAGAGGAAGTGGGAGGGGGGGAGGGAGAGTGAAGTGGGCGGAGTCAGCCCTAATTTTAACTAGTGGAACTGAGTTCCCCCGCGTTCCCCCTGCATGACATCACTGGGTCTGTCTTTCCTACCCTGCACAGACTGAGCAGCCCGCTGCTTGAGACCTCTGAGAGGTACAGAAAAGTCAGGGGAAGGATCTTTTCGCTTTGCTTCTGTCCAGTACAACTGTGTTGCCAGGGGGGACACTTCTAGGTCCCAGTGACTTCTGTCTTTGCAATGAGAATTTAAATTCTGTCTTTAATAATTATTTGGTACGTTACATGTGTTAAGCGTGACATCTGTGCACCAAAACCACCACAAGTGGCACTAAGAACTGTGCTGTAATTGCCAATTTATTTCAGAACACCCCCAATGCCACCACTGCATAGAAGCTACTGCTGATCTTTTCTGAGCTAAGGCTCATTTGAGGCTAATAATGCTTTATACATGTTATCAATCATTTGAATCATCCACTCGAGCAGGAAAAAAAATTGATTTTAATGAAGCTGATGTTGGCTTACGGGGTAATTTTTCCCTGTGTACATTCTTTGAAGAAGCCTAGTATTTCCAGGCATTGCTTTTCCTCAATTTGTTCCATAAGCCTTTTTTTTTTTTGCTTTATTATGACATTTCTGTGGAATCTATCAGTCATTTTTCATTATTTTGAAAAAATAAAATATTTTGAAAAATAATGCTTTTTAATTTTGCATAATGCCTGTTTCGGCTGCGGGTGATGAAAATAATTCCAATTTGGAAATATTATCCTTAATATGCCCAGTGATACTATCTGTGTTGATTCATTTCTTTAATTTGGTGGTATCTCCGGCCCCGGCCCCCCGGAGATTCGGGGGGGCGAGGCTGGTGTGATTTTCTTTTTAGGATTTGCTCATTTTATTTTCCACTTCGAAATGAAGTTTGAGAACATGTGTTTTAATAATATAAGGAGAGTGACAGCAAAGCCCATATGTGTAAATTGGGCAACTTTCCCCCCCCCCCCATGGGTTGGGCCGGGTGGGGGTTGGGTGGGGGGTAGCAACAGTTAGAATTTATAAGATTGCTTAAACTTCACCAAAGAAAGCTGAGCTGTTTGGAACAGCGTTGATATAACAGAGTGGTATTCCCAGTTAAATGCAAGATGAAAAAATTGGCAGTAGTCTTTTGCAGTGGCTTCCTCCTAAAATCCCTTTCCACTTTGGTTATCCATAATAAGTACAGGATAAGCCACACTCTTCTTTCAGCAGCCGATAGGAACATTGGTTTTGCTGTTTAATAGTCTAGCCCCTCTGAGCCACTGTATGAGCACAGTGGGAGGACACAAGTGTCTCTGTGCCTGCTTGAGGGCACACAGTTGTGTCTTTGCACCAGTGCTGGAATGCACCCAGCTGTCTTTTGTTGCTAGAACAGTGGTAGGATCAGCAAGGTTACCGGACAAAGACGGTCTGCTATAGATCATATGCTACAACCTACAATCCCATTCAATCCCATTTGCCATGCAGAAATTGTGAGTTGGAACAGTACAATTCTGCTTGTGCATCATCGGGCAGGAAAAATCAGTCTATAGGATTAAGAATCATAGTCTGCTAGTTTTGGACGTAAGAGATCTTCTACTTGCTTGTGTATGTATTTACTTGATCTCACTAAATTATGTGTGGCTTGTGTTTAGGATTAGAAGAAGAATAAACAATAATAGAAATCTAGAATCTTTCAATGGGGAAAGATGTGACCTTTATGAATAGATACGTATATATATTGGAAGCGTTATTTCTTGTATTAGTGAAATACAGTATTTTTAACCTCTTAAATATGGGTACCATTCTAAAAATCAATGGCTTTCACATTCTTCCGTAATGCAGCCATAAATCTTTGGAGCAGGATCTACGTTTTCTGTGTGTTTGCACAGAGTCTTGCTAACATCGGGGGGGTTCAGTTCATTCCCCACTCCCCCTGGTGTGTAAGCTGGGTCCACTAGAGCTGAATTTTTAATGGCATGCTCTTGTGTACACCGGGATGCCTTTGTTTGCTGAATTTAAATAAATGGTGTGCAGCAGAACTTGTTCTTCATACAATTGAGCGCACTGATCTGACAAATGGTTCCGCATGGATTTTGAAACTGTGCTGAACAGTCTGTGTGCGACCTCCCGATTCCGGAGGAAGTGCCGCTGAGCAAGGACTAAAACCATCGCTTTCTGTTGTCACTTTGTTCACTTTGCCTACTCCTTTTCCCCACCACATTCTTCTCTCATTCATACCAGACCCCACATTAATTATCTGTTCCTTTTCCTCGCTATTTATTTCATTTTGCCAGCCTCCTCTTCATAACTTGTGAGCATCACCCTGCATTTTCATTGTTCGTGTCTGAGTGTCACAAGGGAAGAGGAAAGTGGCAACGAACGGCACGGTCTGCAGACGAGGGAGCAATCTAACCATCAGCATGGGAAATTTAGGCATCAGTGTGATGGTAAAATTAGCTGGTCTAAATATAACCTGATAACGTTCACCTTTTAAAAGTATCATCTGCACATTTTAGCTTGTCAGAGTCTTCAAAGACTTTTTTTTTGTTTGCTTGTTTTCCTTTGTTAAGAGATACCGATATGGGACCGAATGCTCAAGGAAGAAAAAGAAGGTTCGTGCCTTGGAGATTCAGTAACAGGGAAGAGACAACTGGGATCTATAGTGGAGAATTCCATATTGATCACAACTGTGGGCGCAATCCTAACCAACTTTCCAGCACTGACATAGCTGTACCAATGGGGCATGTGCTGCATCCATCAGTGGAGTGGTATTCGTGGAGGCCTCCTCAAGATAAGGAAATGTTTGTTCCCTTACCTCAGAGCTGCATTGCCCTTGCCCTGGTGCTGGAAAGTTGCTTAGGATTGGGCCCTGTGAAACCCTTGAATATTCAATCCCCGCGACCAGTGACTAGGGCTTTGAGCCCCTCAGCGCAGGCGGAACAAGCATACCACGGGCACTTGTGTTTCCAATGGTGCTGTAAGGCACCTCTAGCGCCAGCGGTAAGCCATGACTGTCGGTGCTGGCCGAACGCCAGTCGAACACCCGCCCACCCTGTGCTGCCCGGAGCTGGCAATGTGATCTGGCAAGCGCACTTCTCGCCAGCATCGCATCCTTTTTGGGTGGGGCGGGAGGGTGTTCTTGGGCAGAGGGGCAGGAGGGGCGGAGCAGGGGTGGGAGCGGGTGGGTGGGAATGGGGGGACATGCAGCCCTCCACAGAGGCCCTTGCCTCTTTGCCAGCTAAATAGCTGGTGCAGGGTCGAGTAGACGGCTCACCTGCTTGTGCTCTTATCGCGGGGAAAGGGGACAAACATCCCCTTCTCCCACTGAGCAGGAAGGCTGCCTGGCTGTTACGGGATGCAGCGGTAGCGGCTTGGCTACCCCTGCTCGCCTGTACCGTCGGGCAGCTCAGGATTAGGCTGTTAGCCAGCCCCCAGCATGATAATGTCTTATCATCTAAGCCTCACCATACTAGTTGGCTATAGTCAGGTTTCATCACTCTACAATGTCATTGTAGCACAAGTGCTATATATATTTTATATTTTCTACATATGGTTGCCCCCCTCCTCAATTATATCCTTGCAACAATCCTGGGATAGGAACTTTAGGCTGAGGGAGCATGACTGGCCCAGGTTCAGCTGGTGAGCTTCATGGCAGCGTGGGGATTTGAACCCAGGTCTCCCCAGTTCCAGTCTGGGACTTGCCACACAAGCCTAACAGATGTAGTTCTGAAAATTGGTCAATCCGTTTTTGACACCGTATAGCCTTGCTTGTAAGTATTTTGCATGTGGTTATGCAGCTTATCTGAGTGCTCTTTTCCTCCCACTTTTAAAGCAGCAAAGTGCCCTGCAATCTTCTCCTAGCATTCAACTGAGCCGAAAGTGACAGTGCCATCCTATAAGGCGCATAGCTCTGGTGCAACGTCATTGCGTCAGCACTATGTCATTACCACCGACGTGGGGGCACCAAGCAGCATCCCTGCGTCGGCACTAAAGCTCTCAAGCTACGAGTAGTGTGGGCTTGAGAACGCCGATGGGGAGCCTCCCTTGCGCCAACCGAAGCTGGTCGGCGCGAGGGAAGCTCTGTCCCGCTCTGGGATGGGGATTGGTGGGGAGGCGGGAGGTTGTGGGTGGGACGAGGGTGGGCTTGGGAGGTGGCCATACGGCCGCTTCCTAAGCCCACTCGGGAGGCCGCACAGCCCCGATTCGGGCGGCATGGTCTGCTCACACCTGCGCCTGCTATTTAGCAGGCGCAGATCCAAGGAGCACACAGGGGAGGCTGGAGCCTCCCCTACTGTAAGGGAATGAACGTTCCCTTGCCATGGGGAGGCTCCAGCCTCCCCAACCCAGAGTTGGATTTGGCGCTGGCCGGCCAGCCTTGCCAATCCAGCGCTGGGTAGGGTTGTGCCCAGTGGTGTTATGCTGCCGGAACGCTGGGCGGGACATCCGGGTGATCGACAGCCCGCCCGTCGGGTTCCGCTGTGTTACGCCGTTTGCATAGCCAATTACGCCGCTTGCGTACGTTACGCAAACGGCGTAATGCTGTGGAATGTGATGGACGGGCTGTCAATCACCCGGATGTCCCGCCCACCGTTCCGGCAGCATAACAGCGCTGATTGCGCCCTAAAAGTCAGAAGGCTCACCCCTACCATGCTATAGTGCTTTGTTTCCTTGACTGGCAACCCATGATGGCTGTTGGAGCAACTGCTATTTAAGGCTAAAAGTCAGAGATGAATGTGCACGTTAGGATAGCTACCTCCAAACTCCACCCTGCAGGTACGATCTGGTATACAGGGAACTCCGTCCCTTCTGTGAGCAGTGCTGAGTTCTGCTGCACTGCTGCTTCCCCTGGCACTTGTGCTACACAGAGAGACGCTCTCGGCCAGCGGTTCCCAAGCTGTGGGTCAGGACTGTGGAGGACATTTTAGCTGCAAAATTTCAGGCGGGTCACAAAGCCCCTAGAGCAGCCATATTGGAAGTATGGGAAGGTAGGATGCTGCTAAGCGGGAGGACTGTGTGGTTTTGCTTGTGTCAAGGTTGTAAATAGTTTTTTCTTTCTTTCTGATTCACTTTGCTATTGGAAAATATCTGGCAAATAGCCCAACTTATTGCTGCATTATCAGGAAAGCAGCAGGCTCTGGTGTGACAATGACCATACTTCTAGTCCCGACATCACTTCTGGCAGGTCCCGGACAGATGGTCATTGTAAAAAGTAGGTCCCGGTGCTAAAAGGTTTGAGAACCGCTGCTCTAGGCAGTCATGTCTCTGGGTGCAAAGCCTCCTGGGGTAAGGGACAATAGACACAACAGCCTCTCTCTGTGCTTTCTGGGTGCCAGGAGGAGCGGCAGTGTGATAGCACTCTCAGCACTAGCCAGAATGGGGACAGCCTTCTCCTTACACAGCAGTCTGCAGTTTGGAGACTTCCTTAGGACACTGGCATGTCTTTCCAGACTGGCAAACGTAACTTGAAATATGGTGGTGGTACTACCAATTTAGTACTACCAAGCTCCCTAATTGTACATAATTGCTACTCATCAAAACAAAAGGGTAATGCCTTCATAGATACTAATTTAAATGGATTAATCTGTAGAATTGTGTATATGTAGTTGAGGCTATTGGCTGATCATTCTTTTGTTAAATTGATAAGCACAGGAAGCTGCCTAATCCTGGAGCGCAATCCTAAACTGGAGTTAGGCTGGCATAAACTAAGCCAGCAAAGTTTGGCCACCACAAGGGCCACCATAAAGCGTGTTTGGACCACTCTCAAAGGCAGGGAGGATGGCTCATGTCTGTGTGCTGGCCTCTTTGACTCTGAGAGTGGTCCAAACATATTTTACGGAGGCCCTTGTGCTGGCAAAACTTTACTGGCTTAGTTTATGCCGGCCTAACTCAGTTTAGGATTATCCCCTGAGTCAGATGATGGGTCCTTCTGGCTCAGTATTGTTGATACTGCTTGGCAGCAGCTTGGTAAGGTTTTAGGCAGCACATTTTCTCTGCCGTATCTAACAAGGCCATAGATTGAGCCTGTGTCCTTCCTTATGCAGACTGTAGTAAGGGGGGACATGATTGAGACATACAAAATCATGCACGGGAGGGATAGGGTCGATAAAGGGATGTTCTTTTCCCTCTCTCAAAACACCAGAACCAGGGGGCATCAGCTAAAACTGAGGGTTGGGAGAGTTAAAACAGATAAAAGGAAGTACTTTTTTACCCAGCGGGTAGTTAATCTGTGGAACTCTTTGCCACAGGAGGTGGTGCTGGCATCTGGTCTTGATGCCTTTAAGAGGGGATTGGACAGATTTTTGGAAGAAAAGTCCATTGTGGGCTATAGGCAATGATGGGTTGTAGCCTCCTTACATTAGTAGTAGGCTACTTCAGAGTACCGGGTGCAAGGGAATGGCAACAGGATGCAAGCATCTTGTTGTCTCATGCCTCCTTGGGGCACCTGGTGGGCTGCTGTGAGATACAGGAAGCTGGACTAGATGGGCCTTTGGCCTGATCCAGCAGGGCTCTTCTTATGTTCTTATGTTCTTATGTACTCTACTAGTGAACCGCAGCTCCTCCCTGTGTTGGTGTCTTGACTATTTGCCCAGAATGATGAACAGTTGATTCTTTGGTGGCAGCTAATGGCAGAAGAATAGGTCCTGGGAACTGGAAACCTCTTTGAAATGTTTGGGATTAGATACTTGATGGGCAAGAGGTGTGGGCTGCTGGTTGAGCAGCTGGTACTGCCTAAAGCTAAGCAGGAGCATTTGTGGAAGACTGAATGCCAGGCTGTGACAAGCTGCAGTACCAGTTGTGGCAGAACGGAGGTGCAGTGGAGCTGATTAGCCTGTGTGGGGATGTGTGAGAAGGCCAGTCGGCAAAAGAATGGAGTACGACCTTGAGGACCTGTCCGGGCTTCACATATGATTGCCTGCTGAAGCTCGATGGTGCACAGCCAGAGACCCACACCGTGAAGGCTACATCTGGGACTGAGGATTCAATGAATACTGTATATTTGTTAAAAAACAAACAAAAACACCATTGAAACCATGGTGGTTTACACTAGCCTGCCCATGTAAGCTGCCTTGGGCATTTATGCTGGTGTGGGAAAGGGAAGATATAAATTCTTCAGAATTTAAGTGAAAACCCTTCCAGCCAAGGGTGGTGGGTGGGGGTACAGAGTTCAAAACAGAAGATATTTGTAGTTTGAAATGAGTGTGTGAATTCAGAGCTTCTAGCTGTAGTTAGGTAGAACTGAGGATTCAGTCTTAATGGCGGGGGGGGGGGGCTTTCTGAAGATCTGCTGTAGGAGCAATGCCTGTCTGTCTGCACTTTCGCTTGTGCATTTGTACCTAAAGCAAAGATCAATGCAGTCTTATTTAAATAAAAATGGCAGTCTCTGGAATGTCCCACCACTTCAGGAAGTGGGTGAATTCAGCGTTGTCATTCAGCCGGAACGCTGGGCGGGAGCAATGGGTGAGCGGCAGCCCGGGAGCAATGGGTGAGCGGCAGCCCGCCCGTTACGTTCCGGTCCGTTTCGCCGTTCTTCCCCGGGGGCGGGGAAGACGGCGAAACGGACCGAAACATAACGGGCGGGCTGCCGCTCACCCGTTGCTCCCGCCCAGCGTTCCAGCTGAATGACAATGCTGGGTGAATTCATATCTATGCTCACTGTGAATTGAATCACCTTTTTGTTCAATGCTGCCTCTTTGTGTATCATGTTTTAATAATACAGGTGGCATTCACTAGATTTTGCTACTTTCCGTTCCCGAATCTGTGCACATGATGTCTTTTTAATGTACGACTTCATTTTCCTTCCGTTGCTGTGCTGATAAAAATTGCGTGCAGTGGTGTGCAGCTGATGGGAATTTTCCCTGGGGACAAAAAACAAAACAAAACTGTATGACTTATGGAAAGTGTTTAGAAATGTTGGCCATATTGAGAACTAGGAATTGTGTATGTAACAGTCTTTGATGTCTGTTTTCCTAATCGAGAATGCAGATAGTACGTTTTCATAGAAACATACTGAATTTAAGAGTAATCGTCTTTCAAAATGGTGAGCATCCCAAATTAAGCAGAGGAAATGATAGATAGGATAGCAAATCATTACATTTTTGTATTTTACTTCTTAGTGTGTCTTAATAAAATGTGCCCACTGATCACATGTCTTCACCTCATCCAGTGTCATGTTTTGATTAGTGTTCTTGTTTGTTTGTTTGTTTTTAGGATTAAAGTTAGTAACTTGTCAAACAGGAACTAATCCATATAATGTCGTCTGTATTTGGCCGGCATGATCAAAGTTAGCTACATGTTTACTGTTTGGATCTGGGTTTTGTTGTTGTTTAAACTAATGTGGAAATGCACATTTCCTCATATTTAGCAGTTGTCACTATCATTGACTCTGATACTGAATGTAGTGGTCCCTTTAAATCAGTTTGGAAGTGAAATGAGACCACCCAAAAATAACTTAGAGCCCAATCTTATTGTCACGGCGGTGTTACATCACACCTATGTGTGTTTGCTTTAGAAGGAAGTTCTATTATAGTTGATGGGGCTTACTCCCAGGTAAATGTGGATAGGATTGCAGCCTTAGTGATTTTCACATACTCTGAAGTTTTCCTAAATACACACAAGTGTATTAGTTTGTAAATTAAAAGAAATTGAAAGTTGAGTCCGGGCAAATGGCCCTAGAAAGACCCGTGCATTCCTCCCTGTAGACTGCTGAGGGCATTTTAGCTGCAAAATGTAGATGAAGTCATTTTGGGGAGGGGAATGGAGGGCAAGGAAGGAATTGGCCTGCTCCAGCTCCTAATGCAGTGGATCCCAAACTGTATACCATGGCAAATTCACAGGGGGGGGGGGGGTTTGCGATGTTCTTGGCGGCCTCTTCTTCCTGGTTCTCCTGGGTGCCACCATCTTGGATTGCATGAGATCTTGCAAGATGGCGGCACCTGGGAGAACTGGGAAGGCCATCGAGAAAGAAGGGTGTTGCGGCCACGGTAAGATTGGTAACCGCTGCCCTAATGATATAGATTATCTTGAAGTGAGCTAATGAGAGGGAGGGAGATGAACGTATGCCATATGATTAAATAACTTCCCTCTTTGCACAATATGGAGAAGTTTCCAGAATGGGGGTAGAAAGGAAAAAAGATCTGGTTTTGCCATATAGGAATAACTCTCTGGTTCCTTAAATATTTAGTCAAAGAGCTTGGTAAGGGAAGACACTTACTTAAGACTTATCTTTTTCTGCATACTTTTTTATTGACAGATTTGTTATGCCATTCTTGCACCAGTTTTATCTTGAAATATTTTAATACAAATGCAATTAGCAATCTCGTTTAGTATTAATCATCAGCAGATGTATTTACTGATTTTAATGCAAACATAAGTTCTGTGTGAAATTTTCATGACAATTTTTATGATAAACAGATTTTTTTTAATGACACGCACTTCACTTTAAATTTGAAAAACTGCAGAAATGTTGACAAAATGGCAAGTGATAAGTGCAAATGAGTGACAAAGTAGAACTGAATTCTTCATTTCCTCACTACATGAACCTCTAATATCAGTTGTATTATTAAAAAAGCTCACCAGAGATTGTATTTCCTGCGTCAATTTAGGAAATTTAACTTGCCTCGAGAGCTGCTTGTCCAATTTTACAGAGGTATTATTGAATCTGTCCTCTGTAATTCCATAACTGTTTGGTTCGGTTCAGCAACCAAACTGAATAAGCAACGGCTCCAGAGGACTGTTAGAACTGCTGAAAAAATAATTAGAACTGGCCTGCCCTCAACAGAGGACTTGTATGCCGCTCAGGTCAAAAAGTGAGCAGTGAATATTGCTGCAGACCCTTTACACCCTGGTCATAATTTGTTCGACCTTCTTCCTTCTGGTTGTCGATATAGGACTCTGTACACCAAAACATCTAGGCACAAAAATAGTTTTTTCCCCTGTGCCATTAAACTGCTGAACTTGTAATTATGCTGAGGTGACTTGGAGTTTGAGGCAGTGTTTTATTCTGAATAATGCCCTTATTTGTTCTGTGTACTATTGTTCATTATGTATGTGTAGTACTGTATGTATGTAGCCGGTAGCCGTATCAAATTCCAGGTATGGTTTACATACTTGGCCAATAAAATTATCTAATCTAATCTCTGACTAAAAACTCTGCTGCACATTTTGAATGGTCCAAGATGAACACACCTCTTTACTGAACTGGTAACAGGTTTCCAGAGATGTCTTTCGGAAAAGGCTCGACACAATTATAAAAGATGAATAGTAGCTTAGCAAATGGAATGACACCATCTGGTGCAAGAGGAACTGATTCAACCCATATGTGATCAGTTTATAGTTGGACAGCGTGCACAAGGTAGATGTTCATTTGCACACCTGGGCTAAAGCTCAGGTAGTTGATTGAACACTAGACTGCAGCTTCTAATGGGAAGCCAAATTAAATATCATTTTGCAGCCCTCCCAAATGAACCTTTCTCTTAAAAAGAGAAATTACTTCCAGTTCAGTATAGAAGTTAAATGCTTCTAAGGTTGCAGCCAGTGGTGTCATCTACTCACCAGTAGACGGTACGCTGGGCGGGACTTAGCGTGATCGACAGCCCGTCCACTCACTTCCGCTTTCTTCGC
>JAJKFI010000007.1:24904364-24915715 GCA_029204185.1 Lerista edwardsae
TAATAATAATAATAATAATAATAATAATAATAATAATAATAATAATACTTGGATTTATATACCGCCTTTCTTAGGTCACCAGATTTCTTTAATGACTATAACTCAAGGCGGTTTACATAGGCAGACTTTATTCAGAAACCCGAAGGTTTTTACAATTTTTACAGAAATGTTCTATCTTCCAAGAACTACACACATACAGATGGATCTTTCTGGATTTAGTCCTTCTTTCTGGCCACTCATTTGTCTTCTTGCTGGCTGATAAACAGTTTCCCTGCTCCCACCAGAGAAGCGGCTGAACTTCGGCACAACTCCCCCTCACACAAGGCAGCCGAAGCTCAGCTGTTAATCAGTTGCAATTTACAAGGTCTGCCGCTCACAGAGACTTCTGGTAGTCCCAAACTGGCGACCTTCAGATCTTCAGCTCTTATCTTCAGGCAAACAGAGGCATTAACCCTCTTGACTAAATCTTCTGCCCTAAATACTTGGTGCTTCCAGCTTTTACCCCAAACGTGCCACACAATCCATTGCCTATAGCTAAAAGCTGTATGGTTCGACCACATTTGTTCCAGTTCATCAGGCAGGGACCCATGTCTGAAGGATTTACAGGCATTCTTAAAATAACAGTACTTCATGCAACAGGAAGATATGACAGGTCTGGATTTGTACCCAGGGACAATGTGCTTCAGGATAGACAGAGCACCACTGGTTGTCACCTACATCTCCCAGTTAAAATCTCTGCAATCGGTGATCAGTCAGTCAGTCAGTCAGTCAGTCAGTCAGTCAGTCAGTCAACAGTATTTTTATGCCGCTTTTCAATACAAAGTTCACAAAGCGGTTTACAGGCTAATAATAATAATTTAAATGGCTCCCTGTCCCAAAAGGGCTCACAATCTAAACAAAAAGCAGACCAGCAACAGCCACTAGAGAAGACACTGCACAGGGATGAAGAGGGACAGTTACTCTCCCCCTGCTAACTCTAAGAGGGACACCACTTGAAAAGGTGTCTCTTGCCCAGTTAGCAGGGGCAAATGATCTCCTGCCCGTCTTGGAAAATGACATTTTTCTCTCTTGCAGGCCTTGGGTGGTAGGCCTAATGTTAAGACCACTCACCAGCAAGAACAAGTACACACAGAAACACAGGGGCCAGACCCTGCCACAAAACCCATGGTCAGCTCTGTCCTCGTCTTGGGCAACACCAGTTATGAAACCCACAGCACAATCCTATGCATGCCTACTCAGATGTAAGTCCCATTATTTTCAATGGGGCTTACTCCCAGGAAAGCAGGTATAGGATTGCAGCCCCAATAAGGTCTTTCCCTTCATGGGCTCACTGATTTCCTCATCTTCCACTTATGTACTTTCAAGGGCTGTTGTGTGCATAGGGCAGACAGGTCAGTCTCTGTGGAAAAGATGAAAGGGGCACAAATTTAACATAAGGAACAGCAGCAGCCAAAAACCTATGGCTGTGGAATATTTCAGCAAGCCTGGTTATTCAAGATGATAGTCCTCAAGATAGTCCTCTAAAAGAAAATCTTAAAATGAGATTGGACTGGGAAGAAGCTGCATTTATATTTGTATTTATAATGAGTTTTAACAACCGCACAGGAGGAGGTCCGAATCACAACAGGGGCTTCTTAGCATATTGCTTAGCTAATTTGGCATTGCTATGAGGCTGTCACAATTGTATTTATCTTGCATACTTGATCTTGCAAACAAGATCAGTCTTGTTTCATTTATTCTTGCAAATTCACTCTGCTGTTTTCACACGTGTGTGTGTGTGTGTGTGTGTGTGTGTGTGTGCGTTTAAAAATTAATTATGTTAAAACCCCACACACTTATGTACACTTGTCAACTTAGGCTGTCCCTTCATGCATCTTATGAAGTAGGCTATAGTGCATACAAGCTTACAGTAAAATAAATTTGTGGATTTTTAAGGCAGTGATTCCCAAACTTTTTGATTGGTGGCTCCCTCAACCTACTGGGCCATTGGTTGCAGTTCCCCATTAGGGCTACAATTCTAAACATTGTACAGGGTGGCAGACTTTTTGCAAGCATTCCGTGGCTTCTCAGGAAGCCACAGCTCACAGTTTGGGAACCACTGCTTAAAGGTGTCACAAGGGCCAAATTAGATGATAGGCCTATTGTAAGAAAGGGACCGGACCTCATATATGTGTGTGTGTGTGTGTACTATATAAGTAGCAGCTGCGAGTGGCATTAGATCCAGATGAAGACCACAGTGAGAAGGTGGAATATTGTAAGTTTTTGCTTCTTTTGTGATCCTTATCTGGATAACATTGCCACACCCATAGTGGCTGTTCGTGCCAATTAAATAAGATATTTGCTCCTGGAGCAAATAGCAGCTGCAGAAGACCCAAAGTAGATCAGAGTTGTGACAAGGTAAACTCTAACCCCTCCCTCCCACACACATACTGCACTTCCAATCTGGATTGAGGCACATTTTATTTTTAAAGCATTGGAGATTCTAATCGTACAACAGTTGTATTTTAAATTATTTTCATTCAAAGTTAATTGTTCATTTTTTTCTGCTTTCATCTAAATTGTCAGAAGACTCCTTCTTGCTCCTGCAATAGAAGACATTTAGCGCATTAATATTTAGCATATTATCTTGGTGGAAATGCTGACCAGTGCGTCTTCAAGACACAAATGCCTCTGGCAGCAGGAAACTGATTTGTAGCTTGTGTGTGTGTGTGAATAAATTATAAATCTTCAAGTTTGGGTTTACAGACGTTTGAGAAGGGATTATAGATGTCAGTATGGAGAGTGAGAATGTAAAAAAAATAAAATAATTAACTAGTGCCTCTTGTCTGTCTTTTTTCTTCCAGTGCTTCCTGAGAACTTTATTCTGATTATAAGCTACCAGTAAATGCTTTGTATCTTACAGAATTTTTAACAGATGGTATATTTTTTAAAAACATTTTGTGATGTGAGTGTTTGCAAGGAGGGAATGGTGGCACATTTGTGATATAAATTTTGACAGAGCTCATTGCTTCCAGGACGCAATATAGTTATTGTTTCAGTTCTTAGATCTTTCTGTGTAGTTGCAGTTGAAATGAATAGAATAAGTCTCTCACTATGTTTCACTTCTTCCTGTTCTTGTACTGTGGAGTTTGGTGGCCTGCTTTGCCTCTATACAGTAAGTATTCACTATTTCAGTTGAAATGGTTCTGCTTTGTGAACTGAATATGTGATTATTGTTCAACTAAATTAAATCCGTCTTTAAAGCTGTAATTGTAGCAGTCGGTGTAGTCCTTTATATGTGATATTGTTTGTGTTGAAGGGAAATAGTAAATGTTTGTGAAAACGAAGGAAGCCTTCAGAGGTCAAGAGCTTTCTGATTAGACATTAAAATAAACTGAATTGTTTTGTTAAAAAGTCAACCGTTCCAAAAGATACTATTAGGAAAGAATTCTGGTTGGGAAACCAGAATCTCCTTTTATTTTCTAAAACTGTAACAATAATTCATTAAAAAAATTGAAGAATTTGGTGTCATAAAATGAGAAGACTCATGGAGTAAGCCAAGCGATGGGATGAGAACCTATTATAGCTATTAATATTTGTGAAATTGCTATCACATTTTTATAGTGAAAGTTTTTAAATGTACAGCCATCAAATATCTCTTCTCCGCTCCCTCCACTGTCTGTTAAAATACTAGTTTTATTTTTCTTGTCAGCTTTTTGGAAAGGTACACAATTGCAAAGGCAACCTTTTTGCAAAGGTGACACAATTGGCTTGTAAAGTGGAAGTCTTTAGAACCCTGCTTAGCAAATGAGTTTACCTGTGAACAGTGTTGGAAAGTCAGAATTAATCAAGACACAAAGGCAGGAATAACCATTGCTTACCCACCCCCTCTTCCAGGCTGTGGGTTACAGACTGTGGGGAAAGTGGGGAGAAGGAGGCACAAAAGGAGACAACAAAGATCTTCAGAAGGCATAATTACCTGGTACAGAGCAGTTGGAAGCAGCGGTGTCATCCTCAAATGAAGTTCTGGAACGCTAGGCGGGACTTACCGCTTGATTGACAGGCTGTTCGTGACGTGTTGCTGCCTGTCCGCCCGCCGCGCAGGCTCCCTCCAGTTGGCACGCCCCTCTGCTGCTTGCCCAGGCACCCGGCACGCCCCCCCAGGCAAGCGGGCACCCCCTCCGAAGCCAGGGGTGCCCGCATGGTGGGCGGGCAGGCAGCGACATGTCACGGATGGGCAGCCAATCAGGCAGTAAGTCCCGCCTAGTGTTCCGGAACTTCGTTTGAGGATGACACCACTGGTTGGAAGGATATGAAAGTGTGCCTCTTATTCTCCTTTTACCAGTGCCTTTCCCATATAATGTTATGGCCCAATCTTATGGACATGTTGCGCTACTGAAACTTGCATTCCAGTGGCACAATGGACAGTGACACGCCTAACAGTGACACACCATTTCATGGACCTGGGCTGCCACACAGCTGTGTGCCAGGAGCCTTCTCATGAGTCTTGGCGCTAACTCAGTGCAGGTGGTGGGCGGAATGGGGTGAGAACGTGGCAGAATCTGGCAGAGACCAGGCAAGGAGGAAGATGGATTGAGGCTGGAAAGGTGGGCAGTATCAACAATATCAGCACTACCTATATCCCATCTCCCTTCTTGGTCTCGATGTACTTTCCTAGGTCTATTCAGACTTATGCCAGCTAATTTGCTGGCAGAGGTCTGAGATGACCCATTTGGGCAGTGGAAGCTTACTCAGAGGAAATCTCCACGGCCTAATTCAGCAGGGGGGTGGGATTTGATAGGACTGGGCTGTTAAAGTGAGAACATTTCATCTGTGGAAAGGTACTACATGAGTCAAAAGCAGTGCATGAGAGAATTGTGCAACACTCCTGACCCTGGACAGATGCCCTGCTGAAGATTCTGGAGTGCCCTCTAAATTTGTATGTATAGTTGACTCGGCTCTTTTGTACCCATGTCACCCCACATGAAGAGGTCTGATAAAGCACTGAAGGCAACTGTCGTTTAGGCCTCTGCAATTCTGGGATCAAGAACATTGGGATCCTCAAGACTGGCCATTTTGACGTTTGATCTTATTCACCATCCTGCTTTGGCACGTAGATGGTATCAAGATCGGGTTGGAGCATCTTTGAGCATCACAGGAACTGTCCACAATCTCAATAGAAATAGATCAGCCGTTTCCAATCTTATTGGTGCCACGACTCACTGCGTCCTCCAAAGCCATGGGCCGTGAATGCCTCATGGTGCTGCGGAGGCCACTTCTGCGTTGCACCGGGCCGACGACTCATTCTACTGGCCTCTGTGGGCCTCAGAATGGCCCACAGAAGCCTCCAAATGCCACTTCCTGTTTTCAGAGGCAAATTGGACATCATGGAAAATAAATTGCAGTGCTTTGTTATTCTTGAGAACATCTGGTTAATAAGTGCGTATTGCTAGATACCATAGGTCCTCAGTATCCGTGGGGGAACTGTTCCAGGACCCCCCATGGATACTGAATTCCATGGATAATTAAATCCATGGCTGGAGGGCCTCAGAACACCTTTGGACAAAACCGGATGTTGCCAGCGCAAACTGAAAGTGGCTTCTGGTTGCACCTGGTAGGTCTTTTTATATATATAATTTTTTTTTACTTTTTTAATATAAAGATATGGGTAGGGTCAGCGACGGGATCTACAAATGAACAAGGGGAACGCTGGGCAGGACTTACGCGGGGCTTCCGTGTGATTGGCTGCCTGTCTGTAGTGTTCTGCAGCTGTCCTGGCCTCAGGGGGGCTGCCCCTGGCTAGCACGCCCCCCCCACTGCTCGCCTAGGCACCCGGCGTGACCCTCACCTGTCCCTCGTGGCGAGCAGGAGCCCTCCCCCGAGGCCAGGGCAGCCATGGAAAGCTACGGACGGGCTGCCACTCAAGTGGAAGTCCCGCCTACGTTCCGCCCAGCGTTCCCCTTGTTCATTTGTAGATCCCATCACTGGGTAGGGTAATAGGGAAAAATAGGGAAGGGGATACAATGGTAACACAAAAGGTACACATTGATTACAGCTTAATTATCTCCACTTAATTACTGTTTGTATACAATCTAATTCGTCATTTAATATCTTAATATTTAGTATATAAATCTTATTAATTCTTATTCTTCTTTCCTATTTACAAAGTCTTCTTTCTCTACAACCTAAAATTTTCTGTATATAATATCTTAACGTCTGGTCTTTATTTCATTTCTTCCATCCAGTCATAAAACAATCTCCAGTATTTTTGAATCTTTGTTACGTCACCATCTTTCATCCTTTCAGTTAAAACATTCATTTCTGCTATTTCATATATTTTCTCTATTAATTGTTCAACATTTGGAATCTCCTCATTTTTCCATTTTTGTGCATACAATAATCTTGCTGGTCCGGTAGATCTTCTGAGGTGCCGAGAGGCCGTGCCGCAGAACACTTCCAGGCATGGGAGGCTCTCCGAGACCCTCCAGCCCCTGAAATACGATGGGCGCATTGTATTTCCTTTTGGAAAAATATCAGTATTCTCTAATCATCTTCCTGAGGTTCAAAAATAGTTGTCTCGTGTGTTTCAACCTGAAGACATTCATTTTGCTAAACAGATTAGGACTGCACCCTAACCTGCAGTTAGGCCGGCACAGTTAGGCCAGCAAAGTTTGGCTGGCACAAGGGCCACCCACCATAAAGCGCGTTTGGGCCACTCTCTGTGCCAGCCCAACTCCAGGTTAGGATTGCACTCCTAAGTATTTAAACCATCTACAGTATAAGAACATAAGAAGAGCTCCGCTGGATCAGGCCAAAGGCCCATTTAGTCCAGCTTCCTGTATCTCAAAGCAGCCCACCAGGTGCCCCAGGGAGGCACGAGACAACAAGATGCTTGCATCCTGTTGCCACTCCATTGCACCCGGTACTCTGAAGTAGCCCACCACCAATGTAAGGAGGTTGCACAATCCATCATTGCCTGCAGCCCACAATCGACTTTTCTTCCAGAAATCCGTCCAAACCCCTCTTAAAGGCATCTAGGCCAGATGCCATCACCACCTCCTATGGCAAAGAGTTCCACAGATTAACTACCCGCTGGGTAAAAAAGTACTTCCTTTTCTCTGTTTTAACTCTCCCAACCCTCAGTTTTAGTGGATGCCCCCTGGTTCTGGTGTTTTGAGAGAGGGAAAAGAACATCCCTCTATCAACATAGTTAGTATGCTAACTATGAATCAGAGAAAGGCCATTCTGCCTATTTCTGCTTCCTGAAAGTAGTATTAAGGATTTACCTTTTGATAAAGGGGATCTCTTCAGCCCCCAAACAGATGACACACTAGAGAGGGTAGAGAAACTAAGAACGCAATCCTAACCAGCTTTTCAGCACCAGGGGAAGGGCAATTTGGCTCCAAGATAAGGGATCAAACATTCCCTTACCGTGAGGAGGCATCCACGACTGCCCTCCCCCCCAACTGCAGGCTGCAGCACATGCCCCATTGGCACAGCCATGTCCGTGCAGGAAAGTTGGTTAGGATTGCTCCCTAAACACCCCAAAATTGTCTTTCAATTCCCGTATGGATCAACGCATTTAAGAATTTGCATTTAGGTATATTTGTTTTGTCAACATTTTTATCCTGTCTTTTTCACTATAAAAATAGTGCTTCAGTTGGTGACCAGCAAACAGGCCAACTGAGGCCCTGTACAAAACTGTGGGCCAACTGGATAATAAGAACAGTCACGGTAAAGAGACAGCCAGTGAGGGGAAAAACACAATAGTAGAAGCAAGAAATGCAAAATGAATTTAAGGGTGCAGTTCTCCTAGCCTGGAGTTAGGCTGGCACAGGTCTCTTGCGCCGGCCTTACAAACTCAAGAGTGTGGTGCAAATGGCGCTTTATGGTGCGTTTATGGTGCTTTTGGTGCTTTATGGCGCTTTATGGGACTTGTGCCAGGTTAGGATTGTGCCCTAAAACAGCCTAAAAGGGAGCATACATAGTAGGGCAGCCTAGATGCTCTTTCTCTGAGACCTTTCCCTCCAAGTGAGTATTTTACGGAGGAACACACAGGACGGCTTCCCCTGCTGATAATAACACATGGTGTAACACACCAAACCAACGTGGCTCCTTAATCCTCCATTCTGGGTGCCCTTTTGACTCTGACTCAAACTTCTGCCGTTTCGTTGGCGAGTGGGAGTCCGTCATCCAGAACAGCAGGGGCCTTGCTCTAATACCCCCAGGCTAGGCTATAGAATTCAACACTCTACCAGCTCCTGGAGTTATTCTGGCACTCGTCCCAGCGCACGCTATTCGAATAAGAAGTTGTTGCTTTTCTCTTGAAGAAGGTGGAAAAGTGTCATTTCAGCTTAGTGTCATTTCTGCTTTCTATTTACTTCTGTTACTTTACTGCTGCTAAGAAGGCTTTGCTTCATTTGCCGTCTCTGAGCAGTCAACCACCGCATACAATTTCTGGTTTCTCTCCAGATCCTTAAAAAAACAACAACCAGTGTTACGTTAGCTAAATTCTAGTTTTCTGATAGTGATTTTGCAGACAAGTCTCATTGTTTGTTTTTAAGAAGATAAGCAATTTCACATTTAAGAACGCTTGGGTGGATGTTAACCAAGTCTCTTACTTGCCACGTGACATCCCATAATATATAGTGCTGGAAGAGTTAGAACAGATAGTATTTTTTTTACACAGTGGGTAATTAATCTGCAGAACTCATTGCTACAGGATGTGGTGATGGGGTTTGGCCTGGATGCCTTTTAAAAGGGATTGGTCAGATTTCTAGAAGAAAAGTCTTATCGCAAGTTACAAGCCATGATGGGTTTTAGAAGTAGGCTACCTCAGAATGCCAGGTACACGGGAGTGGCCATAGGCTATAAGTAGCCTGTTGTCTTGTGTGCTCCCTGGCATCTGGTGGGTCACTATGAGATGCAGGAAGCTGGACTAGTTGGGCCTCGGCCTGATCCAGTGGGGCTGTTCCTTTGAGTACATGTCTGAAGAGGAGCATCTGGTTCTTGTGCTGTCAGAGAAATGCTGTGGAGAATCTTGATTGGCCGCCAGTGTGTTTCCCTCAGGATTTACCTCAGAATGCCACGTGCAAGGGAGTGGCCACAGAATGCAGGCATCTGGTTTTCCTGTGTGCTCCTTGAGGCATCTGGTAGGTCCCTGTGAGATGCAGGAAGCTGGACTAGATGGGCCTTTGCATGATCCAGTGAGGCTATTCCTATGTTCCTATGAGTACATGTCTGAAGAGAAGCATCTGGTTCTGGTGGCTGTCAAAGAGAAATGCTGTGGAGAATCTTGACTGGCCACCAGTTTCCCTCAGGATTTACCTCAGAATGCCAGGTGCAAGGGAGTGGCCACAGAATGCTGGCAGCCTGTTGTCTTGTGTGCTCCCAGGGGCATCTGGTGGGCCACTGTGAGATACGAGAAGCTGGACTAAATGGGCCTTGGCCTGATGCAGCAGAGGACTTCCATTGCCTGGCAGATCTGTTCGACTCACAATTCCACCCTAACCCGCTATTGGGCTGACGCATGTTGTCTGCACTGGCCCAGTGCTGTCGCAAACATGCCATAAACGCAGCTAGCCATGCCAGCCCAGTGATTCCGCCAGATAAGTCAGTCCTGCACTGGCTGGGTTTGACCAGCAGGGGGGCCATTTTGGGGTGGGGGAAGGCAGGAGGGGTAGAGGGAGTGTGGCCTGGGGAGGGGAGGAGCCAGGATCTGATCATTATGCTAGATCCTAATCCCCTTCCTGAGGCCATGTGGCCTGATCCGGGCTGCAGCAGGGCGCTTTGACTTGCACCTGCTAAAAAGCAGGAACAGATCCAAGGAGCCCAATCAGCCTGGCTGGGCTTTACCCGGGACAAGGAGAAATACTGGTGAGCTCCAGCGCACTCCTAGCCTGCACTAGGATGCAGCACAGGCCTAGCAGCATGCCTGCTCCTACACAGCAGTGGCGTCTCTACAGGGAGGGGAGAGCTCTTAGGTTTTGCAAGGAGCCTTACCCTGTCATGTAAATCCCTCCTCTCCCTTGCTGCTGTAGCCAGTAAGCAACGCCAAGATGTTGCTGTTCCCTTTGAAGATTGGCTAAAACGGTGCAGGAGAGGAGTGATTTCCACTGCAAGGTCAGGCTTCTTGCAAAACCTAGAGCTCTGCCCTCCCTGTCGAGACACCACTGCTACACAGGGTAGATTGCACCCTTACTTTTTTCAGATTCTGCCCCTGAAAAAGCCCATGCAAGTATCTGCCTTACATCTTCAGTGGAGACCAACTCAGACCAGTGGAGACCAATACGTTATCTTTCAAGTAACATATTCTGCTTTTCTGCAATCTGTCGATTCTCCTTTGGCACACTGTTCACTTCCTTGATGTCCAGTGGTCCAACTGCTTCCCTGGCTGGTTTCCACTTCTGATGTATTTTACTAATTTTTTTATTAATCCTTTTAATATGTATAATTAACGATGTGTTGAGTCCATTCCAAATTGGGCTTGGGGAAGCTCGGCCATTGTTAGTTGGGATTCAAGAACTAAAGCTGCTAGTAAACATTTTTTATAAAGATCTGTGGAAGGAATGTCAGTTCTTTAATGAATTTTAATAACAGGATTATGTTGTTGGCAGGATTACAGCTAAGCATGTTCTTTGTCTTTTTCCTCTATCTGACTAGTTGCCATAACAACTTGATTGTACCATAGCATTTCCTGCTAGTAGTTAAGGTTCCTTCAGCACTGCTGATATGAAACGTAATTTTTGTAGGAATGTGTCGTCTGTACCAGACTCTCCAAATAGTGAAGCACAGCATTCCTCCAGTAGTGAAGGAAGTGGTCCTGTGCAGATGGCTGGAACAGTGGAATCTTCTTCCGTGGAGAGTATGGTCTTGTTTCCTCATATCTAACAAGCACTGCAAGACTATAGGGAAATGGAATTTCCCCCTTGTTGCTCCCTCTGAATCCTCTGGCTTGCCATAGGTATACAATAAATGAACTATTTAAAGTTAAGTGTTTTGATGGTGGAAACCCTGTTTCCTATTTTTGTCACGTTTGTATTCTGCTTTTCCAGCAATGAGCTTAGAGCAGAGTACATGATATTAGAAACCCTTTTTATCCAGGGCAATAATGTTATGTTGGTTGGGTTGAAAGATTCAAGTTGTCCACCAGATCCGCTTCTAATATAGTGTCCTATACACAGCGATGGGATCTACAAACAACTTGGGGGAACGGAGGTCGGGACTTGGGCGGGACTACCATTTGATTGGCAGCCCGTCCGTGCACTTCCGCTTTCGTTCTGCTCACCCGCGGCCGTCCCTGGCCTCAGAGAGGGCGCCTGCTCGCTTGGGTGGCCCCCACCCTTCCCCCCCAGGCGAGCAGGCGCCCCCTC
>JAJKFI010000007.1:24916115-24945128 GCA_029204185.1 Lerista edwardsae
CCCTGGCCTCGGAGGGGGCGCCTGCTCGCCTGGGGGGGAAGGGTGGGGGCCACCCAAGCGAGCAGGCGCCCTCTCTGAGGCCAGGGACGGCCGCGGGTGAGCAGAACGAAAGCGGAAGTGCACGGACGGGCTGCCAATCAAACGGTAGTCCCGCCCAAGTCCCTCCCTCCGTTCCCCCAAGTCGTTTGTAGATCCCATCGCTGCCTATACACCACTTGGTTCAGTTGCTTGTTGAAATAATAGTGCAGTGTTTCTCAAGGTGTTGGTCAGGTGGTTTGCAGAAAGCTGGGAGAAGCCAGCTTGGAATCGGGCAAATGGGCTGGGTGGGATTGATATTATTTTGCTTGTGTCAAGGTTGTAAATAAACTTTTTATTTTGCTTTGCTATTGGAAAATGTCTGAGAAAAATAACTCGGGTTACTGCTGAGTTCTCAGAAAAGCAGCGGGCTCTGGAGTCACAATGATTGCACTTCAGGCCATGATATCACTTCCAGGTTAATGACATCATTTCTGGGGGGTCCCAGACAGACTATCATTCTAAAATGTGGATTCTGGTGCTAAAATGTTTGCGAACCACTGCAATAGTGTATGGAATAAATTTTACTATAGATATATTTTAGTGTCCTAGGGACCTGCCTTTCCAAGGAGCATGATGGATGGTTACTTTGGGTGACAGAATCCAGAGGTACTACAACTTCTTCCCTACAGCCTCCATCATTTAAAAAGAGAGAGGGAGGGAGGGAGTAGGTGGTGAGCTGAGGCATCCCTTCAGTAGGAAAACTGGGATGGCTGCCCTGAGTCCTGAGCAATCATGACTAATATATGGTCATAATAGCCCCCTATTCCTGCAGTAAAGTTGCCCCAGGCCCACACCCTACCCTTACCCTTCTTGGGATAGCTTTGGTGGTATCATCTTCAGTTGCAGAAATCTCAGTGGCCTGCACTGGTTAAAACGAAGAATATTTAAGAACGAATTCTTAAATGACAATGCTTGAGAAACTCTTTCTGGGAAATATTTTAGAAGTAATTTTCCATATTTTTGAAGTAAGCTACCTCAAAATGCCAGATGCAGGGGAGTGGCAACAGGATGCAGGTGTCTTGTGTGCTCCCAGAGGTATCTGGTGGGCCACTGTGAGATACAGGAAGCTGGGCTAGATGGGCCTTGGCCTGATCCATTGGTGCTGTTCCTATGAGTACCTGTCTGAAGAGGAGCATCTGGTTCTGGTGGCTATCCAAAAGAAATGCTGTGGAGAATCTTGACTGGCCACCAATGTGTTTACTTCAGAATTTACCTCAGAATGCCAGGTGCAGGGGAGTGGTCACAGAATGAAGGCAGCCTGTTGTCTCGAGTGCTCCCTGAGGCATCTGGTGGGCCACTGTGTGATACAGGAAGCTGGACTAGATGGGCCTTGGCCTGATCCAGTGGGGCTCTTCTTATGTTCTTGTTTCTTCCCTGCAAAACTTGCAATCTATCCCATTACGTGCAGCCCATATAGGAACTCACTGCATGTCACTGTTCCCGGCTACAAGATGTGGGGTGAGAGTGGTAGAGAATTGACAACCCTAGTTAGAAATCGCTCCTTTAAAAATATTCTGCACACTTACTTGGGAGTAAATGTCATGTAAATGTCTGCCCCTTACCTGCTAACTGAGGAAGAGGCACTTTTTCAAGTGGTGTTGCTCTTATATTTAGCGGGGGAGAGCAATTGTCCCTCTTCACCCCTGAGCAGTGTCTTTTCTAGTGGCTGTTGCTGGTGATGTTCCGCATTTTGTTTAGATTGTGAGCCCTTTTGGGACAGGGAACCATTTAACTTTAATATTATTATTTGCCTGTAAACCGCTTTGGGAATTTTGTGTGGAAAAGCAGTATATAAATATTATGGATTGATTGAGTGATTGATTGTTTCAAATAGCCATTGAATCTGAACAGTTCTAACATGCGGTCTTGATATTTTTACTGATGCCACGAGAAATGCTCCTGCATCTCTTCCCTCTTACAAAGAGTAAAGGTCAAAAAGTTTAAATTAAAAAATGAATTGCTGTACTATAATGTAGAAATCTTACGTAAAAATTTGCATGCCAAAAAACCCCACAAAAACCCACAAAAACCCACACATGGTAATATTGCAGGGACAATCACGTTACTGGGGGTATTCAATACTGTCTTTCAAGAATAAGTACAAGTCTGTCTTCCAAAAGATAAATCGGCCTATAGAGTTTAGATTGTGATTATGGGTTCATGTGGAAACGATGGTGCAAAATTCAAAGCAATATAATCTTAAAGAGTTTAAACAACTATCGATGCCCTTGCAATTTCATATCCAGTCGCAAATGCAAAAAGCTAGATTTGAATTCCTATTGTGAACAAAGGCACGTAATCTTCTGTTGCGCTTTAAAGAATGAATTAGAGTTTTAATTAGTGGAAGAATCGTATTCATGCGTAATGTAATTCTTGTCTTTAGAATGAGAGAAAATTATCATAGAATGGCACAGAACAATACCCTTTAAAGGTATTTATCATGCATTTCAAAGTGAGCTGTGTTTGTTCAAGTATATTACAAAGTCCTGCTCCTAGAAAGTGCAACAATGTAGGCTGACAGCTTTTAAAATCTCCCGAACCTTCTACAGTTACTTGACTTTTGTATGTAGTAATGAATGCTTAGCTGCTAGGATAAGTCTCTGTTACATTTGTCAGAAAAGAATATTGGCCAGCCTCTTTCAGGAGGTCTTAGGCTGCTTGACTTGCAGTGTAGAGTTCCTTCCATATGGAAAACCAGTACAACTTCAGATGGATGTTGGGCAGCACATGGGCCCAGTGATGTCATTGAGGGGGAACGGACCAGAACGGGCGTTCCGGATCCTAACGGGCTCCGTGGCTGGTTCCGGGTTCCCGACAAGTGCCAATCAAAAGTGAGTTCCTGTTCCTAAATCATTTGAATGACACCACTGCATGGGCCCATTAAAAGTGTTGCCCATCAGTGTTCTAACACAGCCGATGTGCCTTCTGACATATGCTTGAAGCAGCAGCAGACCTACCCAAGTCTCCACCCTGGTCAGGTCCAATACTTGCCGCCCCCTGCATTGGCTCCCTGTGCTTCCCCCGCCACGCCCCAGGCACCCAGAACAGCTCCATTTTGGAGCAATACAGATGCAGGAGTGGGCAGGAGGGTGAAACATTGCTTGCCGCGGCAGTGCCCTGCACCGCCGCTCCACCCCCACCTCCCCCACCCCCACACAATGCCTTGGGGCAAGTGACCCCCCCCCCCAACAAATAGGTAGGATCACCACTGCCGTAAGGAAGCTCAGAAAGCAGTGAGGTGTCATGCTTTTCAGAATGTCTTGGGGTTTAGTTGAACACACGTGGAAATGTGTGCAATTTTAGCATACTTCCAACAGAAATCTTGTTCTTGTTTTGCAACTCATCGATGCAGTGTGTGTATGTGTGTGTGCGGGCGTGCGGGCGTGCGTGCATGCGCGCGCGATTTCATCTGTCAGAACTGGGCTGCGCATAGGTTCATTCTCCACTACCATGCCTTTGAAGTAGTGCAATAATGATTTGACTGCTCAAAACACACCCAACACAGAGATGGAAAGGAGGAGGGGGTTGCCTTTGAAGCTATGGTTGATTTGGAGGCACTTAAGAGTACTTGTATACAATAATATAAAATATTTGCCCATATTTGGAGTGAGGGTGACAAGTAGCAGGCATGTACAAGGGACTTGGTGGTGCTGCAGGTTAAGCCACCGAGCTGTTGAGCTTGCTGACTGGAAGGTTGGCAGTTCGAGACCACATGATGGAGTGAGCTCCCGTTGCTTGTCCCAGCTCCTGCCAACCTAGCAATTCGAAAGCACATAAAAATGTGAGTAGATAAATAGGTACCACTTCGGTGGGAAGGTAACGGCGTTCCATGCGCTACAGTGTAGAGTCATGCCGGCCACATGACCATGGAAGCTTGTCCTTGGACAAACACCGGCTCTTTGGCTTAGAAACGGAGGTGAGCACCGCCCCCTACAGTCGGTCATGACTAGACCATTTGGTCGTGGGGAAACCTTTACCTTTACATGCAGACATTTGTTTATTCCATGCCCCACTTCTGTTTGTTTAAAATATCACGCAACTTTTGAGCTTTTTTACTGACATAAAACTTAATTAGCTTCATTGTTCGTTTTTGGTACTATTTTTATATTATATTTTATGTTACATGTGACAGGTTCCTACATGTTCCAAAGTAGATATGATCTACTTTGAGCCTCCTATTGGAAAAAGAGGCAAATATAAATCTTGAAGCAAATAAATCCTTTAGCAGTGAGAAAATGTTACATTATTCCGAATCTCTTCTGCCCAAGAGAACAGAAAAGGTTTTTGATTTGCTAATTAAAAATGACGTAGATCTCTTACCATTAAATACATGCTCTTATCTGGGCAAACACCTTGTTGTATAATCTTTTTTGAAGGCGGTCCAAATGAGGACAGACTGCTAGAACAAAGTTTCCTGCAGTAAACCACAGAAGCAACTCGTCTGCAGATTTGCTCCAAATGGTGATAAACTGTTGACTTGTGTGTATAAATAGGACTGAATATGTAGACATGACATAGAATCCAGTCTTGTTTCATGTCGGATACTTCGACGTGAAAGCCATCTACTTTGTTTTCTGGCTCTAGGTCATATTGCTGAGATGGATAATCTTGAATCTATAAGATGCTTGAAAGCAAGAATTTCAATTTGTGTGTTAACAAGAAATAACAGCTTTTGTAGTAAAAAAAAAAGACATTGAGCAAAACTAAATATGGCGAAGCTAATAATAAACAAAATGTGAATTGCACATAGAAGAAAAAAACTGGAATCGTTTTTAATCAGAACATAATGAAACTGTAACCTTCAATGCATGGGTAAGCTTTTCTGCAGCATTTGCTTAATAAACAGAATAACAGTTATGTTTGCTAAATTACTGTTAACCTCAACAGGTTCAAAGAGCTATTGAAATAGTTCACATCATTTTGTAGTAAATCACTGTTACCAAAAGAGGTTAATGATTTGTATTCACCCTATCCTAACAGAGGCTCAAATAATGTAAATCATTTTTTCCGGTGGCGTAAAGCAGCTAACATCAAACTAACCAGATATATTGGAACAAGAGAGAAATTGTTTTGCATTCTGCATGAAAAACAGAATTGCAGCATGCTTTTATTTTCTGCCAATGACTCCACCGTGTTGATTTCGTGCTCTTCTTAATTGTCAGGCCTGCGTGCTAGAATTAGAAATGGGCAACAAGTCCAAATGATGGAATAAATTATGAATATTAATTTGAAATTCTTAATTGACTAAAGGCCCAGTCTGACCAAACTTCTGGGCACTGATGCAGCCTTGCCAACCGGGCATGCCCTTCATCCTATGGTGGGGGGGGAGCAGTTATCCAGACCTCCTCCAGGTAAGGGAATGTTTGTTCCATTGCCTTTGGGATCCATTGTGCTAGAAAGCTGGGTAGGATTGGGCTCTTAATGATATCTGAGTTAAGGTACTGGCATCCTTCAGTCTCAAAAGATTATGGCAACGTGCTCTGAACAGAGGTCCTGGAACAGCGTCTGGTATGGCTAAAAAGGCCAATTCGAGAGTGACAATCCTTTCCACACTGAGGGCAAATCCAGTCTGTTCCCCGTCCAGCTCCCTGATTTCGCCAGTTTCGGGGCCGCCTCCTTGCCTCAGCCTGTTGAGCAAGTATCTCTCCGAATTGGGAGGGCCGAGCTGCACCGCCTGCCTCCAAGCTGGATTAGATGCTCAGAAGTCCAGGTTTCCCATCTGTTGAGGTCCATTCCTAAGGCCTTCAGATCCCTCTTGCAGATATCCTTGTATCGCAGCTGTGGTCTCCCTCTAGGGCGCTTTCCCTGCACTAGTTCTCCATACAGGAGAGTTTTTTGAGTTAAGGTGGGTGCCAAGGATATTGCTGAAGCTAATATTTTGAAGAAATGGCTGACTAGATAGCTAGGGGGATACATAAGGGGGGTTCTTACCTATTGTAGTGTATCCAGCGTTGTCATGCAGCCGGAACACTGGGCGGGAGGAACGGTTGAGCAACAGCCCGCCCATTGCGTTCCGGTCCATTTCGCCGTCTTCCCCGCCCCGGCGAAACGGACCAGAACCCAACGGGCGGGCTGCCGCTCAACCATTCCTCCCGCCCAGCGTTCCGGCTGCATGACAACGCCGAGTGTATCCCATAGTATCTTTTAATGCTTGATGTGTGTTTTTGAATAAAGAGAACGTATTTCTCCTACTTAAAGGATTTCACTAAGCTTGCTAATAACTTTCAAATTACCAGTGGTAACAGAATAGTGGCACATTGCTGAATAATTTCATGGTGTATACCTCTGTAGATTTGGTCTTTCTTTTGTAATTACTTCCTAAATAACTTCTCGGGTACTTAATGGAATGTCATTCTTTGTACAGTTATCTAATTCTATGTGCTTTACTGGTAGTAAAAAAAATCATCTTTATGCTATCTGGTAAGAGAAAGTTGAATTCATAAATATCCTTTTTGCTCCATGCTTCTTGTTCCACTAGCTTTACTGCAGTTGCCAACTCTTGTTTATCATAAAAATCTGGATTCATTATACAGAAAATCTGTGTTATTGACACCTACTTCTTTTCATTTCTGGATCCAGGTAAGTAGAATTGAGTAAACGTTTCAAGAATCAGAAGCTTCTTTTTGTTATTGAGGTTTCTTTGTTAGTAACTGTTCTTTCCTTTGTTGTCTAAAGCGACTTCCCCAACCTTCTGAAAGGGAATGGGAAGTCTAATTCAGTTGTCTGCAATTCATCTTTGCAGCCCCTAAAGTCTAGTTTCCTTGCATCTAGGAATCAAGGTTGTTTCTCTTGCTGTGCTATGACTGTATCGTTGGTGGTTTTCTTGGGGCCCCCTGTCAGGAAGCTACTGATGTCTACATTGAAATAGAGACTGATATAGCTTCTAATAGGTGGGCCCACAATATCTGCGGATTGGGGCCTGCAGATTTCAGAATCCACGGATGCTGAACCAGTGGAAGAGGGACCCTTCTGGACTCTCCTAAAGTGACCAAAGCTGTGGCAGAGCTGCATTGTCATCAACCATGACAACACAAGCAGTTTCTGTTTCAGACCCCATCTGGAAGCAGTGCTGAAATAGGTCCAGATAATTCTGTTCTTCTAGGAATTTTGGAGTTCTTCCATGAACTCGTCACTATTCGCTTGGTCCGCTTGCTCAAAAAGGGAGGTTAGAGACAGGCCAGTAAGTCTCCACTATGGTGGGATCATGGGAAGGCTTCTTCAGGAGAGGATGCATCTTAGCAGCTGAAGCCAAGCGGGCATTGCACCCTCCTCCAAAGACATGCCATTAACCTTCCCTGCCCTGCTATCTTCCCTGCCTTCACTACCCAGAAGGTGAATCACTTCTGGGCAGGACCGATCAGCCGAGATGGGCGTGTGGATGGCTTTGGTTTACCAAGTTGCAGCCCATATTTTCAGATTGCGCAATTACGACAGGATAAACAGGTATGGGGTGGACCACATGACTGTTGACGCAAGCCCAAATATTGATGGACCCGGGCAATTTTATTGACACCGTAGTTAGCGAACGCTGGCCCAGTGCCTGACTCACTGGCGCAGACGAACCTGATGGCACGTTTGCGACAGCACTGGACCGACGCAAGAGCATAGCACCGGCGCACCGCAAGTATCAGATTGCGCTCTCAATGATTGCCAGCAGTGGTCCCCACCGCAAAAGGGCTGGCCCAGACTTGAGGAGGCCTACTGGCAGCCCTGCACCCTTCCCGCAAGGAACCTCCTTCAGCCGCCACAGTGCCTGTAGGATGCAGCGGTAGTTGTTCGGCTACTGCTGCGCCTATGGGGACAGGCACATAGGACTGAGTTGTAGATCTTTCTCTTGCAATGGCCTTTCTTCCTCCCACTATCAAACGTCCTGTCGTCCATCGCCCTCATAGCATTTGTGCCTGTCATTTCCCCCCACACCCCGCTAGCCAAACATATTGCAACCAAATACAGGAAATATCCCCCCCAAAAGTAATCCAAAAGCAGTCCCTCACACATCCGATGGGAAAACGGTGGCGACAGTCTCTGAAGCTTCCGCAACTTTAAGCCCAGCTGCTCTTACCTTGCCCTGGTTGGTACTACAGAAGCAGCCTCCCCAAGTATCCCTCGATACCCTTTTTTGCCAAATTAGATGCCCGCACACTTGCCCCAATGGGACAACTTCCTTGAGTATTGCCCATTCAGTGGTGACCTGGCCCCCAGGGAATATCTCTTGCCCTGAAATTGACCCCCCAGCGTGGCTGGATGTCAAAGTTCATGAGGGGGTGGATTCTTTTCACCCATTGCATCATTGTTGCTGTTGCCACTGCTGCCCCAATCTCATTGGAAGTGGGGCATGTGTCATGCAGGGATAATCAGATTGGATGGAAGAGCTTGACTCTTGTTGCTGCCACAGTAGCTCTTGTTGTTGTTCAGTCGCTAAGTCGTGCCCGACTCTTCGCGACCCCATGGACCACAGCACGCCAGGCGTCCCTGTCCTCCACTAGCTTCCGGAGTTTGCCCAATTTCATACTCATCGCTTTGGTGACACTCTCTAACCATCTCATCCTCTGCCACCCCCTTCTCCTTTTGCCTTCAATCTTTCCCAGCATGAGGGTCTTTTCTACAGAGTCCTCTCTTCTCATGAGGTGGCCAAAGTATTTGAGCTTCAGCTTCAGGATTTGTCCTTCCAGGGAGCAATCAGGCTTGACTTCCTGGTGGATTGATCGACTGGATCTCCTTGTAGTCCAGGGGACTCTCAAGAGTCTTCTCCAACACCATAATTCAAAAGCATCTATTCTTCGGCGCTCTGCCTTTCTTATGGTCCAGCTCTCACAGCCATACATTGCTACTGGGAAAACCATCGCTTTGACTATGCGAACCTTTGTTGGCAGGGTGATGTCTTGGATTTTTATTAAGTTGTCTAGGTTCGCCATAGCTTTCCTCCCAAGAAGTAAACGTTTTTTTTAATTTCATGGCTGCAGTCACCATCTGCGGTGATCTTGGAGCCCAGGAAAATAAACTCTGACACTGCTTCCATTTCTTCCCCTTTACTTCTATTTGCCAGGAAGTGAAGGGCGTGGTTGCCATGATCTTAGTTTTTTTGATGTTGAGCTTCAAGCCAATTTTGGCACTTGCCTCTTTCACCCTCATCAGAAGGTTCTTTAGGTCTTCCTCACTTTCTGCCATTAGAGTGGTATCGTCTGCATATCTGAGGTTGTTGATATTTCTCCCAGCAATCTTGATTCCAGCTTGTGAGTCATCCAGCCCTGCCTTCCTCATGATGTACTCTGCATATAAATTAAATAAGCAGGGTGACAGTATACAGCCTTGTCGTACTCTTTTTCCAATTTGAAACCAACTGGTTGTTCCAGGTCCAGTTCTGTTGCTTCCTGGCCCGCATACAGGTTTCTCAGAAGACAGATCAGGTGGTCTGGTACTCCTATCTCTTCAAGAACTTGCCACAGTTTGTTGTGATCCACACAATCAAAGGCTTTGGCATAGTCAATGAAGCAGAAGTAGATGTTTTTCTGGAACTCTCTTGCTTTCTCCATGATCCAGCAAATGTTGGCAGTTTGATCCATGAACAGACAGTAGCTGTTAGGATCAGACAAATGGTGTTCTCTTCCCAACATGTCTGGCAGGTGGGAAGAAATAACGCATTTTTCAGTGTTGTTACTTAAGAGCTTTTCAGGTATGGCTTTATGTGTAGCATCCGGCTTTGTTTCAAGCAGGTGAGCAGAATTCATTTAATTGCTGTGAAATGGTAAAATGATTTGTCATGTCAGATATGCTCAACTGTTCTCACCTGCTTAATCGCATTAAGGATGTTGCCTGATGTATGCTGTCTGCTATCTTTTTGTATTATTTATATTATAGTTTTACTTTATTTTTAACTGGAAAGCTTTGTGAAGACTTTCTCAGAAAAATGTATCTATTGTAATGTTATATATAACCCTTGTCAGCATTTATTTTTAGAGCAGTTCTTTGGCGTTGCCTCCTTTTATTAAATGCTGCTTCCTGTTAGTAACCTATAATGTAGTGAACATGATTTAAATTGTACCCAAGATTATAATGAAGAGTTCAGATATGATAGTAATCAAATAAAATTAAATTAGTTACTAGGCTTGCAGATGACTGTGTAATTACAGTATGCTTTTTATTTCAATTAGAAAACAGTAAAGATTTTTTATTAGAAATAAACAGAACTCCTTATAGATTTTTTTAAAATTAACCACTGCAAATTTCCTAATAGCTCCAACATGTGCTATATGCCGCTTTATAACACTATACACTTATGAACTCAAACACGTAATTTTACACAGTTTCCCCTAGAACTGCGTTTTGACATTGGAAAACAAGCAGGCAGAAGCAACCCAAGCACTTCAAAATCACCATGAGAAACCAAGGTTGGCTGAAATATTTCATCCCCTTCCCCCCAGGAAAGCCCCATTGCCCGCAATGGGGCTCCTCGGCTCGCCACTGGCTAGTTTGCCGGTGGTGAATTGAGCAGCCCCATGTCGGGCTGACCGAGCCACCGCCGGGGATAAGATCCAGCAGTGGAAGCCACTGCCGGGTCCCTCCCCCTCGTAGGTGGCTCCTCTCCCCTCCCCGCCCAATTCCTCCCCCTCTCTGCCCCCTGCCCCCTGCTGCTGGAGTTCCGGCCGGCTGCCTGCTCACGTTGGCACCTGGCGCTGAATGAGCGCTGCCCATCACGGGGGACACATGTCGTAGATGACACCCTATTGGGGCCCACCTAGCTTTACAATACTAAAAGAAAAGCTTCACTTTACCAGCTGCTCAAGCCTCTGTTTTGATCCTTCTTACTATGGTGGGCAGCCCTCTGGAGTGTTTGTTGGGTTTCATTGAATTGGGGCACGTTAGGCCTGGCTAGGCCTGGGTGCTTTTCCACTGGGGAAACTAGGAATCCGCTGTTATGGGAGTTCATATGTGCCCAGTGATGTCATCCGGGTGCGCCAGGAACCGGAACGCCCGGATGATTGGCAGCCCTCCGCCCCTATGGCGGAGGCCAGCCACGCCTCCCTGCGCCTGGGGAGCAGGCTCCATTTCAGAGCGATTCGGACGCACGGGAGGGCGGGAGGGCCCAGAAACAGTGCGCCCGTCCTCGGGAGAGGCAGCGCGGCCCGGGCCCGTCCGCGGAACTAGCGGAATGGCGTACCGGCCTGTTCCGACAGGATGACACCGCTGTATGTGCCTATTCGTCACTTGATTGCTCAGTGCTTCCTGACTTGCGTCTTGAATTTGCAAATGGTCTCTGTTAAAAAGAATTGAGGCTTATTACGCTGAAACAAATGTTTCGTTTGATATTTGGTTTGTGATGGCTCATTTATATAGACTTGATTTAATAGTGAGCAGTGGCGGTCCTATTATTTATGGGGGGGGGCAAATGCCCCTGGGAGGTCCGCCAGCAGAGCCCAGGAAGGGCATGTGACACCTAGCCACTGCCTCCACCGCTGCCATCACTACCCGTCTTCTGGAGCCCTCTTGTGGGCTGGGCAGGCTTCACACTGCATCCCACTAGCCTCCAAAAGCATTACAACGAAAACCAAATGTATTTCTAAAAGGCCTTCCAAAGGTGTTAGGACGCTTTCAGTGGGAAAGCACAAGGCTTCGGAAAGCCAGGTAGGTTGGGGAGTGGCAGTTGCTGGGGTGGTGGTGGACGTCTGCAGTCCTGGCCCCGGGCGGAGGGTGGGCCAGGGGCACAATTGATACTGAATACGGATTCAGTTCTGGAGGAAACGGATTATCTAGACCCATTCCAATCTGGCTTCAGGCCGGGGTTCGGGACGGAGACTGCCTTGGTCGCCTTGGTGGATGACCTTCGCCGGGGATGGACGGGGGAAGTGCGACCCTGTTAGTCCTGCTGGACCTCTCAGCGGCTTTCGACACCATTGACCATGGTGTCCTTCTGGGTCGGCTGGCCGGGTTGGGGCTTGGAGGCACTGTTTTGAAGTGGTTCCACTCCTTCCTGGCTGACAGATCCCAGAAGGTGGTGCTGGGGGAGGCTTGTTCGGCACCCCGACCTCTCAGGTTTGGGGTGCCGCAAGGTTCCATCTTATCCCCCATGCTGTTTAACATCTACATGAAACTGCTGGGAGAGGTCATCCGGGGGTTTGGAGTGGGGTGCCATCAATATGCTGATGACACCCAACTTTATCTCTCCTTTCCCCCTGATTCTGAGGAGGCGGTTGAGGTCCTGGATCGCTGTCTGGAGGCGGTTGGGGGCTGGATGTGGGCGAACAAGCTGAAATTAAATCCGGATAAGACAGAGGTGCTTTTGGTTCGGAAATCCACGGCTCGGGTATTGGACTATCGTCCTGCTCTGAATGGGGTCGCACTTCCTCTGAAGGAGCAGGTTCGCAGCTTGGGGGTTCTCCTGGATTCACAGCTACACCTGGAGTCCCAGGTGGCGGCTGTGGCCAGGGGAGCCTTTGCTCAGCTTCGGCTGATCCGCCAGCTGCGGCCATACCTGAGCTGTGCGGACCTGGCCACTGTGACCCATGCTCTAGTGACATCTAGATTAGATTATTGCAATGCGCTCTACGTGGGGCTGCCTTTGAAGACGGTCCGGAAATTACAACTAGTACAGAACGCGGCGGCTCGGGTGGTTGCTGGAGCACGTCGGTTTGACTCTGTCGAGCCGCTGCTTCGGCGACTACACTGGCTGCCGGTTCTGTTCCGGGCCCAATTCAAAGTGCTAGTTTTGACTTTTAACGCCCTTTACGGCTCGGGTCCGGGGTATTTGAGGGACCGCCTTCTTCCATATAATCCAACCCGTACTCTTAGATCATCTGGGGGGGCCCTCCTGACTGTGCCGCCACCAGGAGAAGTGAGAGGGGCGGCGGCCAGGAAGAGGGCCTTTTCGGTGGTGGCCCCCCAACTCTGGAACACCCTCCCCTTAGAATTGAGAACTGCTCCCTCTTTGTTTATATTTCGGCGGGGGCTGAAGACCTTTTTATTCCAAAAAGCTTTTAACTGTTGACAGGCTGGCTGGTTATTATAATCCACGGGGCTTGTTGTTTTTATATTGTTTTTAAATTTGTTTTTAATTGTGTTCTTAATTTTTGATTGTATTGTTTAATTCTGTTTTAATTGTTTTTAATTGTGAATTGTTATATTGTTTTTATATATATTGTAATGCCGCCTTGGGTGCCTTTGGGCACAATAAGGCGGGGTAAAAATCTAATAATAAATAAAATAAATAATAAATATGCTTTGTTGTGTACAGACTGGATTATATACCAGGAAAATATTTGGTGGGCTACAACATTATTTCAGAGAAAAAAGTTGAAGCCGTGTGTGAAGGACAGAAATCAGGGGTAGTAATTCCTGTTGTGTGGTGGCGCTGCGGGTTAAACTGCTGTTGCTGGGCTTTATGACCGGAAGGTTGGGAGTTCTAGACCACGTGACGGATTGTACTCCTGTTGCTTGTCCCAGCTCCTGCCAACCTAGCAAGTCGAAAGCACCTAAAAATGCAAGTAGATAAATAGGGACCACTTTGGTGGGAAGGTAACGGCGTTCCATGCGCTATGGCATAGAGTCATGCCGGCCACATGACCACGGAAGCTTGTCCTCGGACAAAACGCTGGCTCTACAGGCTTAGAAACGGAGATGAGCACTGCCCACTACAGTCGGTCACAACTAGGCCATTCGGTCGTGGGGAAACCTTTATATTACCTTTTAATTCCTTTTGAAGTTTTTTTTGTGTGTGTGGGGGGGGTGGAACTGAACTTTCCGATTTCCTGTTGCGTTTTAGATTTAAAAGTCTGGCCACTTTGGAGGGGAGGAACCCAGCAACCTCAGAACATTAGTCTCCCCTTGTCTGAATGGAACATATGAAACAAATATATACCAAGAACTGTAACTTTCTGGACAGAATTCTGACATAATGTAGTGGACATAAATTCATTTACATGAATACCCCAAATGAGTTGATGGAGGAGATCTTGCAGCTTAGAATATCAAAGTTTGTGACAGTGTTTGTGTAGAAGTCAGCATGGTGTAGCTCATGTGCCATTTTTTTGTTTGCGTTTTGAAATAGGCCTTGTAACTTTAGTTCATCTGACTTTCATTCAACCTGAATTAGCTTTGTTTGGCCTCACTGATATATGTAGCTAAACAGGATTTGCTTTGAGATACTGTCACAATTGTGGGCAGAACAAGACCTCTTTCAAAACAAAACAAATCAAAATGTTGCAGAAGCAGAGGCTAATCAAGGCCGTGAATAGCAGTGAACTGGTGCAAAATTGGTCAGTTTTGGGTGTGTGTGAATATTTTCTCCCAGCCCGGCCTTTCATACCAAAATTATTTGCACTCTGAAGATTCAGAGTAGCCCCCATTCGTTTAGAAATGTTTTACCCCCACCTTGCCATTCAGAAAAATTCAAGGCTGCAACTGTAAAGGCAAAACACTAAATCCAAATAACATTTAAGTCACAAAAGCAAGCAAACAGAGTTCAAAGCAACCAAGGTAAGTCCTAACATGATAGGTCTTCAGGAAAAGGTGAAAGGTGGGAGACTGAGGGCAGCAAGGGCCACGTCCTGGGGGCCACCAGTGAAGAAAGACCCCCCCCCGTGCATCCCTGCCAACCAGACCTCTGGGAGGTGGTGGGGCTACACAGTAGACCCTCATAGTTGAGACTTCCCTCTGGATAGCAGGAAGCAAACTGGTTTTCTTGTCATCATTCCCATTGCTTTTCTTTACACCTGTTGTTGTTCTTGTCTGAATGTACAGGTGTAATGTGCAGGAGTATGCCCCACTGAACTCAGTGGGACTTGCTCCTGCATAGACGTGCGTAGGACAGTGGTGTTAGTGAATAAAATACTCTTAATGAGAAAAGAGGACAGTGTGTAAAGCATGCGACTTCATTTCTGCACGTAGCTCAGAACTGCTTTCCAACTCCTTAGCAACATATTTAACCCACAGCTATCGGTCTGATCTGTAGTGGTCATGGTTTTTTATCTTTTTTTTGTAAAATAATACCTCCTTGCTGTTTTTTTATTTAATCAAATGATTGTATCCAGTGGTGTCATTCAAATGATTTAGGAACAGGAACTCACTTTTGATTGGCACTTGTCGGGAACCCGGAACCAGCCACGGAGCCCGTTAGGATCCGGAACGCCCGTTCTGGTCTGTTCCCCCTGAATGACATCACTGATTGTATCCATACACCTTGTCACAGACTAGCGTAACAGTGCCAGGGGAGTATTTTCAACCATCTCTACTTCCTTACGCAGTCCCCTTCAGCACCCAAAAATGTGCTCCTGGAGGTTGGGGGGGGGGGAAACCCTTGGGAATGGGGTGGGGTGGGGTTGTAGCAGGAGAAGCAGTTGGGGAATTGGTGAAAATTGCCCACCCACCCCCAAAAGTCTCAAATTCTTCTGTAAGTGGAAGCAAGGTTTTAGATATAACACCCAATGCATTGTTTTGTGTTTTTATTTTAATGGAGTTTGAAATAAATTACATTCTTTCTTGTTTTATAAATGATTATTTGAGTCATCTTTCATACCAGGAGTTTCACGATGCCAAACTGACAGTAAGATTTCCCTCAATCCACCCTGGTTGCGGTACGGTATGTTTTTTTAAAAAATTAAGATTGCCGGGAGAAAGTTGTGACTTCTGAAAAATGCTGGCTGGAAAAACCTGCTGAAAAAGGGGTTGCTTAAATTCAGGAAGAAAAAAATTACCTGGATTTGGACCACAAATTCAAGCCTTGATTTTTGTCTTGGAGTGACCGCAATAAAATAAGCTGCAAAAGACATTTTTGTGAACGCTTTTTTGAGCCTTCAGCCAAGATTTTCCATTTGTAAGAGAAAGTCAATTGGAACTGCAAACATACTTCCCTCCCTCCCTCCCTCCCTCTCCCAGGCTTGTTATCGGTTGGTTGCCTAGCAACCTTGACTTTGCATACATGCAAGACATTAACTACTTTTATATTGCCTCTGCTTTGTGTTTTTTTAAGCATGAAAACTGATAGAACATCTGAAGACTGAATATATCTGTGCTTATCGATAGTCAAATGGCTTCAAATGACTTCACAGATAAATATGCGTGCTATTTGCATGAGAAGCATAATGGATCGCTGAAGTATATTCAGTGTCTTCTGAAATAAGAACAAGGTTCAATTAGGAAATTATACTGAACCACTTTACATGTTACTAATTTGACTTCTAATTTGAGTATTAGCACAATAGTCAATTTTTATTTGAAGCGGTGATTAAAAACAAATGGCCAGGATCCAAAGGAGGGATTATGCAGAGTGTTCTCTGCTGGAGACTACAATTGCTCTTTTTCTTGTTGCAGCCCCCCCCTGCTCCCCCACAAAAGCCATTCCTGAGGATCAGAAGATCCTCCAAAACATGTGACATGGGGCAAGAGGAGTAGTTGGGGAGTGGAAATTTATGCCCTCCTCCTATGCCCATAGGGACGTGGTGGCGCAGCGGGTTAAACTGCTGCTGCTGGGATTTCCGACCAGAAGGTTGGGAGTTCAAGACTGCGTGACGGAGTGAGCTCCCGTTGCTTGTCCCGGCTCCTGCCAACCTAGCAGTTCGAAAGCACCTAAATGCAAGTAGATGAATAGGGACCACTTCGGTGGGAAGGTTAACGGCATTCTGTGCACTACGGCGTATAGTCATGCCAGCCACATGACCACGGAAGCTTGTCCTTGGACAAAACACCGGCTCTACAGGCTTTGAAACGGAGATGAGCACCGCCCCCTACAGTCGGTCACAACTAGACCATTCAGTCGTGAGGAAACCTTTACCTTTACCTATGCCCATAGATCTGCTTTCGACTTACGTTTGCATGTGGGCAGGGTGTGAGGCAGGTGCTGTGGTTAGAAAAGCGAGGGGTAAGGTTTCTGCGCAAGTAGAGAAGAAGTCAATGTGTTGGACACTAGGACCCTGGTGTATTGGGGGCTGGTGCTGACGTTCCGGCATGAACCAGCAGGAAGCTGAAAATCAACTGCGAATGCTTAGGATGGGCTGGAGGTTTTGGTACAGGCAGGTGAGGCAAGGCAGAGTCTGTGAGCATCTTCTCCGATTTTTAAAAAAAGTTCAGACTGTGGAGCCAAAGTCCTTATACACCAGTAGCATAGCTACAGGGGGCAGGCATAGAAAGTACTTACTTCTTCTAGAACCTTTATTGGCATAACAAAACACATAGAACAACCACAGCAGTATAGGGACAGAATACAAGAATTAATATGAATATGACAAGGTAACTTGGAGAATCTCAGATAAATAGCCAGCAACAGCTGCAGTCAAGGGCATGGAAAGTATTTCAGGTACTGTAACATGCCATGTAAGTTGTCGGTGAAGCAGTGTACCATGTAAGCAACTCACGGCGCTATCCTGAAGGCACCGTTGAGCCAACGCTAGCCGCTTGCAACGGCACGAGCGCCAACACCGTCAGAGCCATTCTGGACAACATCGCCAACACAGTTGCTGTTGCTGCCCACAATGACTCTAGCGATGAGTGGGAGGGGCAGCTTACACGGAGCATTGTGGGGCCTGCAATACGTAGCTGTGCCAATCCCTCTGTAGCTACACTACTGTAAAGAGGTATCAGGGACTCCACTGGCTTTCCCAGGTACCCTGATTCTTCTTGGCTTGGCTGCCGGCACTTTCCGTTTTTGCCATTGTCAGGGCATGGGCGCAGTGTGTCCTGTTCAGAGCAAGACTCATGCCAGCCTGCCTCTTGCATTGCAAACCATCTTGACTGGCAGCAGGTTTCCCAAGTCCTGCTGTCAAAGTCGGGTTATTGGATTGTGGAGAATTAATGGAATACACTACTTAACATTTTCCCCCTCATATCTTGGGAAGCTTTGCACTGCAATTCATAATTAAGTCCTTTGGACTTACATTAAAAATACATGTTGGGACATTTCCAAGTTATAATCCCATTCAGTGCCTCGATAGCAACTTAATATAATTTTGAAAAGAATCATTAGCCAATTGCTTGTCTTCCTCCTAGAGAGGTTTCAGTTCACCAGGCTATGCTCTTGAGCATTGAAAATGCCACATAAAACAAGGAGAATAATCAAATTAGGTGTGTCTGGTAACTGCAGCCCAGTTTGGATCGGCAGTGAACCCTCGATTCAATGGACCTCAGCCTGAAACACTTTGGAAATAATAGATGTTTGCCTAATTAAAAACGAGTCAGGCATGTTTGCGCGCATTGTCATAAATGTATTCCGATTTAATACATTTCGACATTTAATTGACACCCCTTCCCCACATTCATCTGTTAAATTGAGAGTTCACCGAATGTATTTGTATGTGCAGAACCAAAATTGTAGATAGGCTTCCTTTTTATGTACATGTGTTTATACAGTACGAGCCCTCCCCACCAAAATGTGAATATCAGACCCCTACACACATGCCTACAGTCCACCTCCTCTCAAGGGGACAGGTTGACATCCTTCATATTTGGGTAGTAAATGGCTTGGCTTTGGGTGTGTGTATGTGGGGGGGGGGAGAGAGAATGAAGAATCAAGAAATTTACAGAGGTGGCCCATTATTTGTGCTTAGATTATTCAGCTCTTTCCAGGATGTATCCTGAGTATGTCTTTGGACCCTCTTTCTGCCCGGGTCCTTGTGCCTCCCTAGTCTTTCCACTTGTGGCTCTCGGAAGGAAGTCCTTCTCCCCAACTGGTTTTGGCTCAGTCCCAGTACAGGACTCTGAGACAAGTTGTATCCCACAGGGTCACCTGGTCCTCGCTTGGGACTGTGAAGCCCTGAGGCAGAGAGGGCTTTCTGGGACTTGCTGGTGGGTTACTGCTTTATTCTCTGACCCAAGGACCAGCTGTAGCCCCAGAAAGGCTTTTTCTTGGCCCTTTCGTCAGCCTCTCATGTCTGCCTTTTGTTTCTTTTTCTGCCCCCTCTCTTGTTCTCTCCACTTTCACTGGTCCAGTCCCTTCTCTTCCTTCCTGTCCCCCTTCCTCCGGTCTCTTGGTCTCACCTCTGTGTAATTTCTTCATAAGAAAAGAACATAAGAAAAAGCCTTGCTGGATCAGGCCAAACACCCATCTAGTCCAGCTTCCTGCATCTCACAGTGGCCCACCATCCTATCTCCTCTGTCCTATCTCCTCTTCTATTCCTATCTCCTCTGTCTCTGTCCACCAAGTGTCCATCTCATTCTCCTTTTTCTGCCCCCCCCATAGCTTCTGTCATCCTCCTCTGATCTTCTGGGTCTGTCCCATTGCTGCCTCCCCAGCTCACCTGTCCCTCTCCGCATCCCTCCTCTTCTTCCTCATTGGTTGCACCACCCCCTGCCCTTAAATCACACCTGACTCTGCCCCTTCTTCCTTGGGCTGGCTGAGTCTCTTGCCTTGCCCTGATTCTCGGCAGTGATGCAATTGCTGGGCAGCTGGGGTTGGGCTTCACTCTGCTAGCCAGTGTTTCTTCAACCAGCAAGCCGCTGTGGGGCTCTGCAGGGAGGCAGGAGGGCAGGAGACCCCACTTGGAGGGCTGTTTGAGTTTGCAGCACTCAAACTTCATATCCTTCAGCTTGTTCACGTATGCTTGTATATTCTTGATTATCACTACACTTGTGCTTTTGGTGACTGGCAGCTGAAAAGCCATGCGTGCAACCACATATGTCAGTGTTCTTCTAATCAGGCTAGAAGCAACAAATGTAAGGTTCTCTGGGCTGTGTAGCGTTGACCTTGCCGCCTCATTCCAATCTGAAGTGTGTACTCATTATTGTAAGTAGCGTGTACTCAAGAGAGCTGTGCAAAGAATGCAGGTGAATTAAATTAAATGGTATTTGGTAAGAACACCGGGGAAAGAAAATTCGGAATCGTAGTATGTGGGAAACAATAATTACATCTTCATTCAAAAGCTCCTCTCCTATTTGGCAGCTCTGAGATGTCTCAAAAAGCTGCAGGGCAGCTGCCTCCAGGTATTTGTAGGCTCCTTGGGAACAGAATATCTTTGAAACCCTTTTGCTCAGCCCCTGTGAGACCACCCCCTCTAGCCACATCACACACACCCCAGATAAAAACAAGACTCTTGTAATTTATGGCGATGTAAAAAAGATTTAATTCATTTAAATGGTTTATTTTTGGACCATCTTAAGTATTGATTGAGGAGGGAATCAGATGGCATACTCTAGTAAATTTTCACTGTCAAAGGAAAACAAACACACACTTCAGCTTCCTATTCACAGTGAATGAGTGAGTGAGAGAGAGAGAGAGAGAGAGAGAGAATAAAAAAATGTTGGGTTTTGCTGTGTGCATTATCTACTTTCTTCTTTATAACCAATCGCTATAATTAAATACACCAGCACCCTGAATTGCAGACATCCAAGTTACAGGCGGCTGCATTAGATACTTTCTTGCAGATGCCATACATCATCCCGTTGTACTTTCGTGCAGTTTCAATAGCTCTGGGCTAATTCCTTCCTTGTTGCCTTCAGGCAGTTTGCACTGTGCTCAGCCTGCATACAAGAGAACCAGGTGTTTTGACTTTAAAAATATGGGACACTGCTGGTATGGTTATACAGATCCATTATTTTTGTTGATGTCACTGCTCAGAATGGCTCTGACGACGAATGGGAGGGAGAGAGCAGCTTAGTGGATGGAATGTTGAACCTGAATGAGGGCAATGTGATTGCGCCATCTTCCTCCACCACAAAGCTCATTGGCTGGGTACCACCTTAGTTCTCAAGCCGCTGATTTTTGTGAATGTCAAGTTTTTGTGAATGTTTTTGTGAATGTCAAGTAAGATCATCCCACTTTGTACTTGAATGTCAAGCAAGATAATATGCTAGACTAAGAGTGCAATCCTAAAATGGAGTTAGGCTGGCACAGTTAGGCTAGCAAAGTTTGGCCGGTACAAGGGAAAGCGCATTTGGACCACTCTCGGAGTCAGAGAGGCCAGCGCACAGAAGTGTGCCATCCTCCTTGACTCTGAGAATGGTCCAAACACGGTTTACAGTGGCCCTTGTTCCAGCCAAACTTTGCTGGCCTAACTATGCTGGCCTAACTCCAAATTAGAATTGCACTCTAAGAGGTTTTAGAGGAAAGGTGAGATGATTTTCATTATGTTACAGTCTGATGTTTTCCATCACTACGATAACTTCAGAAATAGGATTACAGAGCCTTGCCCCAGTACCAAATAGCCAGGTTGTACCCTTGAGTTGAACTCCTGTTTAGAGAGGGGAGATGGGGTTGGGAAAAACGCTGCTTTCCGGAGCCCAGGTGAATCAATCTCCTCCACTTTCCAGTCTATCAAAAATATCATTGCCTTGCCTAATTAGTATTAAACCTTTGTTTGCATTGGAATTAGTGGTTTGTCTGGCTTTTTTATTTTTAAAAATAAATATCTTCTAGTTTTCACAACATAATTATTTACAAAGTGCCGAAATTTTCCAATTCAAAGATTAGAAATGAGAAGGCCCAAACGCTTACAGCCTTCCCAGTAGCCGTTTCCTGTGGTACCCTTGTGTTTCTTTTTAGACTGGGCACTATTTTAGGGCAAGGAAGCATCTTCTCATTCCTTTCGCTGTGTAAACTGCTGTGATAACTGTTCCTGTTGAAAAAGTGATCCATAGATCACTTAACATCTGTGGTCCATGACACTGGAATGCAAATCTCACATGTTACCAAAGAGAGGTCAAGGCTGATCGTTTTAAAGTTAAACCAGCACCAATCCCCAGTTCAGCAGATTAAATTCAGACTGCCCTCCACAGGGGCAGACCTAATAAAAATGGCACCCGGGGCACCCAATAGAAGTGCGCCCCCACGGGAACCCAGGTCTACCCACTAGAAACAGCCACGGGTAGACCTGGGCATCCCTCGAGGGAGCCCAGGTCTACCCATTGGGACCAGCTGCGAGTAGACCTGGGCTCTGGAGCCCAGATCTACCTGTACAATGTTGCGGGGGCTACTGGCGCCCCCCTAGACGGCCCCAAGACAGCGCCCAGGGCTCTTGCTCCCCCCTGCCACCCCCTAGATCTGCCACTGGCCCTCCACTGTATAAATCTACTGAGTAGCAAGGCCCGTGGAAATATTTGTACCCAGCATCACAAAGCATGCTATTAATGTGGAGGGAGATCTCTGAATCAGCACCATAAAGTATTTCTAACCACCGAATTTGATCATGTCTAGGTTTTAAAATACTCCAACAGAGAGACTTGTTTTGTCTTTCATGGTCTTTCATTGCTTCCCTTTATGAAGCAACATTACAATTTCTGGATTTTGCCAGACAATTCTTTGCTTTCCTTTCAACGAATTTACTAACACTTCTTCTAAATATATTTCTGAATTGTCAGTGGAGCTTCTTTTTTCCTCTTTGTTATCCATAATGCACTTTTCAAAAAGATAATGTCACAATCCTCCTCCAAATTATACCTGTATTCAAGATGGCCCAATCTAAAGCTCTTACCAACACAGACATTTAAGAGCAAGGTATTTAGTAAGCTTTCAAACAGCGGAAAGAAGAGCCCTCTTCTTGACTAGCACGTAAGGAAAAAATATAATTGAAATTTATGCTGTAATTAAAATGTTGGCTGCCAGCTTCTAAATCTGCATGGAATAAATCGTGATAGCTTGAGTGAGATCTTTTCTTAGGCACCCGCAATGAATTTAAACAAGCTCACAAGAAAAATTCCTTCCTTGTTGCCTTCAGGCAGTTTGCACTGTGCTCAGCCTGCGTTACCAGATACAGCAATCTCTGTCGGATGTAGGTGAAAATCCTGGGATGCAGTTTTCCAGGCCTAGTAGCACACATTGCTGTGCTTGGGCATCTGCGTGCCCCCACCCTACTGACCTTGGCTTGCCCCCACCATAACCAGAAAGAACAGAGCATGTTAGAAATGACCACTTTTGGCCAGTGGTGTCATCCAGGGGGAACGCGCCGGAACGGCCATTCCTGAACCTAATTAGGGATAGCTCCGCCCACCCACCGCCATTCGCCGCCGCCTCCGTGCAGCGCTGCGACGTGCCCCTGGCCTCGGAGGGGGCGCCTGCTCGCTGGGGGGACGGGTGGGGGCACGCCGGGTGCCCGAGTGAGCGGCGGTGGGGCGCGTCCACTGGGGCAGCCCGCGCAGCGGGAGGGAAGGCGGCGGAACCGACAGGACGGGCTGCCAATCAAAGGTGAGTCCCGGTCACCGTTCCGGTTCCTGGATCAGTTAGATCCCACCGCTGCTTTTGGCGCTATGTAAGCTAGAAGAGAACAGGCAGCAGTAGCAGCCCTGTGCAGATATGCTGCAGCATTTTGCATTGTGTGCTGGCACAGGCAATGGTTCAGGCTTGACTTGCTCCGCAGTTGCAGCAGCTGTCCCCTGCCCAGCCAAAGAAAGCCGCTGAAAAGTTTGCCTGGAACAGCAATTTTCCACCAATATGCTGTGACACATTAGTGCGCCGCGGGAGTTTGGAGCATAGCGGTCGGGAGTTGCTGAGAAACTCGTCTGGGTTCTGCAGTTCCGTTTTTAGGGCAACTGTCTGTAGTGAGAAATTGCCTGTCCCTCCAAGGGGCCAGGGGATTTCATTGCTACAAACCGCGGCCCTAGAAACAGAGCTGCAGATCCTGCAAGTCTCCTAGGGGCAGGAGCTGACATCGCCAGAGGCACAGGCCATAGAGGTCCGTGTGCTGTGAGAAGAAAAAAGTTGGAAATTGTCGAAGAGGACTGTGCAGTCCTGTCTGGTGCAACAGCAGAGCTGGGTGGGGGAAGGATAGCAGTCCCCTCCCAACCCAGGGCTGCTTGTGTACGTGCAAGTGCAGAGAAACAGGCTTTTCTTTCTTCCCCCTTCCTCAGTTTCCCCTCCAAAACTTGCCCTTGTTCTGGGACATTTAATCTCTTTTCCCCTTCTTACTGTTCAATTCAATACAGTCAAGAGAAAGTAAGGTAAAGGTTTCCCCACGACCAAATGATCTAGTCGTGACCGACTGTATGGGGCAGTGCTCATCTCCATTTCAAAGCCTGTAGAGCCGGCGTTTTGTCCGAGGACAAGCTTCCGTGGTCATGTGGCCGGCTTGACTATACACCGTAGCGCCTGGAACGCCGTTACCTTCCCACCGAAGTGGTCCCTATTTATCTACTTGCATTGAAGTGCTTTCGAACTGCTAGGGTGGCAGGAGCTGGGACAAGCAATGGGAGCTCACTCCGTCGTGCGGTCTTGAACTCCCAGCCTTCCAGTCGGAAAGCCCAGCAGCAGCAGTTTAACCTGCAGCGCCACCACGTCCCTTAAGAGAAAGTAACCCACTTGATTTTCATGAGATTTACTTCCAAGGAGACATACTCAGAATTATGTAGCCAGATGATTTCTTCCCTGTTCTTCTAGTTCTCGTCCTATTTGCCATCTTATGGCTTATGTCACCTCTCTGCTTCCCCGTCCCCAAGTCTGTTAATGATCAACCTTCTTCAATCTCTTCTTTCTCACAACTATCCTTGGGCAAATCACACCAACAGTAATTGTGCTATGAAAACTAATTGCTGTGCATTGTACAGTAATGTCATCTGCTAACAAGTCACAGATGAAGAATAGAGAGACGTTTGTAATACCCTTGCTTTCATGCTAATTGCATAAACCAATACACATTTTGCTGTCTTAAACTTTAGACCTGTTCCTGGGTATATCCGGGGTGCCGATTCCAAAAATGGCATCAGTATTGCCCTATCACGTCTACTTTTGGAGATATAGCAATAGCCTCATTAGTGAACGGTTCAAGCAGCTTCCGTTCAATAACGAGGTTATGTTGTATCTCCGAAACGAAATGTGATAGGCCACAACTGATGCCAGTTTTGGAATCTACACCCCACATTCATATAAAACCACCATACATTTTGAAAATAAAATGTGTTTTTCTGACTGTCAGTTTTGCAAGCCTGTGTTATAAGTGCCCGATTTCTAACTCGCTGTTTCTCATGTCCTGCTCTCTGTTGAACATGCCGCATTCAGTTACGTATGACTAAACAGACACACAGTTGGAATGTAATTGATAGGAGGGTTGGCCATTGACCTTGAAGACTAGTCTTCCTTTAAAAACAAAACACACCACCAAGTCATGCCCTGGAGCAGGGTCTCCAAACTATGGCCTGGGGGCCACATCTGGCCCTCCACAAGATTTTATCCGGCCTGCAGTAACTTGGTGGTTTGTTTGTTTTGTTTTCATTTTGGCTAGCCAAACTTCGTGGAAGTCAGGAAGCCAGCTGAGTAGAGCAAGCGCCCATGAACGTCGGCAACCACATAAGCAAATGAATGAGGCAAGAAACAGGTGTGGTACCTTGATTGAGACTTGTATTAAAAATAGTTCCAATGGATTAGGCAGGTAGAATAGTCAGCAGTCCAGTCCAGGTCCAAACACGTTAGGAAAACAGATGTATCAGGCAGTAATAAGCAATTCCACAGTACTTCTTCACATTACATATTCCATAGACATAACCAGTGGTGTCATCCTGGCGGAACGGCCCGGTACGCCGTTCCGCTAGTTCCGCGGATGGGCCCGGGCCGCACCGCCTCTCCCGAGGATGGGCGAACTGCTCCTGGGCCTGCCCTCCCTCCCACGCGTCCGAATCGCTCTGAAATGGAGCGATTTGAGGCGCAGGGAGGCGTGGCTGGCCTCCGTCATAGGGGCGGAGGGCTGCCAATCATCTGGGCGTTCCAGTTCCTGGCGCGCCCAGATGACGTCTCTGGACATAACTCACACTCTAAGTCCACAATATACCGCAACACACTGGTCTTCAGTCTCCTACCACAGCTACACAACACTCGCCAATCACAGAGCATGGCAGCTACTGCCAATAGGTAGCAGACACACTAACTCTTACACAGAGAGATGCTCACAGAGAGAAGCTTCTGGTTACTGCTTATGTTCACAGCAGTGCTGACTCACTTCAGGTGAGTGTGCCTTGCAGCAGTACTTAACAGCATACAGCTGTGTTGTGTTGCTTTAACTAGCAGCTCTTCTCTCTCTATTTCCCAAGCTACAAAATTCCTTAGTCTGTCTCTTTAAGCCTGTTACAGCTTCCCAGCCTAACAGTTTCATGGTCAGAGCACTTGGTAATGTTTGACATTTTTACCCATTATATACCATTTCTCAGTTTAAGATGGCCTTGTTTCTTTGCAATTGTCACATTTTGTTCTGAATCATATGCTGATTATAAAAAATTGAAGTAGAATGTATCATTCATTCAAGTTTCATTCATTTATAAAACGGATTTTTTTTTTGCGCCCGCAAGAATGTGTAAAATATACGATGTGGCCCTCATATTATTAAGTGCTCTAGAGCACAGTGTTCAACTAGGCTTGGCCTGCGGGGTTCTTTTGAAGTAACATGGTGCAATTTTATGCATGGTGTTCTGCTGACTAGCTTGAAATTGGTGACAGGTACATATCTTATCCATATTACTTGTAGTTTTGTTGTTGTTCCTTCTTGGCTTGACTTAACAGCAAGGTGATTCTTATGTTATTCTCCCCACCCCCGCCCCCAAAGGAGGCACTGAAAAAAGAATTAATTGGCTTATTTGATCTTTACCATAAGTCTTCCTAGACTTGACTTTTGTAGTAAAACAAGGAAAGTAGGGGGAAAACATTTTGAAAAACTGAAGTATATGTATATGGTCATGACTTCAGAGAGGCTGCCCGTGTTATAGCAAAGACAGAAAATGTCCAGACTTACTGTGGTGGTGCTGACCTGAAAGTCATCATAAAACGTATGTATGTGCGTGTGTGTGTGTGTATGCGCATGTGCTCACACGCTCAGGGCGCTTCATACATCTGACAACATGAACATTGGTCGACAAGAGAGCCACCATAAATGTGTTTTTAAGGTTCTACAAGACACTCGTATTTTCTCTTGACCTATTAATCTCGTCGTCAAACCTAAACTGGATCTGCGTGTCAGACTTCCAGCCTAAATACGTGAAGATTTTTTTTTTCCGGTAGCCTGCTCTATTTTAAAGCATTTTTTCCCATTATCCAGTCCTAAGTGTTCAGAATCTAGTCAAAATGCATTCTACCACTTCATGGTCTTTTTTGTTGTCAGGAGAAATACCTTGTAGCTTGCGGGTATCTTAAGGGCGCAATCCTAGAATAGTGCTAACGGCGTCAGCGGTAAAGCTCCCAGGCCGATGCTAGTTGTAGCGCCGGCCTGTGATAGCAGGTGGAGAGGTGGTTCTGGGCAGGTGGGTGGGTGGAACTGGGTGGGGGGAGGGTGGAACTGGGCAGAGAGTGGGTGTACGGCCCGGGAAGGGGGTGGGTTTGGGATGCGGCCGTTAGGCTGCATCCAAGGCCCCTTCCCCGGGCCACATGGCCACCTTGGTGCTGTACCTGCTCGCAGGTGCAGATCTGAGGAGCCCTCCGGGAAGACTCCTCAGGCCTCCCGTGTTGCACTGGATTTGGTGCAGGCCCACCAGCCTGTCTGCTCCAGCGCAACATAGAATTGGACGGTAAGTGTCTCTTCTGTGAATGGAAGTATGTGAATACTGCCGCTTTCTACAGCTTGAATCAACTACAGTGATTCAACCCACAGTGTATATTTTTTTTTAAACGTAACTTTTTTTGTAATGTTTTTGAAAAATGTAATGTTTTTCTGTATTCCTGGAAGCATGGATTGCTGATCTTGAAACCAGCTTCCCTTTATATCTTTGCATCAACCACAACTGGGGTTCTTAAACTGTGTTACTGCAACTCCCTCAATAATGGAAATAAGGCTATGAGACATACACCCCCGCCCAGTGGTGTCATCCAAATGATTTAGGAACAGGTACTCACTTTTGATTGGCACTTGTCGGGGTCCGCCCACCGGAAGTGATGTCATAAGCCGGAAGTGAGGTCATGATTGTTGCCATGGGTGTGATCATGTTTGTAATAACTTCAGCTTGTGGTTAGTGTTGATTTAACTTCTATTGCTTTGCTTTCTAGAGATGTGTCTATACATATTTTGCTTCAACTGTTCCCTGGTTAAATAGCAGGGGCCAGCTTCGAGTGGGCGGGGCCAGCTCAACTTCTAGAAACCGGTACTCGCGTAGTGGTGCGTAGTGGGTGCATGACATCACTGCCCCCGCCCCAATATTACAGCTGGTTGCAGCCTGCACTTTAACTCCTGGAGCAAGGCAGTTGATGCATCTAGCTCAGTATTGCCTTGGCAGGGGCTTCCTGTGGTTTTAGGCACAATCATCACCAGACAATACCTGAAACTTCCAGGGACTGAAACTAGTTCTTCAGAGCTTTGTAATCCCCTGCTAAGGAGTTGCTTTGAGAAGCCCAGAATTATGGGAAAATCGGTGAACTTTGAATTTACATTTGGTTTTTCATATCGATTCTCAAGAGACTCTGCATTTGAGGCTAAAGCTCTGTTTAATTTCTGGTGTCATTTCTGTGTTACATCTCAGCTCTCCAGTTATGAGATTTTATTTGCTTCAGAAATAGATGTGATAATACGAATGCAATCCCATCAGAACTCAATCCAATCTATCTAACTACTGTCATCTCTCTTGGATCTCAGTGGAATTCCAACTGTGTGCAATCACCTACTCTCCACTGAGGGGGAAATGCATTAATATGTAGTTTATTCACATGCTTAAAAAAATGGTACTTGTAAAGCTGTAAAAATATTCACCTCTGACTGACAGTCCAACTTAGGAGATTTAAGGCTCATGTTTAAGTGATCACCAAATTTAATGAAAACATTCCTTAAAAAAAATACTTTCGTTTCCCAAAAATAGTAAACGTTCACCAAATTTTAGACCGCCTAATAATCCTAAAGTGATAACCATATAGTGCGTTCTCGTCATTTTCTTAAAGTATTTGACAGTAAAAAAGTGGTTTTTGTCTCCCAAAAATAGTAAATTTTCATAATATAACCCTAACCCCACAATAATTCTGCTTAATTCTATTAATTATATTAATAGAATTAATTAATATAATTAATATAATTCTGACAATATTGTCGCATAAATGTCATGTTGTACATTTGATGAACATTTACT
>JAJKFI010000007.1:24945138-24963481 GCA_029204185.1 Lerista edwardsae
TTTACTAAATTTGGTGAACATTTACTGAATTCGATATAACCATGGTTTGTTTTTGGACCACAATACTAGGGGCTCACAGCATTTAATTTGTCCCCGAGATTTAAATCACAATTTTCACGTAGCAACATCCACAGAGAGGGACCAGAGCTCAGCCGCAGAGCATCTGTTTTGCATGCAGAAAGTCCCAGGTTCAGTCCCTGTCCTCTCCTGGTAGGGCTGGGAAAGACCCAGTGATGTCATTCAGGGGGAACGGACCAGAATGGGCGTTCCGGATCCTAACGGGCTCCGTGGCTGCTTCCGGGTACCCAACAAGTGCCAATCAAAAGTGAGTTCCTGTTCCTAAATCATTTGAATGACGCCACTGGAAAGACCTCTATTTGCAGCCTTGGAAACCTGATGCAGGTCAACCCACCTTGTCCCATGCTGATTGACCCACCTGTGACTGCTTAGAACCACCACCACCTGAAAGTCTGTTCGACATCGCTTCTGGTTTGGCCCCGGCTTCTCCCTGTCTCCTCTGCATTTCTGACTTGTGCACATTTTCCTATGGCAGTGAAATGTAATTGCACTACATGTACACTGTGTCAGTGCTGACTAGCAGGTTGATAGGGAACTCACATTATTCTTGTTGACCTTTTCCCAGGATGCATTTATATTACTGGGTAAAAGCCTGCTGTTGGGTATCTGAGTATCCTGTAACAAGATGCATTTGTGCTGTTTTCTTGCTGGCTGTACAAGACACACATAGATCTCTAAGCTGCAGCCACAATTTCTTTCAACGATAGTAGAGCCCCCTGGTTTCCATCTGAACGCCTCTATGTAATCTATATTCCTTTCTATTATTGACAGAGGTCATGCCGTCCCTTGTGTTTGAATGTTGCTGAATAGTTGCACCTTCTCAGTGCATAAAGACCGGGAAGGTTTTCACACATCAGTCTATGTTGTTCTGCATCCAAGCACTTTGCACCCCTAAATCATCTGGTATTGCTCCCCAAAACCTGCTTGTTGTCGCCTATTCCTGCTTTGAATTTGCTCTGCATGCAAGGCAAGAATGCAGTGGCTTCACATTTATTCCCCCGGGGCTAAAGGATGATGTCAGCAATGTGGTTTGCAATGCAGTTTCTTTGGCAGCTGTTGGAAGGGGTGTGCAACTCCCTGCTTTTGGTTGATTTTTGGTGTAGCTGCTGTTTTGTTTGGGGGGAGCATTTTTTCTCAGTTGTTTTTTTGTGCGTTCTTGTATTTTATTTTCGTCCTGATTTTGATTTGGACTTTTTCTTTTCTCTCTTTATAAGCTTGAGTATGGAAAAGGTGACTAATAAGTGATTAAATAATACCACCATGCTAGTCACCTTGTGCCAAACATGTGTTTGTCAATTACATTGCATTTCAGTGGGGAGATGCCAGGACTGTGTTCCGAGGACAATAGAATGAACCTTTCAAAGGAGGACTGTTCAGGTTTACGTGTGAAGTGCGTCACTGTTCTTAAGTCCACAGTTAACGGAGGACAATTACAGTGACAATGATTGATGATGAAATTCATAAGATGAATTCCTGTAATGTATTAGAGAGGATGATAGAGAACAAAAATACCCACGAACCAATTCAGCATGACACTTCCCATTAGTCGTGTCTGTATAAGCTTTTGATAGTTCATGTTCAGTGTTTCTGGAATTTCATTACTTGCTTGTAAAGCAAGATTGTATCGGAACTAAACACGTGCAGTCTTGTTGATGGTTCTTGCTTTGGCTCCAAAAGTGCATTTCCTAGAGCAGTGATGGCAAACCTGTGACACATGTGTCAAAGGTGACACGCCACAGCATTTTGGGTGACACACTACTACTGTTCATCAAGACTTGACAAAAACTGAGTTTCTTTTACTCATTTTTCATTTCTGTATTTATTTGATGCTTATTTGTATAGTTTTTGGTACTACACGTAATTGGACTTTATTTTTTTTGTTTAAATAAATGAATACAAAGAATTGTTTCTGTTTTGTTTGGGGTGGGGGCAGCGGCGTCATGCAGCCGGAACGCTGGGAGGGATGAACGGGTGAGCGGCAGCCCGCCCGTTGCGTCATGCTCCGTTTTGGCGAAAACGGAGCGTGACGCAACGGGTGGGCTGCCGCTCACCCGTTCGTCCCTCCCAGCGTTCCGGCTGCATGACGCCGCTGGGTGGGGGGTTGACACACCTGCAGAGTCAAGTTAGGCATTTTCTGCAATTTTGACACACCGAGCCCAAAAGATTCACCGTCACTGTCCTAGAGAGATGTTACCGGACTGCAGAGTGACTTTGGGTTCTAGGCACTCTTCTTTCCTTTACCGCAAGGACCAGCTGTCAACCCTCTTTGGCTCAGGGCACAATCCAGAGCATTTTGTCTAGTGCATGTCAGTTGCACTGGCCAAAGAGTTTTGCAAATGTGTCATAAGGCACGTCTGCACCACTCTGAGAGGAAGATGCGGACAGTTGCGCTGGCCTGCAGAGGCCACCCATTCCATCCTTTTCCAAACCTTTATTGGCATTAAAAACATGCATACAGAAATCAGGGCGACTACTGATGCAGGGGGAAGAAAGAAGGAGAGAGGGGAGGCAATCTGCCTATTGGCTTAGGGTTTTTCTCATAATCTCAAAAAGAAATTCAGCGACCTGTTCAGTGATGGCCGCATTATTGTCACCAAGCAGACTGCGCACCTGAGCATTGGAGGAAGTTGAGGAAATTAAGAGGGAGGCAAACAGAGGATCAAGGTATGTGCTACGGAGGGATTGGTGTGCAGGACAGTGACAAAGGATATGGACTGTTGAGTCGGGTTCAAGGGAGCAGAAGTGGCAAAGTCTGTTGTCGCGAGGGATGTTGTGATATCTGCCATAAAAGACAGAAGATGGAAAAACGTTAACTCGCGCCAACATGAAAGCTCTCCTTTTAGAGGGATTAATTAATTCAATAAAGTAATTGTGGGGGCGACCCAAGGAGAGGGGCAAATCAAAATGAGAGGGAGAGCAGGTAGGATTGATATTGAGATCAGTATCTCAGTTGAGAAGGCTGGATTGAGAAGGCTGGATCCTTCCTCTGCACCACCCCAACTGAGTGGAGAAGTCCTGGCCAAGTTTGACCAGTGCTAGGGGTTGGGGAGGGTGTGGGGAAGGTGGGAGGGAGTCATTTTGGGGCATGGGAAGGGTGGAGGAAAGGAGGGCTCGTGGCCAGGCCAAGCTGGCTCAGGGCTGTGGTGGAAATCTTATGCCGGATCCTAACCCCTATCCCTGGCTTGGTCAGCCTTACATGGGCCTCTTCGATTTGCACCAGCAACTTCACTGGTGCAGATCTGAGAAGCCCTATTGGTTCTACTGGGGTTTTCCCCGGGGCAAAGGGAAAATAGTTTCCCCTTACCCCGAGGCGGCTGCCAACTTCCTCCTACACTGAAATGGATACAGTGCAGGAAAGGATTGGGCTGTCAGACACACAGATAAGTAGACCTAGCTTCTGGAGGAATAGTGTTTCCTGAGAATGGGATTGCTTGACAGATGTTTGTCAAGTTATTGGTTCAGATGCTGTTATTGGTTCAGATGCTGGACTGCTTTGCTGCTCTTCTGCCATAAGGGAAGTGAGAGGGGGTGCTTGTTGGTTAGGACTTTCTGAGATTTCAAGTTGGATTTCTTTTAAGCCCTTCAGAGCAGGGCCTCTGAGAAGAATCAGGGGGCACAACATTTCCTTTGGGCCCCTTCCCAAAGGGGGAGTGGAGGGAACAAAACAGAGTGGGGGAGGGTGGTGACGGGGGCAGGCAGAATGGGGGTGGGCAGAGGGCAAAACAAGGCAAGGGAGGGTGGCAACAGCAGGAATAGTCTTTGGAGCCCAGGTCTACTGGATTTCCCAATGCTGAGGCCAGAGTCAGCAGCTAGATGCAGTACTGTGGAAAGCCAAGTGTGCTCCCAGATCTCTCTCGAATCTTTTAAATGTAGAAAATCACTGCAGAAAATTAGCGCTCCAACTAGAATGGAAAGTGCATACCAAAACTCCTTTACCGCAGGAGTTTTTAGCCCCACAGCTGTGTCCCTGAGCACCAGTGCACTCCTTCATGGTAAGTTGACTCACAAGCCAAAGAGCTGCTGTGGCAGGCCAGTTTCCTCCCAGATTTGACCCTGTGTTAAGTAGTGTCACGTCTGCATTCCTTGGCCCCGGCACCTGCCACCCTGCCACATACCCAGTGGTGTCATCCAAATGATTTAAGAACAGGTACTCACTTTTGATTGGCATGTGTTGGGACCCGCCCACTGGAAGTGATGTCATAAGCCAGAAGTGATGTTGTGGCAGGAAGTGACATGAAAAAAGCCCTTTTTGAGGCCTCAGATGATTTTAAACTGACCCAACAGTTGCAACAGTATTCCACAGCACCCCCAGAACATGTTAAGGAGGCCTGGCATCATGTTAAAACCCCAGAGCAACTCATTTTTCAGTGGCAAGGAAAGGAAAGGCTCCACTCGCTGCCTGCCTGCCTGCCTGCCTGGCTCTGAGAACAGGCAGGCAACTCAAACATGCAGGAAATTCAAACGTTGCAGAGGGCGGAGTCGACGAGTGGGCGGGTGAATGGGCGGGGCCAGCCGTAATCCTAGAAACCGGTACTCGCGTACCCCCGCGTACCCCCTGCATGACATCACTGCACATACCTGCAGTAGCACCCTCAGCATCCCGTGCAGGTAGTGCACCCAGGTGAGGTTGGAAAATTTAAGATCCCAAGAAATTTCTCGACCCCTTACTTTGGCTCCTGGGCCCCCTTTTTGACACTGAGAAGTATAAATAACTTCTCTCCCGTTGGCCCTGCTTTAGAGATAATAACCACTAATGAACAGCTTTCTTGAGCAGAGGAAGACCCTGGAGGATTTCTGTTCTTTTTTCCATGAGCTAGAAGTCGCTTTTACCATGTCAAAGGGTAGCTTGTCACAACTATTTGTCTAGTACGTTGTGAAATGTAATTTCTTGAAATAGTCTGTTGACTATTTGACATTTTAGAATCTCAGTGCAGCTCTAAAAGCACAAGAATCCTTAGGTTTATATACGGGGTAGTTTGGATATACCACATTAAGGGAAATATCCATGTTTCACTTGCATGGGAGGTTTAGGAAATAGTTCTCTGAGCACCGTGTTATAAGCAGAGCTTGCACTGTTTGCCTCCTTCCCTTTTACGCAAAGTTCTGAGTCATTGGCAGGCCCTGAACTTGCAACTGGATTTAGCTTCTGCTGTGAGTCAGCAGGAATCTGATGTAGGTAAGGGTAGTATAGTTGACAGGTCTGGCCTAAAAAAAAAAATCACACAGGAAAAAAGTCTCAGGAAGTTTGGGCACTATCTTAATTTGTCTTTCAGAATGCCCTGGCAGAGCTTCTACAAATGGCACAGACTAAGAGTTATGTGCTCTTAATGTTTCCAGTCCCACCAATATTTGTTTAAACTTGCTTATTGGAACCTTTTTAGGGTGCAATCCAGAGCCTCATTTAGGCTGGCACATGTCCCCTGTGCCGTGGGACATGGTGGCACAGCGGGTTAAACCGCTGCTGCTGGGCTTTCTGACCGGAAGGTTGGGAGTTCAAGACTGCGCAACGGACTGAGCTCCCATTGCTTGTCCCAGCTCCTGCCAACCTAGCAGTTCGAAGGCACCTAAATGCAAGTAGATAAATAGGGACCACTTCGGTGGGAAGGTAACGCTGCTACGTGCGCTACGGTGTATAGTCATGCTGGCCACATGACCACGAAGCTTGTCCTTGGTCAAAACGCCAGCTCTTCGGCTTAGAAATGGAGGTGAGCACCGCCCCCCTACAGTCGGTCACGACTAGACCATTCGGTCCTTTACCTTTTATGTCCCCCGTGCCAGCCTAGGAGTGTTGCAAACATGCTGTAAGCCATGCCTGTGCCACTCTGGTAGGCATCCAGGCCAGCACAAGCAGTGGTGCCGGCCCAAGGAGGCTGCCAGTAAGGAGGGGAGGCCCCCCAACAGGGGGTTGGGGAGGGCAGAGGAGAGGCAGAAAAGAGCAGTCCCAGGGGCGGGCCAATCTGGGGAAGGGGATGCAGACAGGATCCAGCACTTAGGCTGTATCCAGTGATGTCATGCAGGGGGTATGCGGGGGTACGCGAGTACCGGTTTCTAGGATTACAGCTGGCCCCGCCCATTCGCCCGCCCACTCATCGACTCCGCCCTCTGCAACGTTTGAACTTCCTGCATGTTTGAGTTGCCTGCATGTTCTCAGAGCCAGGCAGGCAGGCAGGCAGCGAGCAGAGCCTTTCCTTTCCTTGCCACTGAAAAATGAGTTGCTCTGGGGTTTTAACATGATGCCAGGCCTCCTTAACATGTTCCGGGGGTGCTGTGGAATACTGTTGCAACTGTTGGGTCAGTTTAAAATCATCTGAGGCCTCAAAAAGGGCTTTTTTCATGTCACTTCCTGCCACGACATCACTTCTGGCTTATGACGTCACTTCCGGTGGGCAGGTCCCGACACGTGCCAATCAAAAGTGAGTACCTGTTCTTAAATCATTTAGATGACACCACTGGCTGTATCCTAACCGCCGACTCTGGCCCTATGGTCCCTGTTCCGGGCTGCTCCGAGTTGCTCCAGTGATTTTGCTGATGCAGATCCAAGTAGTTGTCTTGGGTGGTTATTTGAACATGCTGCTATTGTACCATTTTGAGATTAATTGATATGTTTTTGTGAGGCTACTTTGTTGTTTTATCTGGAGTTACTGCTGTACATATACTGTGTTTTATGTTGTTTTAGGCCAGTGGTTCTCAAATGTTTTAGCACTGGGACCCACTTTGTAGAATGATGATCTGTCTGATGCCTACCAGAGGCGCTGCTGCTGTGAATCCAGAGCCTGCTGCTTTCCTGAGAATGCAGCAATGAATTCGATTATTTCTCAGCCATTCTCCAATATAGCAAAGTGAATCAGAAAGAAAAAAAGCCTATTTACAATCTTGACACTAGCAAAATAACCACACAGCTTCTCCCTTGCCAGTGTCCTGTCTTCCCATATTTTCAATGTTGGCTGCGCTAGGCGCTACGTGACCCACCTGAAATTGGCTCGTAACCCACCTAATGGGTCTCGACCCGCAGTTTGAGAAACATTGTTTTAGGCTATGCTTTTAGGTTGCTGCTTGTTTTCTTGTCTTTTCTGGAATTACTGATTTTGAGTTTTTATGCTTCCTTAACAAAATATATTCATTTCTTTTTATTTTTATTTTCTGTATTGTATTTGCAAGCCTTCTTGGGTGCTCCTTTTTGGGGAGGGAAAGATGGGGTAAAAATTAACTATATCATTACATAAGTGCACTCTGTGACTATAATAGAATTCTAGCATCCAGAACATTTTGGGTACGGATTTCATTTCCATATTGCCATCCTAAAACTTAAATTCCTTACATTATGACTTGAGTAGATAGCCAAAATGCTTTTTGACATTTTTACGGAGGAGTCGCTGGAGACCAAAGTTTAAAGGTGAAAGCATTGATGGGTAAAGTTGAGGAATAGGTTGAGGGCACAGAGCATGAATGGCTAAGTATGTGCTGAAAATGATTAATGGAGGAACGCATCTTTTTACAAGAATTGTGCAATGATAAAGTGGGAGAAGGGGAAGGAATCTTTGTTCTCACTTCCATAAGATCTCCAAATGTCATACACCTGACTTTTTCTGAATGTTAAATAGCCTGAAACACACAGACCATCTCTTCTGAAAACCAATGAGTTCTGTCTATAAACAAAAACTCCCTTCGTCCATCTAGCTTGATAGCTTGATATCACTGGAGAACTCTGGGCACAGTGAAGTTGGTGGTCCTTTTGTCTTTTTTCATTGTTTAACATTTACAGAGTGATTCATAACCATCATAAAAGCTTTTTAATAGCATATAAGTATTACCAGTAGTGCCGACTTGGGTGTGGCACGTTGGCCATCTGCCACCCCAATATTATCTGGCCGCCCCCCCCCCCCAAAGAGCCAAGCCGAGCAAGAGCAGCTGCAGGGAGAGCAGGGAGAGCCAGAAGCAGGGAGAACCAATGGAATGCGGCTGCTCCCAATGGTTCCTCCCCTCCAGCTTCCTGATTAGCTGGCTGGCTGGCTGCCCAGGGACTTTCCCGCTTACTCAGGGAGCCGACGAAGGTGCTCATGTTCTCCCTGCCGTAGATTGGGCAATTTTGCCCGAGTGGCGGTGGGGGGGGGAACCACACGCTTCTCCGGCTCCTGGAGCGGGGAACATGGGGGTGCCGCAATGACAGGCAACCCCTTCCAAGCCCGGATCGCAGCGATCAAGGTTAGCTCACTCACCACGGTCTGGGCTTGGAAGGGGCTGCCTGTCATCGCAGCACCTCCATGTTCGGCGCTGGGCTGGAGTCCGCCTGTTCGGTGGAGCAATCAAGCCGAAGCGCGCCTGACCGCTTCAACAGGAGTGCTCCCGGTCCGGCACCGAACATGTGGGTGTGGCCATGTCGGACGTGGCTACGTCAGGGGGCATGGCCACTCAGCCCCCCCCCCCCAATGTTCTCACTGGCACTCACACTCATCTAAGAAAGTGCTTTTCCCCATTGCAGTTTTGATGCCTCTCTTTAAACCAAGGGTGGCCAACCCACAACACATCATGTGCTACTTTTGATGTAGAAAATCTTGAAGGCACCACTCCACCGGAATGTTAGTGTCCCCTTACCTCCCGTGGTTGTCAGAAATGAGATAAAATTATGCAGTTACACATTATTTTTGCACACCTTAAATAAACTATTTGAATAAAAAAAAGAGAAACATACTTCTAATGTAAATAACTTGCACTGTTTCTTAAACTCACAGAAAATTACAAATAAAAAAAAACATGATTCTGAAGGAGTCTCTCAACTTCACACGGCCAGCCACACTTTGCCCCCCCCCCCGCCAATTGCTGAAGCTGAGGAAGTGCATGCAGGGGGTGGGAAGCTGCTAAATCAGAGAGACCCCAAAGAGGGCTGTCCGGGCCCCAGGGAGGTAAACACCACCCCAGCAGAACTTCAGCCTGTAAAAGTCAGGCAGGCCCAGAAGCAAGTTAGGTGAAGCCCTGACCCACCTTACAAAGGGCCTCAGTCAGTCAGTGAAGAGTGGGCAGGGGGCTGCCCAGTGGTGTCATCTACTCACCAGTAGACGGTACGCTGGGCAGGACTTAGCGTGATCGGCAGCCCGTCCACTCACTTCCGCTTTCCTCCTGCTTGCCGCGCAGCTTTCCCTCACCTCGGAGGGGGCGCCTGCTCGCTGGGGGGATGGGTGGGGGGCGCGCCAGGTGCCTGGGCAAGCAGGCGCCCCCTCAGAGGCGAGGGAAAGCCGCGCGGCAAGCAGGAAGAAAGCGGAAGTGAGTGGACGGGCTGCCGATCATGCTAAGTCCCGCCCAGCGTACCGTCTACTGGTGAGTAGATGACACCACTGGGGCTGCCTCACCTTAGTTCCCTCTCTCATGGGGTTTGTCAGAGGTCTGCCAATAGCCCAAGCCCCACTGACCCTCAACTCATGGGTTTTTAAAGGCTGTGGCTCTGCCTCTCCCTGGCTGGAGCTACTGTGTCTGCTGTGGCTTGTTCCCCACTCTCCCGGCCTGCCTGCCTCCCTCCCGACTAGTCCCTCTCCCTGCTGGGGCTGGGGCTGCTGGCCTGCCACTCGGAGTGCCGCTCTTTGCCTGCTGGAGTGAGAGCCTCTCCTCTGGGGCCCTGAAGCTTGCCATGGGCCACCCGGCCCTGGCATGGGGTGCAGCGGGGGAGGTTTGGACATACCCATCACTGCCTGTAGTGTGCGATGGACGTTGCCTCCATGAATATGTCCAATCCCCCTTTAAAGGCACCTAGGCTTCCCCTCCCTACTTGCACATATTCTCACCCTTCTGCAGTCCCCTGGCTCTTGGCTTTATGTTCTGGACATTTTATTGGACAACCCCAATAGGAGCCTGGCAATTTACCTCAAGAGGTTATCTTTCAGCACTGTTCAATTTAACTAGCTATCTTATGTGTGTGTGTGTCTGTTCGTAGATGCGTGCGCGCACACACATCACTTTCAGCTCTATTTTTGTCAGCCAAATGAGGGCAATCTCCTACCCCTATGGCTAAACCCCTGTGTTCTTGGATACAGGTAAACTTCCATGTTTGCCCAGAAAACATTTTGACTCAATCTTGTTTTGTCAATCTCAAAGGATAACCTGTATTTCCAATGTTGGAACGATTATTCAAACACCCAGCACAACTTTTTTCTATCAATATAAAGTCTTTTCTGTCGCTAGCTAGGTTACTGAATCCTGTGTATTGCGAGTACAGAGTGTGCTTTTTACCCCTGGATCTGAGCCACGGTGAGTCCCGAACCTGTGTAGGGGGCCCACTGAGGACCCCTTGGACCGGCCGTCCTGCGTCACCAGAGGTTTTCGCGAAAATCGGAAGTGCCTCCTACAAGGCTGTAGTAGGCAATATTTATTTATTTATTTATTTATTTATTTATTGAATTTGTACCCCGCCTTTTTGCCCGAAGGCACTCAAGGCGGCATTACAACAATACAGTAAAATATAAAAACTTGACATAAAAACAATTTTAAAACAATATTAAAATAATACAATAAAACAAAAATTAAAACAAAACAACAAAATTTAAAAACAAGCCCTGTGGATCATAAAATATAAAATATAACCAGCCAGCCAGCCAGCCAGCCTGTCAACAGTTAAAAGCTTTTTGAAATAAAAAGGTCTTCAGCCCCCGCCAAAATGTTAACAAAGAGGGGGCAGTTCTCAATTCGAAGGGGAGGGTATTCCAAAGTTGGGGGGCCACCACCGAAAAGGCCCTCTTCCTGGCCGCCACCCCTCTCACTTCTCCTGGTAGCGGCACAGTCAAAAGGGCCCCCCCAGATGATCTAAGAGTTACGGGTAGGATTATGTGGAAGGAGGCGGTCCCTCAAATACCCCGGACCCGAGCCGTAAAGGGCTTTAAAAGTCAAAACTAGCCCCTTGAATTGGGCCCGGAACAGAACCGGCAGCCAGTGTAGTCGCTGGAGCAACGGCGATTGCGGAGGCATCATTATTCTGTGCCTCAGAAAACAAGTCAGACAGTGGATTTCATCATCCGCTGTTTTTGGCATCCATTGGGGGTTGTGACAGCATGTTTGTGACAGCGTTCGGCCGCAAGGGAAGGTATAGGATTGTGCTGTGAAGGGGTAAGTCCAACCCCTGCGCCAATGTGCTTCTGAAGCCTTGACCCCCTGTCATAAAACCACTGTTAAATATCAAGTTTATAGCATTAGCAGAGAGAAAATATTACTAGTGTTAAGAATAATGCAGGGCCCATTGCTTATCGTCTTACTTCTGAGTAGACGTGCATAGGATTGGGCATTGCCTTTAAAACCTCTTCACGTTTCGATTAATCTGTAGGAGTTTTCAAAACGCTATTTTTGAATGTGGTGCTATTTTGTCTCTGCGATGGCTTCTGAATCTGAGATTTACAACCAGCACAAGTTTGTCTAGTGAGTGGCATGCCTTGTAAGTGCAGGGCAACGGAGCAGAAATGTGAAACATCAGACCCACAACATCAAACTACTCGGATATTTTAAGCCCACACCTCGATTCATTATTCATCAAGGATTTATATTTAGGTCTGCCAGCACTGCTGATGCCATCAATAAAGGAAAGACTTGAGATGCACCTGAATTTAGTGGCGAGAGACCAGGCTTATAGGTCACACCTTAATTTACCGAAATTCCCCTTCGAAGTTTCGCATTTGTCTTAGAAATTTAAACAGCGACGAAAAAGTATCAGTGTAACCCTAGATAAAATTCTATTTTCTTGAGACTAGGGACTGCACCGTTTCAGGAAGAACAAATAAAATGTGGCTTGTCGTGAACTCAGTCTTATTTACGTCCCTCATGGATTATTTCAGTCATGTTTGTGCTGTTCGTTTCCCCCAAATCATTGGCTAGGTCAGTGATGGCGAACCTTTTGGGCTAAGGGTGTGAAAACTTCAGAAAATGCTTAGCTTGACTCTGCTGGTGTGTCAACCCCGCTCCCAAACAAAAGGGAAACAATTCTTTATATTCATTTGTTTAAACAAAAAATGCAGTCCAATAATGTGTGATGCTATGTATTATATATAAAAAAATCAAATTATTACAAAAATGGAAAGTGAGTAAAATAAATTCAATTTTTGTGAGGTGTTGGTGAAAGCTGGTGTGTCACCCCAAACATCGTGGTGTGTCACCTTTGACATGCGTGTCATACGTTCGCCATCACTGGCCTAGGTTCTGTTTGCCCCAGAGAGAGTTGTTTAAACTACATTCAAGAATTCCAAGGAATTAATGGTTTAAAATTACTTGCACCTGCATTTGTAGCTCTGTCTTTCCCCCCCTTTGAATGTTCACTGAGTGGAAAAGAAGGAAAAGTAGCTGAAAATTATGGCTTACATTGAACTCTGATGTGCAACTTGCATATATTTTTAGGACTTCCTTTGAGAGGGGCCTGAAAGAGCCTGTGAATTGCTGGTAACTTGCAGGGACAAATATTGTACGTATAAGAACACCAGCACTTTTACACAGCGATTGCTTGTTTCTAAAATTTTTGACAAGTGTTATATACCCTTCCAGGGTATAAGAGAGTTCCGAACCATTTCTTCAAAGAGAGTTAAGTATTTATTTCAGTAGTAATGTGTGGAACGTGCTGCATGTTGCTGAGAGGAGAAGGGGAAAAAAAAGGGGTGTTGACAACCTTTTGCCTTTGACAGATTTTCTAGACTCAGGTACTGAATGTTTGCTGCGTTTCCACTATTCCTGCAGTCAGTTGTACTCTTCTTCCCAAAGCCTTCCTCTGTTATTTTGTTTATGTATTTGAAGAATTTATGCCCCGCCTTTCCCATGCCGGAGCAAATGCCCAAGGCGGCTTAGAGAGAACAACAAAATGCAATGTAGCCACAGTAAGTAAAACACATTAAAAACAACACAGAGAGTGTGCAAGAACAAAGCTAGACCCAGTTCTCCATATCAGGCCCTTTGGAGGGTGGGAAAACAATTGATGAGGGGAGAGAAACAAACTATGACAATATACCAGAGGGCAGACAGGCGACCATTATCCAAAGGCCAGATGAAGTAGGTATGATTTGAGCCCTCTCCGAAAGGCCATGAGGGAGTGTGTCATTCTTAATTCTTCTGGGAGGGAATTCCATATTTGTGGAGCTGTTACAGAGAAGGCTCGTCCCCAAGCAGCCATCCCTTTAACCTGGTACAGAGGGGGCACTTGAAGGAGAGCCCCTTTAGGTGATCTAAGAGGGCCAACAGCAGTGGCATCATTCACCCGGTACGCTGGGTGGGACTTACCTTTGAGCGGCAGTCCGCCTGTTACGTCATGCCGCGTTCTGCCGCTTTCCCGCCCACTAGGGCGGGCGGGAAAGCGGCGGAACACAGCGTGACGTAACAGGCGGACTGCCGCTCAAAGGTAAGTCCCGCCCAGCGTACCGGGTGAATGACGCCACTGGCCAATAGGTATGTATGGGAGAAGGCGGTCCTTTAGGTAGGCTGGGCCTGAGTCATGAAGGGCCTTAAAGGTCCAGTACCATCATCTTAAGTTGAGATCGGAAGTGAATGGGCAGCCACTGCAGCTGCTGAAGGAGTGGTCAGCATGTAACATGACTGTTACATAAGAGACCAGCAGGTTTCACTGTCCGCTTCTCCCCTTACACGTAAACGTGGCCATGGAGAATCAGTGGGGGCCTGGACAATTGCCACAGTACCTCTCGCTACAGTCGAGAGGTAATGTCTGAACAGGCCCAGATTTCTAGCCTATTGAAAGTTAATTTGCTAGTTTACAAGCTGTGATTCAATGGCACAGCTTTGCCAATGGTCCTCAAACGTTTTAATACCAGGACCCACTTTTTAGAAGGACAACCTGTCTGGGACCCACCGGAAGTGATGTCATGGCCAGAAGTGCCGTCACTGTGACACCAGAGCCTGCTGCTTTCCTGAGAAGGCAGCAATCAGTTGGGTGATTTCTCAGCCATTTTCTAATAGCAAAGAGAATCAGCAAGAAAAAAAAGCCTGCTTACAATCTTGTCACAAGCAAAACAACCACACAGCTCTTATCCTTTCCAGCATCCCAGCATCCCCTATTTTCAATATGGCTGCCCTACGTGCTTTGTGGCCCACCTGAAATTGGTTCCTGATCCAGTTTGGGAACTGCTGTCTGTCCTGTAGAGAACATAACAAGAGAAGTACAGTACTTGCTCTTCTGGGTTGCTCATATGGAAAAGGAAGAGCCGGGAACAGGGTTCAAATCCAATTTGATAAAAGAACCAGAAATATGCCTCATTAATTTTGCTTTGGGAGGGGGTTGGAGAAGCAGAAACATAGCTAATGTTTTAAACATCCCCTCTTGGGAAATCTGTTTCTACATACCAAAACTTCGGTGAATTTATGTGGAAACAATAAGAACAACAAAAGTTATATTTTAAAAAACAACAACAACCTGATTTGCCATCTGGATGATCGGTTCCATCTTATGAATATTGCATGCCAGGTGGTTTGGGGAGACATTTGTTTTTAATGTTTATTTTGTTTGGTATCGTATGGATGATGAACACATTCATCACACATCTAAGAGCTACAACACGGAGTGATTCAATCCAAATTATATATGTAAATATTGCCTTTTTAGTGATACTCCTAAGTAGCAAGGGAGAAGGCAGCTGCCTGCTTGTTGTTTGTGCTACCTACTAGAGCGTAGCTGACTCTGTGCTTTTTCATTTGGTTTTCATTTCAGCTGATAGGCTCCATGAGGCTTGTGAAGAGGAACTGGGCAACCTCCAATCGACTTTTAGAGCCCCCTTTGGGTAAAAGATGAACAGGGAGCTTACATTAGACGTATTCCATAAGAGAGAAAATACACGCTATGTATGTAGTTATTCTGGCCAAAGGCACCGATGGGACATGGCCCCAAAAACAAGGGCAAAGGCAAACGTTAAGCCCAGAATTAATGCAGAATGCACTGCTGACATAATAGCCAGTGTGTTTTTTCTGTGTTTTAGAAGAGTCCCAGACCTCTGACCTGAAGTCTTCAAGGGCCACAGTGATTCAACCAGGGCAGGCTGGTACTTGTGAACCTACAAACGAGCAGTCATCAAAAGCAGGGATGGCAAAGGGAGATTGAAACACGACGTCAATAGCATAAGTAATGTTGGTGTTACTGTACTATAGTCTGTAGCATAGCTACAGGAAGGATGGCACAGACAGTACCGCAGGTGCCACAATGTGCCATATCAGTGCCCCCTCCCACTTGCTGTTGGAGCATTTCTGGGCTCTGCAGTTGCCGTTGCTGCCCAGAACGGCTCCCATGGCAATTGGGAGGAGCCACTTATATGGTGCATTGCTGCACCTGCAGTACTTACTGCACCGTCTCCCCCTGTAGCTACAGTACTGACCATAGCGGTTTACAGTCTCCCTTTACATAAGAACATAAGAACATAAGAAGAGCCCTGCTGGATCAGGCCAAAGGCCCATCGAGTCCAGCTTCCTGTATCACAGCGGCCCCACCAGGTGTCCCAGGGAGGCATGAGTCTGGACTAGGTGGGCCTTTGGCCTGATCCAGGGGGGCTGTTCCTATGTTCCTAAGGTACAAGCTGTAATAATAATTTATTTATTTATTTATTTAATTTATACCCCGCCTTTCTGCCCCATGGGCACACAAGGCGGCTTACAACCATAAAATCCACTAAAATCACAATTCAAACTTAAGAACAGCAATTAAAAACAACAGTAAAATAATTAAAATTTAAAAACAAGCAGCCCTGTGGATCCTAAAATTTGAAGAGTCTAAAAAACCAGCCAGCCAGCCTGTCAACAATTAAAAGCTTGTTGAAATAAAAAGGTCTTCAGCCCCCGCCGAAATGTTGCCAATATTACAATTACATTACAATATTACATTACAATGATGATTGTAATGTGCACGGCACAAAGGCAACACTGCTTCCATCAGCAAGGATGGCCTGTATCCCTGACACTTCCCTCTTACCTGCTGTCTCAAAGGCTGCAGCAACGCCTGGTTTCTTGCAGGGCACAAATACCAGCCCAGGAATGTTTGCCTGATATAACCTTGAGTATTTTGCAGAAGCCTTGCTTTATGCTTCCTCTGGTCTGGTCAGACTGAGGTTCTCTGTGCAGTTGCCACTTCTTTCAATCTTGGGCCCACCTGGGAAGTCCAGTCTGGGATCGCTGACTGCTGCAACTTTGCCTTGTTTCAATAGAGCAGTCCCAGTGTGGCACGACACACGTCTGCTTCTGGCACCAACTGTGACATGTTACGACCCGCTGCATTGTTTGACCTCTCACGATCTGTATCGCAGAGCACTTTTAGTTGGAGATGGGTTCAAATCTCAGCCATGGAGCTCCCTCAACGCTCTTGAGTCAGTCTCCTTGGCTTCACCTTCTGAGGATAAAAGAGGGCAACCCTCCTGTATGCTGGCCCAGTGGAAAGAGGAGATAACAGTGGTGCCTAGTGGTGCTTGCAGTCATTTTAAACTCCGGAGTGACATGCATCTGCCAATGGCTTGGAAGATTTAGCTCCTCTTCCCACATTTGTATTAACCTTGCGTTTTATTTTATTTGGACACAATGGAGGAAAATGTTCTGCTTACAAACATTTAATTCAAACAAATGTGGGCCGTGTGGCTTTCCATTCCAGTTTATTTTGATTGGAATTATGATATGGCAGTGTTTAGATTTGCAGGCTCACTGGCATTGTCCAAAGTTTATTAGTATTCAGGGTGTAAAAGGAAATTATTTTCAGGCTAGGAGAATTTTTTAAAAAAGATAATTGGTTATACCAACATTCTCATTAACCTAATTTGCATTCAGTGTGCTTCGGTGAATAGCAGTTATTGCTTCTCTGTTGGAGAAACTTGTGTTCAGCTGCCGTCCTCTCACTGCTTGTTTGAGAACTTTCCTGATTGTTTCAGTGATAAAATAAGTACTTTGAAGACGTGCATCTTTCTGTATTTAAAATGCACATATTATCATAGGGTCTGGTTTTATTTACTGTTTAAATTTCATCCCTGTGGGATTGAAGGTGGGATGTGTTTAATCATGTGAAAGAAGACGCATCTAATATTAAATCCAGCCACTACAATCATCCCTCATTATCCACTAGGGTTAGGTTCCTGGAAATCCCCACAGATAGTGAATTTGCAGATAATGAACTTTTGATCCTATGGGATCCTACGGGATAGGTGCAAGGGGGATAGGTGCAGCGGCGGCATTCAGCTGGTATGCTGGGCGGGACTTACCTTTGAGCGGCAGTCCGCCCGTTGCGTAACGGCGCGTTCCGCTGCTTTCCTGCCCGCCCCGTTACGCAACGGGCGGACTGCCGCTCAAAGGTAAGTCCCGCCCAGCATACCAGCTGAATGCCGCCGCTGGATAGGTGCAAGGGGGATAGGTGATCCCCTATCAGTGGGGATAGGTGCAAGGGGGACCTTATTTGCCATCAGAAGAATCCAGCAGAGACCCTCAAGAAGCCAGAAAAGTGCAGCAGGAAGTGCCACAAGACCTCTGAATGCTGCAGAGACCTTCCAGAGGCTGCAGGGAACATCAGAATGGCACCTGAGACCTGCACCCCCTGAAACATGGTCGGCAATTGCTTCTGCCCGCCATTTTAAAGGGGTCGGTGCTGGTCACTGGTGCCCTTCTGAAGGTCCCTGCAGCCTTTGGAAGGCCTCTGCATAGTGGATAATGAGGACAGAGGCTCAATGAGGAAAGCAGCAGTTCAAACCCCTCCCAGATAAGCACATTCGCAGATAGTGAAGTCGCGTATAAAGAGGACTGGCTGTATTTGCCTGAAATAACCGGCCATGGTTGCGTTTTTATTTTTAAAAAAACTCTGTGAATATTTCGAAGAAATTCTTCTAGTTGGATAAAAACGGGAAATGTAGCAAGCACAGGTGCAAAAGAGATTCAGAGTGCAATCCTATACCTGCATTTCGCTGGCACTAAGCTCTTGCGTTGGTCCAGCGCTGTCGCAAACATGCCGTCAAGCGTGTCCGCATCGGTGGTATGGGCTGAACCGGCGCAAGCAGCAGTACCGAAGCTTGGGCGCCGCCACAACCATCAGCAGCGCTGGCCGTGCACAGGTCGAGCATCGGCGGCGCATAATCAGCGCAGGGCCGTGCTGAGGGCGTTCCAGAGATGTGCCAGGGGCGTAACTGGGTGGCGCAGTGGCAGTGACACATGACGGGTGTTGTGCCGTATCCTAAACCCTGTCCCCGGCCATGGCGGCCCTGATTCAGGCTGCTCCTGTGCACGTTCACCTGCGCCTGCTATTTTGCTGGCGCAGATCCGAGCAGGCCCATGGGGCACCTGGGGCTTA
>JAJKFI010000007.1:24977822-24995249 GCA_029204185.1 Lerista edwardsae
ACTCCCCTGCGTCTGGCATTCTGAGGTAAATTCTGAGGGAAACACACAGGTGGCTGATCAAGATTCTCCACAGCTTTTCTCTTTGACAGCCACCAGAACCAGATGCTCCTCTTCAGACAGGTACTCATAGGAACATAGGAACAGTCCCACTGGATCAGGCCAAGGCCCATCCAGTCGAGCTTCCTGTATCCCACAGTGGCCCACCAGAAGCCTCAGGGAACACACAAGAGAAGATTGTGGCCTGTGGCCACTCCCTTGCACCTGGCACTCTGAGTAACTTATTACCCTCGAACCCCCATCCCACCCCCAGTGGACACACCAGACTATGGGTTGGGATTAGCTTTATTAAACACAAGCAACCATTTAAAAAAACACACACACATGAACCCTGCTGGACACACCATCTCTCCCCCTTCAGTCTGGGGTAGGCAAAAAAAAAAAAAAAAATGTCCACCTGATAAGTCTGATTTTTTTCTGCCAGAAAAAATGAGGACATTTTAAGAGAGGACATTGTAAGGACATTGTAAAGTAGCCATGTTAATTTGGGAGATTATGAAGTTCCACAACCAAGCCAAATGAATTTGGTAATGTAATAATAAGCATAATATTTAGCAATTGTATCACGTTTTTTCAGTGTGCAAAGTGCTTTACCTGAATTATCTTGATGCAGTTGTTGTTGTTAGTATTATTAATCCCCATAATTTTGTTGGGGACCTCAAACTGAGAGGCAATGATTTGACTAAAGCTACATAGTAAGTTCATATAATAGTAGAAGTTAGATTTGAGCCAGGCAAGGTAATGATAACATGATGCTAATACATACTAAAAATGGGACGTGGTGGTGCTGCGGGTTAAACCGCTGCTGCTGACCTTTCTGATTGGAAGGTTGGCAGTTCAAGACCACACAACGGAGTGAGCTCCCGTTGCTTGTCCCAGCTCCTGCCAACCTAGCAATTCAAAAGCACCTAAAAATGCAAGTAGATAAATAGGGACCACTTCGGTGGGAAGGTAACAGTGTTCCGTGCTCTACAGCGTATAGTCATGCCGGCCACATGACCATGGAAGCTTGACCTTGGACAAATGCTGGCTCTACAGGCTTAGAAACGGAGATGAGCACCGCCCCCTAGTGTCGGTCACGACTAGACCATTCGGTTGTGGGGAAACCTTTACCTTTAATACATACTAATACTTTGCACTATTGGAAAGTGCTGTGCAAATACGAAGGAGTTGTGACCTGTCTAGCCTCCATCTCTGTATCCCACATAAAAAATATCCATATTTGTGATTTCCTAGATGGCAGATCTGCCCATAATCCAAGTATCACCCATGCAAGAGGAGAGAAACTGCATCTCTGTTTGTTAGAAAACTTGGGCCTGGGAACACGGGCTGCTCTGATAGGCCCCTCTACCTGTTTACTGTGTACTTGGGCTTGGTAATGACTTGAAATGTTGGCTAGTTGATGTGAGTGAGGGCACAACGCCCTGTCTTGGGCCGACTCTAGCTGCTAAACAGCAGGAGCAGATCCGAAGAGCCCATTGGGGTGGTTCCAGCGCAGTTTAGGATTGCACCCTAAATTTCCTGGCACAATTAGGCAATCACCCACCAGTCTCTCTCTCCCCGTGGCAGTGGTTCTGCTTGCGTTTATGGCGTGCAGAGAGCAGAAAAGCCCAGGTTTCCTGTGGAATCTCTCTCCTAACCACACCTGGGTCAGGTCACTGCTGCGATAGCAGGAGTCTGTTTTCTAGTGAGAGCAGAAGCGGGCCGTGCAAACCAGCACCATGAAGTCCGAGGCTTGCAGGGGCTGTGGCTGCCTTGGAAGAGCAGTCCTGTCTTGGTCTGTCCTGTAAGTGGGGGCTAGCAAGCTTTCATTAAGACTCCACAAAGGAGCAGTCAGAAGTATCATTTTCACTTGTGACGACTAAGCAACTTTCTTCTAAGCTCAGTCTGGGAGCTGAGGGGACACCCCTTGCCTGCCATTGGTGTCATTCTTGGGGGTGTCTCCTGCATCAAGTGGGGGGAGACTCTGCTCAGCAGTCTAGATTTTCTTGCTCTGCAGCCGCAAGCATGGAAACGTACTCGCAAGTTCCCTTTTCTCTTTCCAATTACCATGTGTAATTGGGTGTTCTACCACCTGCGAAGCTTAAGTACCACTTTTCCATTTTCCCCCAGGCTGCTCTTTCAAGTCCTACCCAGCAGACTAATGGCTGTTTCCAGCACATCAATGGCCCTCCAGCACTACGACGAAGCTGAAAACTGTGCATGGAGTCCTTGTGCAGTATAATAGTGTAAAGAACCCAATAACAATACGTTGCGTAGCGTATTTCTGGAAACTAAAAAGCTACATCAATTCAAAGAACATCAAGTCTACTATTAATAATAGAGATGCAGCTGCAGGAGGAGTTGGTCAGTAATTTAAGGAAGAGTCATAAAAAATTAGTTTTAAAAAAGAACTTTTTGGGAATAAGCAAAAAGTTCTGTTTGCCTGTTAGATGTCAGAGTGCTCTGGGTTTCTCCAAGAAATTCATCTCTCCGAATGTAGAGTGGTTCCCACCGCTACAGACCCCTCAGATGGCTAAAGAACGCCAGGTTTTTGCCTTTCCCTGTGAAGGCGATGCTTTCCTCTGTTGGGGAGGCTGCTTCAGGACATGATGAAGTCCTGAAGTGGAGTCTGCATCCTGCCCCAGTCTTTTTGAGTGGCTCCTTAGCATCAGCTGTATTTGTCCTTTTACCAAGTCTTTGCCTGCTTTGGCCCATTTATTTTGTCTGCAGAACTTTAAAGCACGCCTCTTCCAGTCTGCGTCATTTCACCCTTTCCTCTGTAGTGCTCAGCTGATACCATTTCTTGACCGTGCTGGACTGTGCCTGTGAAAGTGCCATTTGCTTGAACAGTCTGCCAGGATCCTTTCCCTCGGCAGACCTTGCACACGTTCCACTCTACCCGTGTGGAGGAGGATCCCTACACCAGATCCCAACTGGCTGCCCTGTGCGGGGCATAGTATAGTGCAAATTTTGTCATTGCAAATGATGAGAAGCCCTCTCCTGCCTTGCATACAGCATTCAGCAGCCTGGCACTGTGGTGGTTTGCCCAGCTGAGAGGCCAGGCCTGGTTGCTTGCAGGTTCAGCCGTCATGGGACTGCAAAGGAAGTTCTACTTCCATAATGTCAAGAGCTTTTGTACTGCAGCAAGCCCTCTGTTGGTTGGAGCCACCTGCTATGTATTAGTGTAGCCCCCAGTTCCAGTGGGAAGTCCTGCATTTTGTTTGTCTTCCAGGAGGTTCTGGCTCGCAATTTATGTGACCCTCAGCACCCTTATAAGTGCCCCCCCCCAGCGGCGCCATGCAGCCGGAACACTGGGCGGGAGGAACGGGTGAGCGGCAGCCCGCCTGTTGCATACCGCTCCATTTCACCGTCTTCCCTGCCCCCGTGGGGGCGGGAAAGATGGCGAAACGGAGCGGTATGCAACGGGCGGGCTGCCGCTCATCCATTCCTCCCGCCCAGCGTTCCGGCTACATGACGCCGCTGCCCCCACCCCCCCAAGAAGCTGGAGCTTAGAAAGTTGCTTCTTGGATCCTGCTACTTGTGCAAAAAAGCACCTCATTCAGTGGTAGTTACCTTTAGCAGGGGGATCACAGCTGTCATCTTTTCCAGCTGACTGCTGACTCCCACCCTTTTTCTTTTTCGGTTGAGCCCCCCCCCCCCGTTGGAACAGGAGCCCTTACTCCATCCCAAACGGTGCTATGTAAACCCTTTTGTGAATGTCCTTGTGGAAAAGAACGCGTTCTTGATGGACGTATATGCAACTACTCTCTAAAGCAGTGTTATTCAAACTTGGGACCCACTTGATGGGTCACGACCTGATGTCAAGTGGGTTGCGGAAAGCTGGGAGCAGCCATCTGAGAAACTGGAAACCTTACTCTTGTTATATTCCTTTTGTGAGTGTTAACAGTTTAAATTTTCAAGTGAGAGTTATTTTTTTAAATTTTGTTTTAATTCAGTCCTTTTACATTTTTTTTTGTCCTAATCTTGCTTTCTGTCAGGGATGTTTCATTTGTACAATTGCTGCAGTCCAAGAAGGCCAGTTTGCATTTTAGGAGTATCATTTTATTATGTTACAATGAAAGGCACTTCCTGCTTGATGATGTCACCTGCCACAACATCACTTCCAGGTTAATGACATCATTTCCGGTGGGTCCTGACATGAGTGCCATTCTAAAAAGTGGGTCCTGTTCTAAAAAAGTTTGAAAACCACTGCTCTAAAGAATATACTGGCTATAGGGCCAATATATTCTGGAATATATATTGAATACCAGTATATATCCAATGTATATTGGAACTAGTCACAGTCATATATTGCATAACCGTCTTTTTTTTTTTACCTTGCCAGTCCTTTCAGAGCTGGATAGAACTGAAGAAAAGTGCTCTGCATCTCAAAAGCAGCAAGTTTCACACAAAAATGTCACTGAGGAAGACCTCGAAGATTGGCTGGACAGTATGATTTCCTAAGGCCTGCACCTGTGGTTGTAATGCAAGTAAATGAAAAATAAACTTATGGAAGCTATGTTATGTGTTTATACTCTGAAACAACAAATCTGGATAGGTTCCAAGTAAGATGTGCATTTGTTAGCATTAGAGATGAAACCTCTAAGTATCAGAAATTCTTGTAAAAACATTTAAAAAGCTGCCAAGTGGCTGAGGTTGCAAACAAACGCAGACAGGTGCAGAACAATTTTGGCTCTTATTGTCCAACAGCTTATTGCTCAGACTTCCAAAATAAAATAGTGCTGCTAAATGCAACTGTGTGTTAATGGCGTAGTTAATGGCGTCACTTCCTGTTATTTTGTTATAAACCGAACTGAAGTATGACAGAATTAATATTTGGTTTGTAAATACTTTATTGCAGTGGGCACTTTTATTAAAAGGAAAAATGCATAAATATAAATAAGCAAATTTACCACTAGTTGAACTACAAAGCACTTTGGGTTGTATTCTAAATTTAACTAACCAAAGAAATTAGTTATGACTAAGTCCCATTGAAACAAAATGACACTTTAGTCATGACTCACTAAACTCAGGCTCCAACCTTAAAATTCAATTTTGGAAGATGGTGAAACAATGTTTTGTTTTTCACCAGCCGCATCTATAAGCCGTTAATGGTACGAATATGTGACTAATCTTCAAGTATTTCATACCATTGGACAGGAAAGCAACACAACCAATTTAACAAAACTGTCAATCTAAAATGCCAACATAATTTTTAAAAAAATCCACCTTGCATAGCTATGGCTGCAAAGATTTAAGGCACTTGATTCAGATGTTAGAGGAAGTTCAGTATTGGAAAAGTTCTAAGCTCTGAGGAAGTAAAAACTTTCTATCATGTATTTCATGACGAAATGGCATGGAGGGGAAAACAGGCCTGGCTGAAGTACTGTACCGTATCACAATTATTCTGGAGTTGTCACCTGACATTCAGGTTCTTAAGTTGCAGATGTGGTGTAACAAAACGTGACTTAGCCCTTTCAACCTTACTGTTTCATCATTCAAAAAGGGTTGGGTTGAAAACAAAGGATACGCATATTTCTTTGTCCTTTTTCAATAAGAAAATTGAAATCCAGACAATATAAGGCCTGGGTTTGTTTGTTTGGCCACGTGCAAAAGCCCAGCTGAATCTTCCTATAACTAAGCAAACCAATTTATTGTCTGGAGAATTTAACCTTATTTAATGCCTATATCATTAAATGGCAACAGTTTGATTTTTGCCTAGTTTGAATTTAGTAGCTTCTTTATATACTGTATTTATCCAAGTTGATCTTCATACTGTTTACGGAAACAATCTCCCGCTGGAAAGAAATCCCAGCATCTTTCTTGGTACATTTTCCATACGTACGACTCCTGAAATTGAGAAAGAGAGAGAGAGACTTTTAAAAGATTAGCTTCTGTAAACTGGCTTATTCTTCAAGCGGTCTTCGTCACACACATACTGCGTGCCTGAGCAGTAGTTTTCAAGAATGCCTGGAGCTTAGAAAAATGTTATTGTGTTGCCCTAGTAAGAGGCACGGTTTAACTCTACTGATATGCTTACCTGGCCAGTGTGTTCAGTTTCATCTTTATTAATGAGATACATCAGGAAGAACCTGAAAGAACAATATAAAACTACTCATGGTGTTTCAGCTGTAGGGTTCTGTTTTTTGAGAAAGCAAATTGTGTGTGTGTGTTTTTAAAAAACGAATCCAGCAAGAAATATTTAATGCTGCTTTAGTTAGAGCAGTAGTAAAGGTTCATACTACTGAATTTCTTATCAAATAAACAGATCCATAACTGCAGGCTCAAAACCCCAATTCAGTAACAAGTGGAGGGTCATACTCATAAAGTGCATAAAAGGAGGACAACATGAATGTACAATGAAACAATTGTATTTGTCGTGTAGATGTGAATGGTATTTTCCCTACTTTTCCGCAATCTGAATAACCACAATACAACTAGGGAGTGACAAGTTTAGTATGAACAGAGTGGTACAGAAGTGGTGCTTACTAGCACAGCATGTGTACAGTTCTTCCTTCCTTTCTCCACCCAGCTAGGTATAAGCCACACAATTGTGTAGAGCAGTGGCTCTCAAGGTGTTGGGTCATGACCTGCCGTCATGACCCAACTGGGCCATTTCCCCGTAAGGTGAGCAAAAACCAGCAATGCACTCTGGTCGCAAATCAAGGTGATTTGGAGCATTGGGGAGGTCCACAGAAGGGGCTCTGGGCCTCCCCAACCCTGCAGGAGGTCAGTGCGACTCCCCCAGGTAGGCATAAAAGCCCCTGGTGCTCATGGTGTCGTTGGGACACCCTCCCCAGCCCTAGTTCCTGCCCCTGCCAACACTTACAGCAGCCTTGAAGGACCACTGTGTAGATACATTTTGTAGCAGAACCCTTTTAAGTTTTGTTTTTCCAACACCAGTATTTATCTTCCCCATTTAACTCATTGAAAATTGGAATATATTGAAAATTGTATCAAGGCATCCTTTTGGTTGCTGTTTCAGGCAGTATAATCTCCTCTGATGCTTCAGGGTTTTCTTTGAGTTGAAACTTGGGGCCTTCCACGTGCAAATCGTGTATTCTGAACTAAGACCATTTCCCTGTTTATGGTTCATTTGTTTACAGGCTGTATTTGGGAGCATTATTTGGTCTGCAGTCCAAGGGGGGAAGCAGGCATGAACTGCAAATTCAGGCCACACTTTCTTTGTAGCCTTTAAAAGCTACTTTTGCTGCTTCCTATTGCTTGTTGGTTGTTGTTGTTTTTTTAATTCTGGTTATATAACTGATTATTTGCTCTTATTTGTAAGCTGCCTATAAATATAGGCAGATAAATCATTTAAAATAAGTAAAGTCATAGCTATCAGTTAACTGGTTTTCAACTCTGAAGAACAGGATTTGTCATTGAAAAATACGCCCCCCCCCGAATAACCTAGTTCTCAGTTACACATGGATAGATCTTCTCCAGTCTTGAAAACAGAATGCTGAGAAATTTTAAGTGTTTTAAAGTTAAATTTGTGGACTACTCAAATTTCCCCCCTCTGAGCACTTTATACAAACAAAAATACTTGCATTACCAAAGAAGTGTGTGTGCATTTACTCACAGGTAGTTGGCCAAGTTGTGCTCTTGTAAAGTATGCATTTCAAACCCATGTGGAGTTGTGTCAAAATAGTCATTCCCAATTCCACAAATAAAACATTTTGTCTAGAAATAAATGTAGAAAATAAGTCAGACATGTGCCACACTAAGAATTAATCTGAATTCAGATTAATAAATAAACAGTTACCACTCCAGAATGAGGAAGAATACCTCCATATCTTCTTTGACTTGCTCCTGCTGGTCTCTTAGTTCACCAAAAGCATCAATAATCAGACCTGCGATCGAATGGAAATGAGGCAGAAGCATAAAGTGGGCGACGTTTTTCAATTATCCGCTCAGGAACACATTTAAATCTTTCACTCTTCTAAAAATTGTTGTTTAATGTCCTTCAAAAAATGGCCTGTCTTCAAGGACTGTTCTGTTACAAGAGACCCTAGCAATGCCAGCAAAGCGTGGGGCCAGATACAAATTTGGGGGGCTTTGTAAGGCTTACCTCAAAGAGATGGCAACCCTTCAAAGGCCCCCAATGTCTTTTCTAGTTGAATTTAAAATCTTAACTGAACACTTCTCAGGTGACAATTTCCACCTTTCAAACAATCCTATGCTGCCGCCCCCCCGCCCCCCGCCAAACGCATCTTCCTATTAAGCCCAGGTTACCCAGCCAGATCAACGTGGCAGCGGAGAGCAAGATCACCTTTTTCTTTTCAATTTACCAGCCAGGAAGCAGTGGCAATGCTTTCTTTTTCCACCATAGGGAAAGAGAAAGACAGAGGGCTCCTCTGCGCTCCCCCTAACCTCAAAAGTAGTTTTCCCCAAAGACTTGAGACCTTTGCCCCAGTATAGTACCGCTACACAGTGCACCAGGGCTCCAACAGAGACAGGAAAGCTGCCATTGGCCTGCTTGGGTGACGCGGGTTTAAAGAAATGGGGGGGGGGAGGACTGAGGGCTGGCTTGGTGGGTGAGAAGGGATCCATCCTCCAGTCACGTTGGCTCAAAAAATGAGCTGAGCCACTTTCAGGATAGAAGGAGTCCAGCTTATTTTCCACCCCAGCATGACATATACCTATACTAAGGAAATCTTCCATCCATAGAAGCACAATACAATGAGCTAGGCAGAGATGCATATAGGGAGCAGGTGTGGAAGGTGTATCATAAGTGGAATGTTCTGCCCCATAAAGGGGTAGCTACAGCTTCCTGATGAGAGAACTGAAACTGCCAAAGGCGTTATTATGGAGGGTGGGCAAAGCATATCCGAACTGACTGCGTGCTATAGAAGAGGGGCACCCGGAGGGAGGGAGGGACATTTCTTGCTCGCTGCATAACACCGTTATGTCTACAGCTCTTCTAACAGCATAGGAATTTCAGCCGGTGTTGCCCTCCATGACCAGAAACCTAGCTTCACTTTTGTATTTCCACATGATATATTGAGAGAAATAGATCCCTCCGCTGAATTCAGGAAGCCTTTGCCTAAGTGTGTAACTTGTTGGGAACAGGTCATTAAGGTCAAGTCTGAGTCGAGTCATGCATCACCCTGTGAGCCAACTGGTGCACGAGTCATAGCGTACACCCATGGCGACTCGACTTGTGGAAGTTAATGACTCATTTTGACTTGGTCTCGAGTCTTTTAAAGTGCTGCACTCTGCATGGGGGTGCCTCTTTGAGGGTGTCTGCAACCCTGGGGGGGGCTCTGCTGGCCTTGCAGAGACCCCCTGAAGTTCTGTTCACATCTACCTTCCAGGTTGAAGGGCTGTGATCTGGTTGAGGGTCCCCGTCTGAAGGTATCTGCAACCCCGGGGGGGGGGGGGCGAGGCTCTACTGGCCTTGCAGAGCCCCCTCTGACATTGCAGGCACCCTCAAAAAGGACTCCTGAGCAGCGTCCAACCCTTGAAACTGGTGTGCAGATGCGATCAGAAGCATCTCTCTGCCTGTTTAAAGGGGAGTGCACTGATTGTATGTGCCACGTGGACCCAGGCTCAGTGGCCTGAAAATCAAATCACTGTTGGAGGCTTTGATAGGTGAGACTTGAGTCTGACACGAGTCAGCAAAAACTGAAAACTCCCGTCTTGAGATTCATCCTTTTTCTCATCTCTGCCTAATGGCCAATTGAAACTTGACAGTTACCCCACCTACACTGAAGGAGGGAATAGAACACAAGTGTTACTTTAGATGATCATTTTGTTTAATTATTTGCAATGGCCAGATTCAGTATCTGCAGGTCAACAGTAAGGCTACTTCTTGGCCACTGATCACAGGAATGCTGAGTTTTGTACATCCTTGTTTTACACACTGGGGGCAGCCTTCTGACATTTTTATTTTCTAACTTCTTCTGAATTCTGAACTTAATGGTTTTATCCTATTGAATACAGAAGCATGATGACTAATGTTTGGAGTCTCTTTCAAGTCAACATACCTTGAATGATGGCCAGCAAGATGACAATGACAAAGAAGAAAAATGTGATATCAAAAACAATTCGGTACATTTCATAAGGGTCTCCCGCTGGGTCTTCAATTTCATCTCCGATGCCTCCACCTGCTCGTACACCCACATACATGTGGAACAGATAACACTAAAAGAGAGATTTTTTTTAATGGCAATCAAAAGAATTCAACTGCTTTGAATAAGAAGAATAAGGAGAACATGTCTACATGCTGCTGATAACCCTAGTAGTGCATGCTATGGAATGGAAGTAATTCAGTGAACTGGAAGGAAAATTGTTTGACGGTTCAGGGCACACAATGCAGTCACCAATGGAGCGGGGTTTTCCAACAGGTTCCCCTGGCAGAGGAAGGGGGCATTCTTGACTGCCTGGGAACGCCCTCACACCAGTTGGAGGTATGGTCAGCTGCAGCCATTGAACAGTCCTCTGTGCTGAGGGCTGACTGTTGCCCCAGTTCGCGTAACTGATCTGTAGGCTACCTTGGGGCTGCCTCAGCACTGGAAAGTGGGTTTGGATTGGGAACATTAACTAGGGGGAAGGTGGAGGTGACGTGGATGCTCAGGCCTTCCTCAGAATCAGGCTTGAACAGAGGCTGATGGCTCGGAGGACGGGTCTGTGCAAAGTTTCTAAACTTTGAAAAATACCCTGAGGAGTTGAGGCACTCTAGAAAGGAGGAGGACATGGCTGAGATACACATTTACGCATGGCATGGATAGAGTGGATACAGGTCAGGTCTCTCCCTCTCACACAACACCAGAACAAAGAGAGGCACCAAAATTGATGGGAGAATCAGGAAACAGGGAAAGGAAATTTTTTAAGCCTGTGAGTAATCAATCTTTGGAAGTCTTTGCCACAGGATGTAGTGATGGCACCTGGATTACATGCTTTTAAGCGGGGGTGGACACAGAGGCGTTTCTACAGGGAGGGCAAAGCTCTAAGTGTTGCAAGAAGCCTTACCCTGTCATGTAAATCCCTCCTCTCCCTTGCTGCTGTAGCCAGTAAGCAACGCCAAGATGTTGCTGTTCCCTGTGAGGATTGGCTAAAACGGTGCAGGAGAGGAGTGATTTCCACTGCAAGGTAAGGCTTCTTGCAAAACTTAGAGCTTTGCCCTCCCTGTAGAGACGCCACTGGGTGGACATACTGATGGAGGAAGAGCCCCTCTCAGGTTGTAAGCCATGAAAACTATAAGTGACTTCCTGGATTTAGGAATAGCGTATCCCTGAATGCCAGGTGCAAGGGGGTGGCAACTGGATGCAGGCATCTTCTTGTCTTGTGTGCTCCCTGAGGCATCTGGTGGGCCACTGTGAGATACAGGAAGCTGGACCAGATGTGCCCTTGGCCTGATCCAGAAGGGCTTTTGTTATGCTTGAGTCCTACATCTAATATTTATACAGTTTCAAATATTTATCTTCTACAATGTCCAGATTCAGCTGCTGCTCAGTAACAGAGATCTGTCTTCACTCTCAAACAATTTCTGCTTGTAAATTGGCAGTGATGCCTTATAACTTACAGTCATCATGTCGTCACACTTCATGTCTGGCTCATCCTCGTCTTCACTCTTATTGTAGAATTTGCGGAAGAAGTTGAATGCCACCACTGTGTAAAGGTACACCACAACAGCCAGGAGTCCAACTGTCAGCACCAGCTACGTGTAAGATAAAATATAAAGGGGGGAAATCTCTTTCACTCTCTATAAATGAACAGAAAGCCTAGACCAGAAATTGTCAACCCTTTTTCATCTCAGGGCACACTGGCAAGTTGCTATAATTCAAGGCGCATCTGTCAGACAATCGACAAGGCACACCATGCTGCTGGTGGGGGCCCACCCAGTGGTGTCATGCAGCCGGAACGCTGGGCGGGAGGAACGGGTGAGTGGCAGCCCGCCCGTTGCGTACTGCTCTGTTTCGGGGGCGGGGAAGACGGCGAAACGGAGCAGTACGCAACGGGCAGGCTGCCGCTCACCCGTTCAGCCCACCCCTCAATGGCCCTACTAATAAATACTACTTTACTTCCCAAATTTGCATGGCACACTTGTAGACTGTTCACAGCACGCCAATGTGCCACAGCACAGTGGTTGAAAATGGCTTTTCTACATGCTACAACAGCAGTAGTTTTTTGTTGTATAACAAAGTGTTGTGTAAATCCTGGACACATTTCATTCAGTGAAGCTTGTGCAGAGCACACTGAGGATTTGTCAGAAAAGGCTCAGCTCTTCTCCGTCTAATTAAATCTGGCTATTGTGCAATACATGTCAAGTTCAAGAAGCAAAAGTACAGTATTACAAAGCATTAAACAAGCTTTTCAGTTGTCCCGGACTCTTCGCCAAGCTAGGTGCTCCACAAAAGAAAGGAGGGCGAGGGAAGGAGAGAGAGATGAATGGGGCATGATGGGAAAGCCCCAGGCTCTGTCTTAAGGAGGTTAATAACCTGCTGGAGGCATTATGCAGACTGAGGATCGAATCCTGTCCAACTTTCCAGCACCGATGCAGCCGCAATACTGCCCCGAGGTAAGGAGCAAACATTCCCTTGGCTTGAGGAGGCCTCCATGACTGCTCCCCCACCACAGGATGCAGTGCAGGCACAGCTGCATCAGCGCTGGAAAGTGGGATAGGATTGGGCTATTATAGCTAATGGGGCTTGCTCAGTGGTGTCATTCAAATGATTTAGGAACAGGAACTCACTTTTGATTGGCACTTGTCAGGAACCCGGAATCAGCCATGGAGCCCGTTAGGATCCGGAACGCCCGTTCTGGTCCGTTCCCCCTGAATGACATCACTGGGCTTGCTCCTAGATATGTGCCAATTGGATTGCAGCCTTACGATCCAACCTTAGTCTTCACTAGTGCCAGCAGGGAGGTGTGCTCTGCTGGCGCAAGCCATGGCAAAAGTGCCATGAAGCAATTAGAGACGGTGCACCTGTTTGCAGCATCGAGGGGAAGGCTGTGCAGTGCAGGGGTGGGGGGGAGGGCAGGGAGGGAGTGGAATGGGGACAGGGGAGGCAGTGATTGGGACAGGATGGGCGGAGCAGGCCTGAGAGGGGACAGGAACAGTGGTGCCTATCCCCCTTCCCAGGCCTGATGGGAAGGCCTGATGACACAGGTCCACGTAGACTTACAGGTCCAAGTTGACCCCTAGTGGTGGCTGGGGCTAACATTTCCATTTACCCTGAGGGGACTTTCTGCCTACTAAATTCCCCCAAGGAATGCAACAGAAGCCACACAGTGCCTCCACATTGGCGTGGGGGGACTTCAGTAGGATTGGGATGCCCATTTGATTATATAACCATTTGATTATATAAGTTCATAGTGGGCTATAGGCCATGATGGGTTGTGCAACCTCCTTACTTTAGAGGTAGGCTCCTTCAGAGTGCCGGATGCAAGGGAGTGGCAACAGGATGCAGGCATCTTATTGTCTCGTGCACTCCCTGGGGCACCTGGTGGGGCCGCTGTGAGATACAGGAAGCTGGACTAGATGGGCCTTTGGCCTGATCCAGCGGGGCTCTTCTTATGTTCATATGATTAGCCTTTGCTCAGTGTAAGACAGGTTTCAGTACTGAGGAGTTCTGAACAGAGTAAAAATACAACACTTTTTGAAAATACTAAATGTGGCAATTACTTGGATTCATCTCCAGCACTGAACCAACAGGTCTCATGAAAGGCAGAGGACAGAAATGTGGTAGAAATGCGGCATCTTCTTTTCACATTAGAAGATGGGAGGTTAATGTAAGGTGGTACACCAGGGAAAGAGTCAATGGAAACAGAATTGGAAGCACTGTGTGCTGCTTGGAGGGCCTGCGTCCTCAATGCGTCTTGCTTTCAGCTAGTAGATAATTTTCCTCCAGTTTTCAGAGCCTTCTGCTGGAGGGCTGTTTTCAGGATTTGTTGCGAACGTACACCCAATCACTAGTAACTGCACTGCTCCCTTCCTTGCCAAGAGACCTGTGTGTTCTAATCAGTGCTGGAGGCACGTCCAAGTAACTGCTAGAGTCTTTTTTTTTTTTAAATGCAAAACGAGACTGATGCAGTAGCGGGCACTAAATAGTCTCAAGGCAGTTTCATACACGCCAAGCACTGAGTCCTTAACCTCTGCCTTCAAAGTTCAGCTAGACTTGCCTCGGGGTGAAATTGACAAGGCTATTGGCTATGCTTTGCTTGACGTCCGCTAAGTCTATGATTTGAGGGTTGATCTGTTACCCCGTCACGGAAGGGAGGAGGAAACACACTGCGAGCTGCCCTCCAACAAGCCTTCTGCTTTGAAGAAAACCTGCTGTCCTTGTGCATTCATGTCTGTACTGGGGCGGGCTGTGAAAACGGCAGTGCTAATCCCAGCACACCAAGGAGGATGCCGTTGTTGTTTTCTGCGGAAATCAATGACTTTGAACAAAGCAGCTTCATGGGTATGGAAAGGATTTAAGCTGATGAAATGAAATTAAAAATGCTGCTGTTTTGAGAAAGCGAATGGGGTGTGTGTGTGTGGGGGGGGAGCCAGCACCACGCATGAACGGGCAGCAGCCTGGAGCTTGAGGAAGAGAGAAAATACAGCTCCTGCCACACACCCTGACATTCTGCGCAGAGAAGCTTGGATGCTGCTGCTTATTTTAATCCCGACCACTTGTATCACCTCTTGCTTTTTTATGTCCCTTTTCAAATTGCAGGTTTTCATTCAGTAAACATGATTTATTTTTTTTAGTAAGTAACTACTGGACTATGCTTAGCATGAAGAGGATGGCAGTGGATCGGAACAGGGATTTTCAGCCTTTTGCATCTCACGGCACACTGACGAAGTGCTAATATTGTCAAGGCGCAACGTCACTTTTTTTGGACAATGGCTAAGACAAACCACGCTGCCAGCACGGGTGGGGTGTGTGTGAGTGGGCTCCCATTCCTCAATAGCCCTACTAATAAATGACCCTCCACCAAACTCCTACGGCACACCTGTGGACTATTCGCAGCACACCAATGGCCCAGGGCAGAGTGGTTGAAAATGGCTGGAATATATTATATCTTTTAGAGCTCAAAAATCTAGCACTAGGAATCTAGCAGCAAATGGAAGACATCTGCTTTCAAATTTAGATTTTGCTACGTCAAATACAACATAACATTGTAATGTAAATGTAAAGACAATGATCCTGATCCAGCCAGTAAAATCAGATCGCTGTAGGCATCCGGCTTTGATGAACGCCCTCTTTCCCCCTCTCTTTTTTTGTTTGCCTAACTTTCCTCATTTTTGGATACAAATCCCTAGAAGCTCCTGGGCAGATTCAGCAGTATGAAAAGCTGCTAGGGCAGTATTTATCAAACTGTAGGTCAGGACCCACTTGCGATCTGATGTCAGGCGGGTCGTGGAAAGCTGGAAACAGCCATCTTGGAAGCTGAAGACCTTACTCTTGCTATATTCCTTTTGTGAGTGCCAACAGTTTGAATTTCAAGTGAAGGGTGTCTTAAAAAAAATGTTTTTAGTTCAGTGCTTTTACATAATAGTTTGCCCTAATCTTGCTCTTTTTCAGGGATGTTTCCTGGTTGTGCAATCACTGCAGTCCAAGAATGACAGTTTGCATTCCAGGAGTGTCATTTGATTACATCACAATGACGGCACTTCCTGCTTTATGATGTCACTTCCGGCCATGACATCACTTCTGGTGGGTACTGACATGAGTGCCATTCTAAAAAGTAAGTCCCAGTGCAAAACGTTTGAGAACCATTGCGCTAGGGCATCCTCCTGCAGGAGTCTTGGTGCTTTGTGCTTTATTTGAAATGCTTATCAGCCAGCCATCGGCAGTTGTGGATTCAGAATCGTTTTTCCTGTCTGAAATAGGCAATGCTCCAACAGGGCAACCAAACCTATCTACCTGGATGAAGAGGTGGGATGGAGTTTCCAGGTGATATGACAGAATCAAACCTAGGTTACTTGTGTGCGAACACAGGGAAAGGGTGTGTGAGCACTAACCACTAGCCAGTCTTCTCACAGGTCCTTTCATGACACAGGCATATACAGGCAGGAGCAAGATCCTACCTATATTCAATTACGGATAGCATCTACCTGCGCTGCATCCTTTTTAATAGAGTGCATGTTGGCATGCACAGCCCCATGCCGGGGGGAACCGAAACAGTCACGTGTAAATACTCTTTTAAAGTACAACTAGAGTCTGATCAGGACGAATATAAGTACAGAAATCTATAAATGAGATAGATGGTCATGCAAATTAAAAAAGCAAATAGTGCACAGAAAAAAATCCTAATTCCCCTAGGAACAAAATGACAATTGATGGAAAAATGACCTTTTAAAATTACCCTGTGTGTGAAATATGCCCATTCACATATACGGTAAGCCTGCGGTTTCCAAAGCAGGGACTGCTTGCTGTGTGTGGGGAAAGCCTTCCCCATCTTGAACGGTGCAAACTGTTCTGCTGCACAGCCGCTCTGTTTTCGAGGCAATTGGAATCTATGCCCCCATGTCCTGCTAAAGAGCCTTCTGAGCATCCCTTCCAGTTGATTGGCTGGAGAACAGTGTTAACTGCACAACAGAATGATCCATGCTGCTCACGGCGGGGACAGCTTTCCCTGGACACTGTATCCTGCTCTCAGGCAGTAGTTTAGAGTCCCCTGCATTAAGCACTGTACTGTACATTAGGTTGTTCCCCATTAGGTTGTCAGAGGTTGCTTCAGCAAAGGACATAGCAGGTTTATTAACAGAAGGACCATTTTTCTTCATTTAAGGGCATGCATTATGTAACTCACCTGTTTGCCGTTGTGAGTCACAGAAGAGAGAATGGTCCGCAGTGTCTTAAATCCCATGGCAATATCCAGCAAGTGAGCAGCAAAGAAGAAGTTGTTGTAGTGGCCAAGGATAGACATAGTTGTGTACCAAGCTAAATACAAGAAGGACTGAAGAATACGTGAAATGTCAGAGAGCGTCAACTGCTCCTGCCCAGTGGTGTCATTCAAATGATTTAGGAACAGGAACTCATTTTTGATTGGCACTTGTCGGGAACCCGGAACCAGCCACGGAGCCCGTTAGGATCCGGAACGCCCGTTCTGGTCCGTTCCCCCTGAATGACATCACTGCTCCTGCCCTGATTTTGTAAGGACAGGCGTCCTCCTGTATCTGCGGGAGTTCTGTTCCAGTCCTCCTTATAGATACAGAAACTGCGGATACAGGGGAATTCTATATAACAATAACAATACTCCTTCCCCCCAGGGGTGTGCAGGCAGGGGAGGCAGAGCCTCACCTGAGCTCCCAAGCGTGACTGAAGATGTTCTCCAGTCGCATCCAGGGGGCTTTCTGAAGCCTGTAGAGACCATGTGCAGCCTCTGCGGGCCTCAGAAATGTTGCAGTTTCACATCTCCCAGTCCAGAACTGATTGAAACTGGCAT